>OX467711.1:58766756-59366756 GCA_950111635.1 Agelastica alni | reverse complement strand
GTTCCTAAGCAGAGCAATAAGTACCAGGTCCGTTATAACAGTGCAAAAACCAAGTCTACAAAAACGCAGGTTCCGAAAGGTTATCCCTATATAAATGATGAGATGTCTCCCACGTCTATGGATAAAATTGATCCAAGGTAATATTATTTATACTTCAATAAATACAGTGAGTCCCAAAAGTCCGTCATACCCCACTTAACTTTTGAACGGTAACAGCTTTTTCATTATACGTACCGAAAAACACTATATTTACATGCCTATTTTACTAGTGTCATCAGCTGCCTACTGCATGTCAAAAAAAAAATATGTTATTGACAGTTTTCTAGAAATCGCAAATTTTTCTGTTTATTTTCTTAGCAACGGGGTAAATACCGCTTGTTTTTTGACAATTTGTTGATATTTTTAGTGATATCTTAACAATTTGTGGTTTTCAGGTAGACATAATGAAAAGTATTGTTAATTACACGTCCATTATTGCTTTTTTATTATTTTTTTGACGTAAACATGAAACGAAAGTTTCAAAGCAATAGCTGGGCGACATTTTAAATTTTTTTTCTAATGGGAAGGGGGGACGAGTGACACCTTATTTTAAAGGTACTTTCATTCTTAAATCAACCGCCGAATTTAAAAACATTTGAAAGCCCGATTTCGTTTTTTACCTCATGTTACGGTGATACATTTAAGAATTGATTCTAAACGTACTACAAAATGTGACAGTTAATTGTTGTTATGTGAGCAAAACGAAAGTAATGGTTTTTGAAAGAGAAGACTACAGGTTAATTTTCTTGTTATTTAAAGTAATTCAGTTTTGTTGTTTAGTGATCTAGGAATTGATTTGTAAAAACAGGATTCATAATTTGTGGGCAATATTCATGGCTAAGATATTCACCTTATGGTGTCGTGTTTAAATAAGGAAAACCCCTATATGCTAGGAAATACAAAATTGCCATACGTTTTGTGCATAAATGCAGATGCAAATTTCCTCAAATAAAATTAGGCTAAAAAAGAAACATAGTTTCCAAAGTCAGGTGCAGTTAAAATTAGCCCTGTTTAACATGACAGACTGTAGTTAAATTTTATATTCAGCTATATTCATGCATTATTTAAAAAATAAGGACAATTTTATGTAATTTAAAATTTTGGTATTAAATAAACTGCTAAGAATTTTGTCATATATCATGGTACAATCTTATAAGTGACAAATAACATATGTCACATGTCGATGTCAATAATTCACAGAATATTATTCTGGTTCATGTCCATCTCAATTATTTTTCGGGGTGGAGAGCGGGTTTAGGACGACAGAAAACAAATTTCTCGCTCTTCTTAAATCGCCGACGTTTTAATATTTATTTTAGATCTTTCTCAAGGCTTTTTAATTCGTGGAAGTCTTAAGTCTGTTATATAAAATTTTTGCGTTTGCCTCAGTTTGTTTGTGCTGTCTGTATGTTTAATATTATTGAAGGAATAGAAATTATTCCTTTTAATATTGTTTTGTTATGTGATTAATTCATTTGCTCAATGTTAATTGTAAACATATTTGCCCTGCTTCTGTGATGGATACGATAACAGAGAGAGGATGTGCATTAGGTAATTTTTCATAAAATTTATTGAAAACATAAAAAAATCACTTTTGTTGTTACAATGCACAGATTCCAAAAAAATCGTTCACAAATTAACAGGGATTTTTAAATATTCAATTTGTGTTGCAGAGCTATAAGAGAAAATAGAAAAAATCTCATTAGTATAGATTTTGTCCATGAATTTCTTTGATCCATCATCTCAAGTGGGTATGCATTTTTTAATAGGAAAGGTATGGAAGTGTAAAATCCTGTTGTTATTTTCTTCTGGAGGTAAATTTGTAAACACAGCAATTAGTATTGTGTAATTTCTTTTCCTTAGAATTTAGTACATGCATTGTTTCTTTGGTTTTCCAACCTAAAATTTAAAAGGTCAATAAAAAGGCCATCTTTATTCCATCGGATACCTTACTAACCTGAGATATTTAAAAATCTTTTATTAACAATCCTATTGCTGCAATTTATTAACCAGGCACAACTTTAGATTAAGATCGATTAAAAGTATTCTATGATAGTGTAACGTTTTTACTTTAATAACACTTGGGGTTCAAATTTATGTCAACTAGTAAACACGAGAGGGGCACTGGTCGCAACCCAAGTGTTGATTCAGAACTTTTAGGATCAGAGAAAAGATGTAGTAATGTGTTTCATAGATAACAAGAAAGCATTTGATTGAGTGCAACATCATAAACTCGTTCAAATGCCGAGGCGACTTGACATAGATCAAAAAGACATACGCTGTATTGAAGAAGCTGCAGTTAGATTTGACAACAAAGTTACAAAGGCACATAAAATTCTTGGAGGTGTAAGACAGGGATGTGTCCACTTCAAACTTTTGTTTAACATTTACTCTGAAAACATCTTCCAAGAAGCTCTCGAAAGACAACAATTAGGCATCAAAGTAAATGTCACATGGATCAACAATATACGTTATGCAGATGACACAGTCCTGATAGCAGATAATATGAATGACCTCCAAATGCTCCTGGACTTAGTTGGAATGCACGGCCGACTTATGAGAATTAACATCAACATACAAAAGACAAAATTCATAGTAATAATCCGCTAATTGGGTGAGTTCCAGAATGCCAAACTCTTAAACGATAGTGAAGACAGAACGAGTAAAATAGTTTAACTATTTGGGGACTTGGTTACGTAAAGACTGGTCTCCAGACGTAGAAATCAAATGCCGGATAAAAAAATCATTCCTGAGATTCAAAACGTCTTTACGAACTCTGACTTTGACTTCAATCTCAGAATAAGATTCACAAAATGTTACGTATGGTCCATACTGTTGTATGGTATGGAAGGCAGGACATTGAAGGTTAGCACAATGAATAGGTTGAAAGCATTTGAAATGTGGATCTAATAAAGTATCTTGAAAGTCCTATGGACAGCAAGAAAAACCAATGAGGAAATTTTGAGGACGATTTGAAAAGAACGCGAATTGCTGGGCACGATAAAACGCAGGAAAACAGCATACCTGGGACATGTGTTATGCAAAGATAGATACCATTTGCTTCAACTATTAATAAAAAGAAAAATAGAGTGATAGAGGGGTAGGCAGAAAGAGGACATTGGACAGAAATAGAAACCACAGAAGAATTAATTTACACCACCAGAGAGAGGAAAAAATGATCAGAAGTGATCGCAAACATCCATTAAGTTTAGCAGCGGAAAAAGAAGTAAACACAATCATAAACTTTTGAAATCTGACTAACTCCCCTCCGCGTACGGAAGCCAATTTATATACTTAACCCTAATAGGAAAAAGATAAAAATCTTCTAGACGTATCCAAACTGTTCTATTGATTATCCCAGATTGGTTGGGAAAATACTGGAACATCCTTGTCATTGGCTGTGACATCACTATACCGCCCAACTTGGTTACGTAAATTCCAGTGGAGTATCGCAAAATCGTTACAATACGTTCATATCTCTAACCTAAGATAAATTTCTATAGCTACACTACAAATTAACAAAAAGCAAGACAAACAGAGCAAATTTTTTTTAAATATGATTACTTACCAACTAGCTTTATAAATTAAACAACAGGTGGCTACAAAGTCTTAAGAAAACGTTAATATTTGATGAACAATTACAGATTTTAAAATGGGCAAATTCTACTTTGATTCAAATGAAGCATATGTCTACATTTTTAAGATATTGACAAAAAATAATGGATATAACTAATTTTTTTTATAAATAAGGTAAAAAAGAGTGATAGAATAAAGAGAAATTGAATAACGACAGGTAATCTTGTTAAGTCATATACTGGCTATTTATATGGTCTGAAGAACTCTGTAATGTTGACCCAAATGCAAAAGATAAAAAACTGGTTCAAAACAAAGTAAATAACTTTTTTATAAACAGTTGTCCAGATCTGAAATGTGACAATTATGTAAAAAATGGTCATTTTAAGCCAAACCCTTTTAAAAAGAGTATATTTTTATACAACAAAATCTACAGAAAGTTTATGATACAATTGTCAATGTAAAAAACACTAGATCAGTTGGTGAGGATAAAATTCCAGTAAAATCTCTGAAATATGCATCCCATAAGTTAGCGAGCCTCTGGCATACCTAATTAATAAATCTTTATTAACGGGTTTCTATCGGGATAAACTAAAAACAGTATTTTTAAAAGCTGTATTTAAAAAAAAATGACAAAAGTGCCATTAACAATTATAGGCCTATTGCAATTTTGTCAAATATCAGTAATATATTTCAAATAATACTATAATCGAATCTAAACGAAAAACATGTAACCATTGATGTCAATATCGATCTGTCAATGGCATTGACAGATCGAGATCACCTCTTGTTTACCAAAAAATATTGTCTTTTTACGACATTAGAGGGTTAGCACTCAATCTAGTCATCTCATATCTCAGAAACAGATACCAATGTGTAACTGAACTGAATTGAGATGGCCATTTTATATCTGACAAACTACTGTTCCTCAAGAATTAGTGCTGGGCCCCCTGTTGTATATATTTTAACCAATATTGTTCCTAAAGTTGTTAGTGTATGATTCAATATGCTGATGACTGCTCGATTATATTTAGTTCTGATGATACACTGAAGGAATATTTCACAATACTTAAGTTGTCAGTTGTAGGACTTTTAACCGTGGATACGAAGATTTTTACTTTTACTAGTATATTGATGAACGCAGCTACATTTTTTACCGAAAATATGGCCTTTTACACATGTTAGGACAAAAGTTGTAGGCATAATACTAGAAATAAAAGCAATCTTTTGAATACGAGGTCAAACTTTGCATGCATTCAGAATAATATTTCCCCTGCTCAGTAACTAACATATACAGTTACCAATATTAAACAAAAGTTTTTTTGAAATAATTCAGGCCATCTGCATAAGTCGATTAGAAGTAAAACGAAAGTAATGATTTTTGAAAGAGAAGAAAGCATGACAAACTGTGGAGTTTCGATTGAGGGAAAAAAAGTGGAACAAGTAAATGAATTTGTGTACTTGGGTTCAAAATTTACTAGAGATGGAAAGTATGACAGTGACATTGAGCGAAGGGTGATGGCAGGAAAACAAATGAACGGGGCACTGCATAGCTTTATGAATAGCCAGAAAGTGTCAAAAAAGGCACGTCTGGCGGTGCATTGAGGTGTGTTGGTTCCTACACTTATGTATGGTAGTAAATGTTGGGTTTGGCAGAAAAAGCATGAAAATAGGATTAATGCTGCGGAGATGAGTAGTCTAAGAAGTATAGCCGGAGTGACTCGGTTGGATAAAGTAAAGAATAGTGAGATAAGAGAACGCTGTGGTGTAAAAGAAGATGTGGTTACAAAGATTGATAAAGGGAATGGACAAGTCGGTAGAGGTTGACCTCGGAGAACATATCTCTATCAGATCAACATTGTTTTAAAGAAAGGCCAGGTCAAGAGTACCAACAACCGACGAGTATGTATGAGGGCACTGATGAAAGTAGAGGAAGCAAAAGATGTGTGTAAGAACCGTAGCAAGTTGAAGGAACTGGTCTCTGCCTACCCCTATGGGAAAAAGGCGTGACTTTATGTATGTATGTGTGGGTGCACCGTTACCTAAAATAACTAATTGACATAATTTTTTAAATAGTACATCCTGTATATATTCAAAGTTTTTCATAATTTATTAAATTACAAATACAACCGTCAAGACCGCATAATTCTAACCTTATTTATTCTACTGTTACGATTTTGCAATACGCCACTGGAATGTACGCAAGCCAGCTGCGCGGTAAAGTGACGTCACAGCCAATGACAAGGATGTTCCAGTAACTTCTCGACAAATCTGGAATATTCGATAGAACAGTTTGGATACGTCTAGAAGATTCTCGTCTTTTCTTAAATCAGCGTTATATATAAATCGCGGAGGGTAGTTAGTCAGTTTTCTAAAGTTTATAATTGTGTTCTCAAGTTGACAAAAATTGTAAATTTATAAATAAATTCTAACCCCGAGTGTTATTAAAGTAAAAACGTTACATTGGTGTCAGAAGTGGGATTAAGAAAATAAAATAAATATAGTGTGGATATAAAAAAAAGTGATAGACATTAAACTTTGGTAGTGAAAACTTTTAAAACATTTTTTAAAAAAATTGTTCGGTAAGTAAATAAACCAAAATGAAATTGAAAGATCTCTCAGTTAAGCAATTGCGAGAACAATTTTAGGAACGTGATGCTGATAATAGTGGCTTAAAGAAAGTCCTACAGAAACGATTAAAAGGAGTTCTAATCAGCAATGGAGACGATCCAGTTACGTTCGAATTCCGGTCAGTGGACGAAGTCATAATAAGAAAATTCGAAGAAATTTCTAGAAGAAGCGACGAGAAACTGGAAAAAGTTCCTAGAAGAATCGATGAAAAATCAAAAAAAAAAATGGAAAATTTGAAGAAGTTTGTAGAAGAAGCGACGAGGAACTGGAAAAAGTTTCTGAAAAAATCGATGAAAGTTAAAAAAAAAAACGATAAGAAATTCGAAGAAGTTTCCAGAAGAAGCGACGAGAAACTGGAAGAAGTTCCTAGAAGAATCGATGAAAGTTCAAAAAAGAACGATGAGAAATTCGAAGAAGTTTTGAGAAAGTCCAATGAGACATTTAAAGAAGTGACGAGAACATTTGATGAAGTGCATAAAAATGTAGGTGAGCTAGAGGAGAAAATTTAGCACCTGTAAAATTTGATAACTAAGGTTGTTTCAGCAGCACAAATACCAACTGCTGGTACGGATACAAACGCAGTAAGTCCAAGTTCGACACTTAAAAAAAATGGATAAAAGAGGAAACAACACATCATATGAGATTTATATTGCCTCCGTTTAATGGAAAATCTGTCTGGTCCATATATCTTGGGCAATTTAAAGCCATTGCAACGGCCAATCATTGGACTTAAAAAAATAAAGCCATTTTCTTGATTGCGGCCTTACTGGGTGATGCTGCAGATATTCTATCTATCCTAAAGGTCAAGAAAATTTTTATCAAACCTTGTTCACTCGGCTAAAAAAACGCTACAACAAGTTTACAAAGCACAATTACGTAGCCGAATCCAGTGTACAAGTAAGAGCTTGCAGGAATTTAAAGTGGATGTTGCTCGTATGGTGCGATTGGCCTATCCTTAAGCTTCTGATAACATCCTAGAAGAGATAGCGGTAGATGCGTTCGTCAATGGGTTACGGGAGAGTAAAATATAGAAAGCTCTACGATTGGCCAGACCAACAGTATTAGACGAAGCATTTGCTATTGATATTATAACCTTCATTTTCCCGTGCTGTCATTCTGACGCCAAGTGTGATTGCATTTGCTATAATCTATGTGTTTACTAAGGGAAGTATACAATTTACTGAAAATTTCGATATTTAAACGTTATTAAATTCAATATTTCATATTGGAAGGAATTCAGATATGTTTCTACCATTGTTCTCAATTTTCGTTAATCTGGCTGCTACTCCAAGTAGTTAATGCATCGTGGAGGGTGAAGCTGTTTTTGCAGCAAACCACATTATTGTTTGTGATGTCAAAGAAAAAAGGATGATAAGTGTATAATCAGATCCTATTATTTGCAGACCCTTGCTATTAAAAGTGATCCTCAAGATGACATAACATGACTTCAATTATAATTATATTTATTTACTTTTGACTTTAATAAAAATTACCCACAAGAAAACTTGCCTGTCTTCTTTCAATGAGTTTTTTATATCTTTTCTTTTCCTCTTCTATTTTCAGACTTTTGGACTTTGTTTTAATGCTGGACACAGATATATTACTTGATATAGCAATGATTTTCAGGTAAAGTTTTTAATCACCCCATGACAGATTGGTAGGTAATTCTATTAACCATATAAAATATAAATAACAAAATACTTACAATCACTAGGGGTGATGAATCTTTCTCAAAAAAATGTTTAGAACAAACTCTCATATTTTTGGTAACTCTCTTTCCTATATTCAGTTTGATCTCCCACAGTATCTTTCTATCAACCATAGTCACCATTCCCGATTCTCTAATATACTCAACTCTTTTGACCCTCATTTGGGAAATAATGAAAAGTCAAATTGGGTTTTTTTAACACACTGAGTTACACTCAAGAACACAACAATTTGCTCTGCTGATCATTTTCACTATTAACAAATTATTAGTCACTATTAAACACACAAATGCGAGCTTCAGGGTATATAAACACAAAACAATCCTACTTGCTGGTCACGTGATATTGATGTGAGTTTATTCCGCCAGATACCGTATTGCTTAGCATTAAAACTCAATTGCTTTGGAGCATAAAAATGCTAGTTAAACCTCAAAAGGACATCGTGTCAAAACTATCTGGCAAGAAAACAAAGAAAACGATGAACACCTGGAAGAAATGGTTCGAAAAATAATCCAAAACGGGATGTCAAAGAAACGAAAGCCCAAGTTTAGGAATTGTGGTGAACTAGGACATCTTTGTCGTAATAATAATAAGTCGTTTTTAAAAATACGGGCAAACAAGAACCATTGCAAGACCGGAAATAGTAAAATACCAATACAAAATGTCTCCAGCAGCAGTACAACTTAAAACGGCAACCGGTGAGGCAATCAAAACGTACGGCAAAGTAAATTTTTCCGTCTCCATTGGCAACGCCACAAATAAACACAGCATACTGGTCGCTGAGATCTCTGACCAGTTTATTTTAGGGATGAAACTTTTAAAGAAACTTGGGGTTTTGTTGGATGTTAAAAACGGAGTCTTCAAGGTCGACGGTAAAGAATTTTTTTTTCATGAAGACAAAAAAGATGTTGTCTGCTAAATAACTACTTGTGACTTTACTTTATCCGGCCGTAGTGAGAAGATTATAATGACCAGTATAGAGGAATACTGTGAAAAGAAAAGTCTAAGGATGATCGAGGATTTGAATAAATCAAGAATTCCTAACTGCAAAAGAGTTGGAAACTTAGTTCCTGCTAGGGTTATGAATGTAAAATAAATTCCCATCAAGTTAAGTAGAGGAACTGTGGTAGGGCAGTGTGTTCCTGTAACGTCGATATGCTGTATGACTTCGACTAATAAATCCTCGAAATTCAGTTACTCAAAGAAGCTGATAGACATGGTCATTAATAGGTGCCAAGATATTGACAATGAACAGACCAAAAGGGTGAGAGCCATGTTGCAAAAATTTATGATGTTTTTGCCATTGATGAAAAGGACAAAGTTAAAACAAGCATCGTGACTCATAACATTAATACCAGAGATGCTTAACCAATTAGACAACATCCAGGAAGACTTCCATTGGCAATGCGAGAGGAGGCTAAAGATATTATCCGATATATGGCAGACAATGGGTCATTGAGCCATCAAATAACCCGTGGACCTCGCCAGTCGAACTGGTTAAAAAGAAGGATGGTTCTACACGTTTTTGTATTGACTAGCGCCAGCTTAATGCGGTAACTATCCTTTGCCCAGAATTGATGACACATTGGATACTCTCTTTGGGTCTTGTTTTTTCTCTACCCTTGACTTAAAAAGTGGCTACTATCAAGTAAGAATAAAGCCAATTGATAGGAAAAAGACAGCTTTATCGATAGGATCAGGTTTTTGGCAATTTACGGTTATGCCTTTTGGGCTATGTAATGCTCCGGATACGTTTGAAACGCTAATGGAAGCAGTTTTAAGAGGGCTAACATGGCAGACATGTTTAGTATACAAGGATGATGTAATCGTAGTGGGAAGATTATTTGACGAGCATTCCAAGAACCTGAGGAGAGTGTTCCAATGATTACGAGAAGCTAATTTAAAACTAAGCCCAAAGAAATGTCACATATTTCGGCGAGAAGTTAGATACTTGGATCATTTTGTATCTGGTAATGGTGTGACAGCTGATCCTAAAAAATTTAAGCGATTCAAGAGTGGCCAGATAACATAAAATTAGAAGTTTCCTTGGTTTATGTACATGTTACCGTCGGTTTGTCAAAGGATTCGCTCACATCACTAAACCTTTAAAAAAAATTGGCAAAGTAAAAGAATACTTGTGGAATGAAAAATTCCAGAGTGCTTTTGAACATCCACAAGGAGCTCTTATCAGAGCACCGATATTAAGCTACCCAAAAGAAAATGGAAAGTTTGTTTTGGTTACGGATGCAAGTAATACCGCTATAGGAGCTGTTCTTTTTCAGCTTCAAGATGGACAAGAAAAAGTCATCGCCTACTTTAGTAAAGTCCTGTCAAAAGCAGAAAAAAATTACTTGAATACCAGAAGAGAACTTCTAAGCGTAGTGAACATTTTCACAAATATCTGTATGGATAAAAGTTCCTTCCTTAGAACCGACTACGTTGCCTTGAAATAGCTTTTGCAATTTCGTAATCCAGAGGGACAAGTAGCAAGATGGCTAGAGTGGCTACAAAAATATGACTACGACATCGAACACAGGGCAGGAAAAACTCATCAAAATGATGACGCTCTATCAAGAAGGCCATGCAGTGCGAATTGCAGCTACTGCTCACAGCTGGAGGATCAACTATGCCATGTTTAATAAACTGCTGTCGTTAGTTATTAGTGGCAACCTTAAAAACTACAAGATGCTCAAGAAAACGATCCGTGTCTAAGACGTGTTCTGAATTAGAAGCGTTAAGGAGAAAGACTGTCCCGGCAAGAAATCAGCGTATGTAGACCCGAAGTCAAATCATAATGGAGCCAATGGAATTGTCTGGTACTACAAGATGATCTTCTGTATAGAACCTTTATAAGTGAGGATGGCTGACAAGATCAGAACGACACCCCTCCCCCCTTAGGCAGTTGGAATGGTCGAGAGGATGAATCGAACAAGATGGTATCAAAACATCATAGAGATTGGGGCCAGTACATTTATTTGTTTTTAATGGCATTTCGATCGGCCACCAACGAAACTACTGGCTACCCTGCTTGCTTGATGCTAGGACGTGAAATTCGTTTGCCATGTGACCTTGTGTTCGGCTGCAAACCTTTAGAAGAATATGTAGCGGGCGGAAGACTACATCGACAAATTAAAGTTAAAGATGAACAAACGACATACACGATCTTGCCCGACGACATATCCATATAGCTATTGATCGGATAAAAGCTCATTATAATTATTGCTCCACGGAAGAAAATTTTAAAGTTAGTGATCTTGTCTGGCTATATAATCGTCAAGCCCATTGTTCTAAATTTCAAAGATAATGGGAAGGTCCGTATAAAATCATGAAGAGAATAAATGACGTTATATATCGGATTAAAAAGCTGCCAAGAGATAAACCGAAGGTAGTTCACATAAATCGTCTTGCACCTCATGCTGGCTCAAATGACGTTAAAGAAGCAAGAACTCTTTAACAAGAACCAAACGTGGACAATCATCAACCGAATTTCAAAGATTTTATGTCGGACTGCGTATCCAGAAGAAAGATCAAACTTGGCGTAACCATTGAGGTCCAGCAAGATATTTTTACAGTTCCGGAAGACGTTTCTATTGTACACTGCGTAACCCAAGATCTACGAATAACCAGAGGAATTGCATCGATCTTTCGCAAAAAGTTTGGCTGCCTTAATGAGTTGCAAGATCAAAAACCTAGAGTAGGAAAAGTTCTACGACTGGAAGAAGGCAACCTATCGTTGTTTTACCTGATAACCAAGAAATCATCTAAAAAAACAACTTACGAGAATATTTGGCATGCGTTTATTAATTTAAAAAAAGTTTTATGCCATTATGACATAAAGAAATTGGCCGTACCCAGATAGACCATGGGTTAGAAAAACTGAACTGGAAGATTGTGAGAAGCATGTTAGAAGTTATCTTTTAAGAAACAGACATGCAAATCACAATGTGCTACTTTAACCCGAAAGGTTCATACCCTTCAAAAACAATAGGTTGTTATTTTTTTGCAAGAGTCTTTTGCAGTGCTGAAGACACATGCCCCTTTCGCCATCAGAAACAAATGCTGAGGAATGCAACAAAAAAAAATTCTGATCGGGACGATCAGAATTAAGGAGGGAGCAGTATAACGATTTTGCGATACGCCACTGGAATGTACGTAAGCCAGCTGGGTGGTATAGTGACGTCACAGCCAATGACAAGGATTTTCCAGTATTTTCCCGACCAATCTGGAATATTCGTTAGAACAGTTTGGATACGTCTAAAAGATTCTCGTCTTTTCCCAAATCCACGTTAAGTATATAAATTGGCCTTCGTTTGCGAAGGGAAGTTAGTCAGTTTTCTAAAGTTTATAATCGTGTTCGCTAGTTGACAAAAATTGTAAAGTTATAAATAAATGTGTAAATAAATTCGAACCCCTAGTGTTATTAAAGTAAAAACTACAGTTATTAAGAAAAATAATTTACGGGAACGTTTTTATTACTAAAACAATTAACAGAAACAAATAACTTATTAATCTTATTTAATAAGATGTTTCAATTTTTTTTTATTTGATAGTATCTATGTTTATTATAAAAAGCTGATATTGCTGATTTGTTATTTGACGGGCTGTTATCAGTAGATATTCTATTTCTAAGTTTATCCCAATTATCAGGTTTTGTCTTGTACACAATGTTTTTTTGGTTACCCCCAGAGAAAATAGTTTAGAGGCGATAGATCGGGTAATCTGGCTGGCCATTTAAATGTTCCCCTTTTTTCAATCCACCTGTCTTGGAAAACTTCATTTAAGTAATTTCGAACAGCAACACTAAAGTATGGTGATGCACCATCCTGCTGAAACCATATGTCATTAGAATAGAATAGATTAGAATAGAATATCGCAGGAACTTTTTGATTTCTTAACAAATCCTTATAATTTGGTCCGTTTAAATTGCCTTCCACAAAGAATGGTCCAATAACATTGGTGCCGATAATATATACATACATACATACATATTGTCACGCCTTTCTTTCGTAGGGGTAGACAGAGACCACTTTCTTTCACTGGCTACGGTTCTCACACACATATTTTGCTTCCTTTACTTTCATCAGTGCTCTTATACATGCTCGTCAGTTGTTGGTACTCTTAACCTGGGCTTTCCTCAAAACAATGTTGATCTGATCAAGATATGTTCGCCGAGGTCGACCTCTACCGACTTGTCCATTTACACTCGCATTACATTTTTTTTTAGTTAATCTTCCTTCATTCATCCATCTACCTGTCCAAACCATCTAAGCATTTCTTTATCTATCTTCTTTTACACCTCACTATTCTTTACTTATCCAACCTAGTTACTTTGGTTATACTTCTCAGACTACTCATCTCCGCAGCGTTAATCCTATTTTCATGCTTCTTTTGCCAAATACCTGTCCAAACAATAACTTTTAAAGGCCTTTGTGATTAACTTTACCATTTAACATAAACGTGGCTTTATCTAAAAAGACCCATCTTACTTGTGAGGATCTGCATCTACCTTTTGCATTAGTTTTACAAAATCCCATTCTGCGGTCATAATTATCTTCAGATAATTCTTGTTATAGCGTTACTTTATAAGGATAAAATTTATTCTTCTTAATAATTTTACTGACGGATCCCACATTAACATCATGTTATAAAGCAGTTTTTTGAATTAATGTAAAAGGACTTTTTACAAAACTTTGCATAACGTCCAAGCATTTTTCATCATTAGTTACAGTCTTTGGTTGGCCAGTTTTGGGTCAATTTTTAGTTAAACACGCTTTATTAAAAAGTTTCACAATCTGCAGTATTGGTAATTTGGTTGTGATTTGGATACGTATCATTAAATAAGTAAGCTACCTCATCTTAAGTTCTTTTACGATCACTGTTACCTCTCATCATAAGAATCACTATTATTTAGGGTTCGATAAACATACTTAAATTTTAGAAGTAACTAATTACAACAAACACCTTTCACTAATAATAATAAAAAATAATTCATGACATTTAAAAAATAATTAATAGTAGGAAAACCTACTACTTTTTTGACAAACAATTTTTTTTATAATTTTAGTTTCAAACCACTTTTACGGTTGTATTTGTAATTTAATAGATTATGGAACATTAAAAATATATACATCATGTACTAATGAAAAAATTATGTTAATAAGTTATTTTGTAGCACCGGTGCACCCTGTATACTTCTAATCGACGGCCTGAATTATTTGAAAAAACTTTTATTCAACATTTGTTTTTGTAAACCCTAGTTACGTTACTTTATGTACACATTGTATAACAAATTACCTAAATCATTAAAAACACAGCCCATTGGAAAGCTGAAAATTAAATAAAAAAACCTGCTTTTTAAAAAAGCATGCTATACACTGAAAAGGTTTTTCACATAGACATTAGATTGGTAACTTTCTCGTATTTTTATCATCTCTAGTGTGTAACTATAATATTAGTTTTTACCTGATAGCTATTTTTTCTCTCAAAAAAATCAATGAAAATGCAGCCTCAGTAGAAAAAATTACTTTTACTTCTTGTTATTTTGCCTTGTATTATTATTCGGATAAAGTTCTGCAGCATGTCCAATGTACCGCAAAATTAAATGGCACTACTCGTACACTTAAACCATTGTTTTATTCAATAATAAAATAGGATTTTTACCTTTTAATTTTTTGCCTTGGGTAACAGAACTAATATTTTGCAGCATTAAAAGGTACTGCAATTTTTTGTTTTACTTTTTTGTTAAGTAGCTATTTATTATTTACGCCACATTAGTATGAAAGAGGAGGTATAAAGTTTAAAAGGAGATGATGGTTCCTATCATCGTTAAAGATGTTCTGGTGGTCAAAGAACCATACAAGGATATTATCAACGCTATAGAAGACTCACGGCTTAAGCTACCGAATTAAAAGTATTAGGCAAAATCGTGATGGTTTTCTCGTAGCAACAGCACGTGAGGTATTTAGGTGGCAGGTTTCCGGATGCAATTAGGAAAGCTCTTTAGTGATTACAGCAAAACTCCAGTAGGTTAGGTTAGGTTAGGTTTTATGTGAGTGGGGCGTGGTCACCCCTCCACCGCGACCCTTAGTAGGTCTATTGTGGCTCACCCCTAGAGGCTACAGTTCACCGTACAATCCAGCCCTTCTTACGAAGTTCATGGTTGTATAGGGTGAGATTTTTTTAAAATCGGTAGGTTCTAGGTTAGTGTAACCAAATATGTTGAACCTTATTCTTCCCAGGCCGGGGCATGAACATAGTATATGTTCAGCAGTTTCGTCTTTCACGCAGCAGAACCGACAGTCCGTTTGTTGGTTCAGATCTATCTTTCTGAGGTGGTATCTCAGACGACAGTGTCCCGTAAGCAGTCCTGTTAGAATACGCAGGTCATTTCTGCTCCATTCTAGGATCTGCTTAGTTGTGTTTCTCGAGGGTTGTAACGGTAAAAACGCCTTCGAGTGGGTTAGCCCTGGTAAGTCGGACCAGTACGTGAGTATTTTCCCAGTCCGAAATAATTGTTTTTGCGGCACTTGTGGTGACTCCAAAAACCGGTTCTGGTCCAGTGAACGCAGATTCGGCCCCCTGTTTTGCAAGGGTGTCGGCTTTTTCGTTTCCTTCCACCCCCTGGTGCCCAGGTACCCACAGTAGGGTCACCCTGTTGTTTGCACCAAGGTACTCTAAGGATTCGATGCAATTCCATACAAGTTTAGAATTTATCTTGTTGGAGCTCAGTGCTTTTAAAGCGGCCTGGCTGTTTGATATTATATTTATGTTTTTGTTTGCTAGAGGTCTGTTGGTCAACTCTCTTGCACACAATTCGATAGCGAATATTTCAGCCCGAAAGATTGTGGCATACCTGCCAAGACTGGTAGATATTTCAATCTTTGGTTTCCTGCTGAAAACACCGGCCCCAACTCCATCTGGGGTTTTTGAGCCGTCTGTGTACATTACGTATTCAGTCTCTGGGAAGAGGATTTGTCCCCTTATCCATTCGTCTCTCTCCGGAAAGAGGACTTTGAACGACTTTCCTACGTGTATTTTTGTGACCATAGATATTATCATTGTTTGATAAATCCAGTAAATCTGTTTGGGGTTCATTCCTCAAGATTTGCCACATACTCTTCTGAGATTCCAGAGAGAAAACCTGGCTTTGTTTATTGTTTTTTCCAAGTGGGCGTTCCAGGTGAGTCTTTTATCCAGAACTACACCCAGGTATTTCACTTCCGTCGCAAATGGAATGCTCTCTCCGTATAGGACAGGCTGCCGAAGCTTATCTAGCTTTTTCCTTTTCGTAAAAGGAATAATTACAGTTTTTCGGGGGTTTACAGACATCTGTTCCCTCTCGCACCATCTGTATACTGTGTTAAGGGCTTCTTGGAGGACGTTTGAGATCGTCGCTTCAAATTTACCTCTAACTATTATAACCAGATCATCCTCATAGCATTGAAAATCTACTTCCTGCATGAAAAGCAAAAAAAAAAAAAAAAAAAAAAAAAAAAAAAAAAAAAAAAAAAAAAAAAAAAAAAATTGCAAGAGTACAGCCAGTCCCTAAAAAAGGCAAAAGGACCCTACCTAGCAACTACAGACCTATCGCACTGCTATCTATTATTTCAAAGGTCATGGAAAAAGCCATCAACATCGAGCTCATGAAATATCTGGAAGACTCAGGAATTATCAATGATAGGCAATATGGCTTCCGCCATCAGAGATCAACTGGTGACCTGCTCGCATACGTCTCACATATATGGCAGCTATCTATTGAAAAGTATGGAGAAACTTTAGCTGTGGCATTAGATATCTCCAAGGCGTTCGATCGAGTTTGGCACCAGGGACTCCTCGCCAAGCTTCCATCTTATGGCTTGCCCCCTCAGCTGTGTTCTCTGCTTGCTAGTTTTCTCTCAAACAGGTCTCTCCATGTAGTGGTCGATGGAGTTTCATCTGACACTCTACTCATAAATGCTGGTGTTCCGCAAGGATCCATTCTAGCACCAACACTATTTTTACTTCACATCAACGACCTATTGAAAGCAACTTCATGTCCCGTACACAGCTTTGCCGATGATAGTACCCTCCATACCGCTTTCTCTTCCAGGGCCCCTATGTCAGCCCGTGAAACCAGAAATGAACGAGGAAGAAATGTTAACAATATAAATATGGACTTAGCAACAATTCTCGAATGGGGATCCAATAAATTGGTAGAATTCAATGCAAACAAAACACAAGCATGTCTTTTCTCTAGAAAAGCCGATCTCACTGTGCCTAACATAAATTTGTCAGGAGTAACCATACCACTGAAGTCATCCATATCGATGCTTGGTATTACTATCAGCAATAACCTTTCCTGAGAAAATCACGTGAGGTCCATTGCCAAAAGTGCATCCCAAAAACTTGGTTTTTTGTTTCGTGCCAAGAGCTATTTCACCTCCAGTCAGCTGCTTATGATCTATAAGGCACAGATCCGACCTGTACTGGAGTACTGTTCCCGTATTTGGAGTGCAGCACCTAAACATATCCTGAAGCTACTGGATTCTGTCCAAAAAAGGGCAATTCGTCTCGTCGGTGATGCCTCGCTTACAAACTCGCTCACTTGTCTGGAACACCGTAGAAAAGTTGGCGATTTGTCTCTATTTTATAGATATTTTCATGGGCGATGCTCTTCTGAAATATCAACAATCGTTCCTCCTTTGGCAGTCTCTTCTAGATTAACCCGTCAAGTTCAGTCTTCACACCCCTTCGTGGTCACTTTGGAGACCTGCAGAACATCACTTTCCAAAGACTCATTCATCCAACGAATTGCGAGGCTTTGGAACTCATTGCCTAGGGAGGTGTTCCCCGAGGCATCAAACCTCCAGAAATTTAAGAAGAACACCAACTCCTACCTTCTTTCCCTTGGTTTCCACGATGTTCTCTGAACATTACAGGATATCCCTTTTCGTGGGAACCAGAACATAAAAAAAAAAATAGCATTGAAAATCTACTCCCTGCATGGAAAGCTCGCTCAGCAGAGAGTCGACTAGAAGTGACCACATAAGGGGGGAAAGTACCCCGCCTTGTGGACACCCCTTCGCCGCCCTGAACCTAACCGACTCTCCATGCAGTAATGATATTATATATCTGTTTTCAATCATGTTTTTGATCCAGTTATAGATTTTACCGTCTATCCCTCTATCCCTAATTGATGTATAGAGTGACTGTGGTAAGGCGTTATTAAACATTCATGTTCCCTAGGATTCCCCTCTCTAATATGTCTATCAATAATTCTTTCCAAAGTTTTCATTAAGAATGAGATAAGGCTGATCGGCCGGAAGGATTTGGGTAGGGAATGATTCACCGTACCCGTTTTACGTATGTATACAACTCTCGCCGTTGACCAGCCCAGCGGAATATAACTCCACGCCAAACTCGCTCTGAATAGTTTAACCAAAAGAGGTAGTAAAATTTCGCTGCCCTTCTGAATGAGGGCAGGGAAAACACCATCCTCCCCTGGAGACTTGAATGGGGAGAAATAATTCACCGCCCATTGTACAGATGTTGGGGTGACCACTTTTGAAACCTTTCTTCAGTCCTTCCTTTTGGGTCGTGATGTCGATCCCATTGAGAGTGGAATTTGCTCCTGGTCCCTCAGAAGCAGACTGCCGGGAAAGTGGGTCTGCAAGAGAGTCTCTAACGTTTGCCTACCAGAGTCCGTAAAAGAGCCATCTGGTCGTTTTATCGATCCAATCTCTTGCGTCGGATCTCTGGCGAGAGCCTTGTGGATTCTTGTGCTGGCAGGTAGATCTGATATACTCTGACAGAACCTCCTCCAGGATTCTCTTTTGGCTTTCCTTATTTCTTTGTTATAAGTCGTTAGAGCTGTACGATAGATTTCCCAGCAACCTGTTTCTTTAGTTTGATTGAAGAGACGTCGAACTTCTTTTCTTTGCTTGTCTAAGCTTCTGATCCACCATGGTGTACCTCTATGGTCCCTCTTCTCCTTTAATAGCCAGTTTTCCTTATAGGCCGTTAGAAGGGCGGATGTGATATGCTCATTCGCCGCTTCTATTTCAGCTCTATTTTGTATAGTGCTATTACCGTTACCTAGGTGCTGTTGGGGGGATTCACAATACCCTTTCCAATCTGTGCATTTTGGATCTCGAAATTGCACTATGGGACGTTGTCCTATTCTCACGTCAAAACGTATGTGTCTATGATCTGAGCATGAGGGCTCGGTAGATACCTGCCAGTTAACTATTTTGGTACTCATAAACTGTGTACTAATAGTTATGTCTAGAACTTCTCCGCGAATTCTGATCACGAAGGTTGGTTCCTAGCCTACGTTGTTGACTGCTAGCCCTTCCCCTATTATATAATTATATAAGTACTCACCTCTTTCATTGATGTCGCTGCTGCCCCAATCCAAATGGTGGGAATTTGCGTCGCATCCAATGATCAGTTGCCTGTTGTTCCTCTTGCAGAAGGCGACTAGATCTCGCACTGCTGCTGGAGGAGGGTGTTCTTTTCGGTCTCCAGGGAAGTAAGCAAAACAGACGATTACATCTACACTACTGTCTCCTCCTGAGATCGAAAGCTGCACTGCAACCACATCAGGGGTGCAAAACTCTGTTAACATAAAATAGTTTATGTTTTTCCTGATGAGTATGCATGCTCTTGGCTTACCACCTAGAGTACACGCTATTAACTTACCGGAGCAGTTTCCTAGGCCGCTTATTCTGCCTGTATTGGAAGTCCAGGGTTCCTGGATTAGTGCGACATCGAGATGCTCCTTGGCGAACCTCCTGCTGAGGACATATGAAGCCGCTCTAGTATGTTGGATGTTCGCCTGGAGAAATTGGATGTATTGTTTCCTGGTGTAGGTCGTTTTGTCGGCGCTTTACCATGAAGGGTTTTTTTTCCATTTTCCGGCTTTTCTGCTGGTTTTGGCCGGCCTCTTCAGTCCCGCTGTCGCCGCCGAGGTAGATTTACCTCCCTCTTTGGTTCTAACGGTTACCTCCGAAGACTTTGGAATTTCCACCGATGATGGATCTTTCTTGGCTTCCTTGGACCGGAATTGCACCTGTCCAAAGCCAAAATATGGGCGGAAATTTAGCCGCTCCAAATCTTTAATGGATACCTCATCCATTGAGAACGTCCACATTTGACCAGGTCCTGCGTTTTCCCTGTGTAGAATGGTCCACTCCTGGGTATGCAGGGTACGGTTCATCTTCCGCAGATGGTTGGTTACCTGTTCTCCCGTCAGTCTGGGTAGTCCCTCATCGTCTGGGATGAAAGCCACACAGATGTGGGGTTTCGGTATGTCTTCCTTCTGAACTAACTTCAGCTTGGCGTTTTCACAGGGTTGAAGGTAGCATATCACTTCCTCCATCCACTTGACCGTCTCAGCGTCCGTACAGGACAGAAGGAGGATTCCAGGTCGAATTGTGCAGCTCTGGAATCGCACTTGTGGACCATCGTCCGGTAGTTTGTCTACAGTGTCCATAATGGATCGCTGTAGCAGCCGTAGCTGTTCGTTTGACAGCTGAGCATTTGGGTGTTCTGGGTGGATTATGCCCACCTAGATGCCCTGAGCTACAGGAGCGTTTTTGCTCGTTTGAGTCCTCCATAGTGCGTGGCTTTTTCGCCGCCGCTTCTGGAGTGCTACCATCCGAGCGTATTCGCTTGCTGGTGAGAGCAGGGGGGATTGATCCCCGCTCCTTTTCTCATCCCGTTCTTTTAGTATTTGATCTAAGGCGGTTTTGTAAGGTACCCCGCTCTTGATCAATCGGCTAAGACGTTTTCTCGTCGCGCCGGCAAGTTTGACCTTCTTGTCCAGGTTTATGCTGGCCGTTTGCTTAGCCTCACCCCCTGTTGTCAGGTCCGTTTTCTCGGGAGTGGGGGATTTTAAAAGTACCCTCTCAGCTTCCTGCGAGATTTGGTTGCTAGGAGGGTCTGTAGTAGACACCTCCATTTGCATTTGCTCGTCTGCGAGAAGATTGCCTTCGTCGCAGATGGTTTTAATGTTTTTATGTTTTTTGTTACTCATATAGTTCCCACGAGTAGCTAGAGAAAAAATGGTCGACTACGGCAGAGCTTTGCATTACCGTAGCAAGGCAAAAATACTACCGGGAGGTTGCCTGGTATCCCAGAGGCTCCGTTTGCGATATCTGTTTGGGGCAGGCACAGATATCATACATATAGTACGCCCCTTGGCACGGGTCGCATGACACCTTGAGCAAAGCCTGATGATCGCGGTAAGCTTGGCTGGCTTAAAACAAACCAACCGCACCTGTCTAGTTTGAATACAAGGAAGTGAACTCCCTTGTACTCAAAGGTAGTAATGATATAGCCACTGCCCTATATCATGTCCTTAGTTGATCCGCGGGTGTTTATTCTTTAATATTAGACACCTTTCCTGTAAGCCAGGAAGTTCCCTATCAGCCATTGGGACGCGCCGTGTTGGGGTTAAGGACATCCCCGCACGGAAAAAAAAACTCCAGTAAATCTGAACTATTTTAGATACTGTGTTGTTATGGGCAAGATTAATGTTAGAAAGCGCATATGCAGATAAAGGTACTCGCCACTAACTCTCCCAGCTGCTTAGTGGGGCGTGGGTACGGTTTATATAAAGTAAAATTTTTTATTGGATTGTTACCAATAAATAAAAAAACATTTTATGCTACGCTACTGATTTTCTGGCTAGTAAAAATTATAATCTACCCTGATAAAAGGGACAGACTGCTGCACTAAATGAATGACACTCCTGCGTACTTTTTCTGGAAATATCTATTTGTTACCTAATATTACTTGGGGTTGGATAGTTAAGAATTAATAGCCAATAAACTTATAATTTAACTAGCTGACGCAACAGAAACTGGCACGACAGAAATTGTGGATGTGTTGAACAGTGTGAAATTGGGTAAAGCTACTGGGTACGACAGGATAACAGTTGAAATGCTGAATGCTGGACTAAGCGTCTTTTGGCCCCTTTGTTGGAGGAGTGGTAGCGTACCAGACGACTGATGCAAGGCCGTTATCGTGCCGCTTTACAATGGAAAAGGTTCGCAGCAGGACTGTAAGAACTACCGAGGTATTACTTTACTCAGCATAGTCGCAAACTGTATGCAAAGATAATGATTAAAAGAGTAACGAATGAAACTGAAATGATATGGGACGTGCAAGCAGGATTTAGAAAAAAAGGGAGATGTATGGATCAGATCTTTTAATTACGAGGTATAGTCAAAAGATTCTTGGCTGGAAGTCAGAAGATCTATTGTGCTCTAATATACTTGAAAAAGACCTATAACAGAGTGGTGAGGAGTGAATTATGGTCTACATTGCCTATGTATAGGGCGAGCAGTAGTTTAATACTGAAATCACCTTACGAGGATTCCACTACTTGTATCAGGATAAACGGAGCCTGCACGGACTGGATTAACATCGAAAAGGGTGTGAGACAGGGCTGTGTGGCTTCGCCATGGCTGTTTAACTTATACATAGACGATTGTTTAAAAGATTTGAATTTGAGTGCGTATGGATTACAAATAAATGATTTGATCGTCAAATTTCTTCTTTACGCCGATGATCAAGTCATATTAGTGTCATCTGAAGAGAAGTTGCAGGCGATGGTTACGAGTTTACAAGAGATGAAAAGTATGACATTGACATTGAGCGAAGGGTGTTGGCAGAAAAAAAATAAATGGGGAACTGTATAGCTTTATGAACAGCCAGAAAGTGTCAAAAAAGGAACGTCTGGCTGTGCATAGGTTCCTATACTTACGTATGGTAGTGAATGTTGGGTTTGGCAGACGAAGCATGAAAATAGGATTAATGCTGCGGAGATCAGTAGTCTGAGAAGTATATCCGGAGTGACTTGGTTGGATAAAGTAAAGAATAGTGAGATAAGAAAACGCTGTGGTGTAAAAAAAGATGTGGTTACAAAAATAGATAAAGGAATGCTTAGATGGTTTGGACACGTAGAAGGGATGGATGAATAAATATTGACGAAACAAATTTATAAAGCGAGTGTGAATGGACAAGTTGGTAGAGTTCGACCTCGGCAAAAATATCTCGTTCAGATCAACATTGTTTTGAAAAAGGCCAGGTCAAGAGTACCAACAACCGACGAGCATGTATAAGAGCACTGATGAAAGTAGAGGAAGCAAAAGATGTTTTTAAAAACCGTAGCAAGTGGAAAAAAGTGGTCTCTGCCTACCCCTACGGAAAAAAGGCTTGATTGACTATATACGTGTATAATTATTTAAACAAATATTATTCAAAACCTAGTGTTTATTATTGTAATACATTATCATACACAACATTCTTTGTTTTATTTTCTGGTGCGTACATGAATATATTTGTTGATATGTCATCACGGAAACAGGTGACATACAACTGGCCATAAATAACATAATTTAGTAGGGTGTATAGAACTTACACTCTCCACTAAATGTGACAATAATACTTCAAATAGTTTTAAAGTACTGGGCATAAATTATTTTTAAATTTTCAAATAAAACACCCTGTAACTCAGACAGGAGACACATTTTACTTAGGTGATTTGGGTTGAATCTTCATATTTAGAGTTCAGGATTTTATAGTTGAAATATTTTCAATTAGTAATGAAACACCCTGTATTTACTAATAATACCGTGTATTTGCAGTGGCATTAAAGATGCAGTAAAGACCGGAGGGCAGTTCATAGAACTGCGTTTGTATAAATTAAGCCAAATGTTATAATTATTAACATAAGAAAAGAAAAAAAAATAGCTGTACATATAAGGTCACGGAGATACCTTTCATATAAAATAATAAGTAATACTTACAAGTTTAAAAAAGTAATTTCATACTAAAAGAAAAAGATAGAACAAATGATAATAAGACTCTCGAGTGTGGACTTATCTGAATGTTCTACAGAGATTCGCCGATGGCGTCCCTAGTTTTCTTTCACACTGATCTACCCAAGTAATGGTACAGTCCGTAGCTTAAGATTCTCGAAATGCCAGGAGAACGCAGGCCTCCTCATCCAATTGTGTCTCAGAAGGGCGTATGAGAAAATGTAATCGTTGAACGTTCTCACAGAAGAACACTTTTCATATACTTTAGTGTATGCCTCCACTTGCCCCTCTGACCCCCGCTAGGATCATTGAACATCCTTAAATTACATACAGAAACAACCATTGATTATTTCAACTTTAACATATCAAAATCACCTATGCAATTCTTAGCTCTCATAATCAATGTTCTATTGCTAGCACTTTTTCTTTCTAACCAGGTAATCTATAAGTAAATCCTGTACTGTCTA
The DNA here is from genome assembly GCA_950111635.1 of Agelastica alni. Taxonomy (NCBI): domain Eukaryota; kingdom Metazoa; phylum Arthropoda; class Insecta; order Coleoptera; family Chrysomelidae; genus Agelastica; species Agelastica alni. Next base: position 59,342,534 of record OX467711.1, on the reverse strand, counting down.
AAAAGACGATTTGTAAAATATCAAGTTTACAAAAAATAATCGTGTGTAAAATATAGCATGGAAAAGCTAAAATCTCTCGTGTGGTTTTATCAATGGATTGTTGGGGTGCATTTTTAACACGCTTATATTAGTTTCACTTTTCGATTTTGCCCTACTGTAAGTGATAAAATTTAATTTAAACTTTGCACACTTGTCAAAGATTGACGACAATGCAATAATTCGATCAAAATATCCGATTATCTTAATTACTTTCGCCAGGATTCATAAATTTCTTCAGGGATCCTTTGCATGAGAGTAAGAGAGATAGAACTAGTGCGTAAACTACTCATGCGCGCAGAACAAATATTAAAACAGTTCATTGCATCAGTGGTTCAGTGGTAGAATGCTCGCCTGTCAGGCGCCCGGGTTCGATTCCCGGCCGATGCATTCTTTTTGTGCTTTTACCATTTAATACATAATTTTTTTGTGAGTAAAACAAATAGAACTAAAAAGTGAAAAATAAAGCACCCACGCTTTTAGAACAGTGACATTAATTTTCTCTTCATTAATTTTGTTCCCATGTTAAAAATTATTTGTATTATTTTAGCGTGTAGCTACTACTTAAGAAATCCTGCTATGTGGAAAAATTCTATACAACATACTGAAAGAGAAATATTTAAATGGTACAAGAAGGAAAGAATATTTGATCGTCCAGAAATTAGTCCGATAGTTATAAATATTAATACGAGTAGTAAAGAGAGTGATGAATCTATGATGAATTAACAAAAAACACATGGAAAATAATTATCAATAATTTCGTAGTTTTCATTTAATATATTGTGAAATGTTTTACGTTTTTTGTTTACTTCAGTTATTTTCTGTTAATTTCCATATTTCATGAACAATCTGACAACGCTGCAAATGTTCACAATGATGACGTGAACGCAACTTTATTTGGCTTTTGCTATAGTTACTTCTAATACTATTTTATGTTTCAGTAAATTGGTTGATACAGAAATTATAAAATCTCATACACCCAGAACATCCCGAACCGATGGAAATGCTAAAGGTAATGAAGATATTCGAAGTAACGAGATTGATCACCGAAGATGGTCGAGATTTGCTCAACAACAACAACAACAACAACACCTCTACCCCGAATAATAACAAAAAAAATGTTAATTTCGCCAGTACTTAAGTTAAAAATAATTATTTTAAATATTAATAATATTAAATTTGATGCAATTGTTTTAAAATTAACATTAATAAAATAATTTTTTGTAAACCAATAAAACCAGTAAACTGTCTAAGCTAAAGATTATAAAACATAAGTTACTACTACTACATATATTTAAGAAATGATATTTCAAATGGTATATTTTATTAACCATCTAATTACGCTGATCTGCAACGAAATACTTTTTTAAATAAAAAAACATATGATGAATATAAAGTTGAACAAGCTGAATCTAGATCTTCTTCTTCTTCTTCAGGTGCCTATCTGTTCCAGACGTTGGCCGCCATATTGGCTAATCTAACTTTATTTACAGCTGCTCGGATTAGTTCGGTGGTTGTCATGGAGAACCAAGTTCTTAAATTTTTTAGCCATGAGATTCTTCTCCTTCCGGCGCTTCTCTTTCCTTTCACTTTCCCTTGTAATATGCACTGCAAGAGATTATATCTGTTTTCATTTCGCATAATGTGACCTAGATCTTGTATTTTTTTTTTTAAATTATATTCATGATTTTTTTTCTTTGTCATTATTCTAAGGATTTTAATGTTAGTTACATGATCTGTCCATGATACCCTTAGCATCCTTCTATAGAGCCATATCTCGAATGCTTTGATCTTTTTCGTCATTGCTTCTGTCAGTGTCCATGACTCCACTCCGTATAGTAACACGTAAAACATATAGCAGCGTAACATTCTTAGTTTTGTGTTCATGGTTAGGTCTCGACTTTTAAAAACTGCTGACATTTTAATGAATACATTTCTGCTCTTTTCAATACGGCTTTTAATTAAAATATTAATATTATTATTATTAATTAAATATTAAATAGTAGTGGTGACAATACACATCCCTGTCTTACTCCACGTAAAATCTTAACTGTCCCAGTTTGGTCTTCTTCCACTTGCTATCTGGTTCCAATATAGGTTTATGATTAATCTTAGGTCTTTATCATCTATACCTGTATTTTTCATAATTTCCATCAACTTGTGATGTTGAACCCTATAAAATGCTTTTTTATAGTCCACAAAACAGGCATGAATGTCACAGTCCATATCTCTGCTTCTTTGGACGAGGACTTGTACACTAAATAAAGCTTCTCTTGTCCCGACTGCGTCTCTAAATCCGAATTGCGTGGACGCTATCTGTTCTTCGCATGTTTTATATATTCTTCTGTGTATGACTTTTAAGAATATTTTTAGTAGGTGGCTCATGAGACTTATTGTTCTATATTCCTTGCACTTTTTGGCACACGACTTTTTTGGTATAGCTAGGAACTCCGATTCAAGCCATTGCTGCGGGATAATACCTGTGTTGTATAAACGATTAAATATCTTGGTCATCCATTTGATTCCCTCGTCGTCCATAAGTTTTGAGAATTCAGTTTGGAAATTATCTGGTCCTGGAGCCTTGCCATCTTTCTTTTGCTTTATTATGGTTCTTACTTCTGCACTTAAGATATTTGGTCCGGTTTCTGCTTCTATTACGGGTGGTTCTGGTCTTTCATCTTGGAAAAGTTGTTCGATGTATAACTTCCACGTGTTCTTAATTTCTTTCTTGTCAATGACTATCTTTCCTTCGTTGTTTATGAGTTTATTTGTCTGTTTTGTTTTATGTCTTTCAGTGGCTTCTTTTATTTTTCGATGTACGTTGAAGCTGTCGTGTTTCTCTTGGAAAAGTTTTATTTCTTCACATATCTCTCTAATTTCCTTTTCTTTCGCTTTTCTTATTTTTTGTCTTATAATTTTCTGCGTTCCATTATATTATTTCATATCTACGTTCTTAAAACTTCTTCTTTTTCCCATTAACTTTAAAATTTCATCAGTCATCCACGATTTTTTCTTAATTGTGTCATCTTTTTTTAGTATTTTTTTTATTTTCTCTACTGTATCGTTCAATCTATTTATTTCTTCTTCTATATTTCTATTATCTTCTAATGCTATGAATCTTCCAGCTAATTCCTTCTTTATTTCTGTTTTTACATTAGTCTCTTTCATTTTTCGTAAGTCACATCTTGTGTTTGTATTCTTCTTTTTTACTTTTTTCATTCTAACATTTATTTCTTCTACTACCGGATTATGATCTGACCGTATGTCCGCACCCGGATACGTTTTCACAGATGTGAAGCTGTTTCTATATCTCTGGTTTACAAGTATGTAATCAATTTGATTTCTTACAATCTTGTCCGGTGTGTTCATCGGTGATCTCCAGGTTGCTGGGAGTTCGATGAAGGTATTTAGTACTATAAGTTGATGTTCTGCTGCAAAAATACTTAGTATTTCTCCTCTTTCATTTCTATCACCCATTTCGTGTGGTCCAATATGTTCTACAGTTCATCCATTACCCACTTTTGCATTGAAATACCCCATTGGTATTGTAAGATCTTGTTTGGAGATCTTTTTCAATGTTTCGGATATCTGTGAGTGTTTCACTTCGTTATCAGTATAGTTAGTAGTTGGGGCATATTCTTGGATAATGTTTACTGGGACTGGGCTACTTGATATTTAAAGTAGCAGTATCCTCTTTTATATAGGAACAAAATTTGTCACATGTCTTGCAATGCTTTTTTCTACAATCATTCCTACTCCATGTTGATGTTCTTCGTTGGTTGTTCCTGAGTAGTATACTTTATAATCGTTGATGTTATATATATATATATATATATATATATATATATATATATATATATATATACATAGAGTCACGCCTTTTTCCCATAGTGATAGGCAGAGACCACTTCCTTCCACTTGCTACGGTTCGTACACACATCTTTTGCTTCCTCTACTTTCATCAGTGCTCTCATACATGCTCTTCGGTTGTTGGTACTCTTGACCTGGCCTTTCTTCAAAACAATGTTGATCTGATTGAGATATGTTCTCCGAGGTCGACCTCTACCGATTTGCCCATTCACACTCGCCTTATAAATTTGTTTCGTCAATCTTCCTTCATCCATCCTTTCTACGTGTACAAACCATCTAAGCATTACTTTATCTATCTTTGTGACCACATCTTCTTTTACACCACAGCGTTTTCTTATCTCACTATTCTTAACTTTATCCAACCGAGTCACTCCGGCTATACTTCTCAGACTACTCATCTCCGCAGCATTAATCCTATTTTCATGCTTCTTCTGTCAAACCCAACATTCACTACCATACATAAGTGTAGGAACCAACACACCTCTATGCACCGCCAGACGTGCCTTTTTTGACACTTTATTGCTATTCATTAAGCTATGCAGTGCCCCATTCATTTGTTTTCCTGCCAACACCCTTCGCTCAATGTCACTGTCATACTTTCCATTTCTAGTAAATTTTGAACCCAAGTACACAAATTCATTAACTTGTTCCATTCTTTCTCCCTCGATCGAAACCCCAGAGTTTGTCATGCTTTCTTCTCTTTCAAAAACCATTACTTTCGTTTTGCTCACATTTATTTTCATTCCTTTGATTTTCAGGGAATCATGCATAACATTAACCATCGCCTGCAACTCCTCTTCAGATAAGTTCTAAGTCAATAAAAGTGCAATAGACCTTCTGACTTCTAGCCAAGAGTTTTTAAATTATACTTCGTAATGTATATATATATATATATATATATATATATATATATATATATATATATATATATATATATATATATATATATATATAAAGTTAATACTTGGCTTTAAGGATCCAATCTCATAAGTATGACAAAAAAAATCAAACTGCTCTGTCCAAACATGAATCACAATATAACCACAAATTCAATTTTAAAAAGACAAAAAATTTAAAAACAGAAGTTGACAAACGTAAACGTGAAATCTACGAAGCGATAGAAATTAAGAAAAATATAAATTCAAATAATGACAAAAAAGACACCAACCTAATTAATAAAATTTATAACAACCTTAGGTTAGGTTAGGTATCATGTGAGTGGGGCGTGGTCTCCCCTCCTACGCGACCCTTAGTAGGTCTATTGTGGCTCACCCCTAGAGGTCACACTTCACCGCACAATCCAGCCCTTCTCACGAAGTTCATGGTTGAAAAGGGTGAGATTTTTTTAAAATCGGTAGGTTCTAGGTTGGTGTATCCAAATATGTTGAACCTTATTCTTCCCAGGCCGGGGCATGAACATAGTATGGTTTCAGCAGTTTCGCCTGTTCACGCAGTTCACGCAGCAGAACCGACAGTCCGTTTGATGGTTCAGACCTATCTTTCTGAGGTGGTATCTTAGACGACAGTGTCCTGAAGGCAGTCCTGTTGGAATACGCAGGTGATTTCTGCTCCATTCTAGGATCTGCTTAGTTGTGTTTCTCGAGGGTTTAGGTAGAAACGCCTTCGAGTGGGTTTACCCTGGTATGTCGGACCAGTAAGTAAGTATTTTCCTCTCCGCCCAGTCCGAAATAATTGTTTTTGCGGCACTTGTGGTGACTCCAAAAACCGGTTCTGGTCCAGTGAACACAGATTCAGCCCCCTGTTTTGCAAGGGTCTCGGCTTTTTCGTTTCCTTTCACCCTCTGGTGCCCAGGTACCCACAGTAGGGTCACCCTGTTGTTCACACCAAGGTACTCTAAGGTTTTGGTGCAATTCCATACAAGTTTAGAATTTATCATGTTGGAGCTCAGTGCTTTTAAAGCAGCCTGGCTGTCTGATATTATACTTATGTTTTTGTTTGCTAGAGGTCTGTTGGTCAACTCTCTTAAACACAATCTCTGCCAAGACTGGTAGATATTTCAATCTTTGGTTTCCTGCTGAAAACACCGGCCCCAACTTCATCTGGGGTTTTTGAGCCATCTGTGTACATTACGTATTCAGTCTCTGGGAAGAGGATTTGTCCCCTCACCCATTCGTCTCTCTTCGGAAAAAGGACTTAAACGACTTTTCTATGTGTATTTTTGTGGCTAGCAAGTCAGGAACCATCCCGAGAATTTGGTGGTTTTTTCTTTTAATCAGTATCCCGGAGTGATCCCCAAATTGCTCTTCATTAATTTGCTTTTCCAAAGACAGGAATCTGTAGAAGACTATCCTGGCCTCTCTCTTTAAGAAGATATCTAGGGAATGAAGATATAGGAGGTGTTCCATCGCTGCCGTTGGTGTGCTGGACATAGCTCCAGTTATGGCCAGGCATGCTAGCCGCTAAAGGCCAGCAAGCTTTGCTCTAGCTGTCTGTTGTAACACTTTGGTCCACCAGACTACTGAACCATACGTGACCATAGATATTATCATTGTTTGATAAATCCAGTAAATCTGTTTGGGGTTCATTCACCAAGATTTGCCACATACTCTTCTGAGATTCCAGAGAGAAAACCTGGCTTTGTTTATTATTTTTTCCATGTGAGTCTTTTATCCAGAACTACACCCAGGTATTTCACTTCCGTCGCAAATGGAATGCTCTCTCCGTATAGGACAGGCTGCCGAAGCTTATCTAGCTTTTTCCTTTTCGTAAAAGGAATAATTACAGTTTTTCGGGGGTTTACAGACATCTGTTCCCTCTCGCACCATCTGTATACTGTGTTAAGGGCTTCTTGGAGGACGTTTGAGATCGTCGCTTCAAATTTACCTCTAACTATTATAACCAGATCATCCTCATAGCATTGAAAATCTACTTCCTGCATGGAAAGCTCGCTCAGCAGAGAATCGACTGGAAATGAGCACATTAGGAGGGAAAGTACCCCGCCTTGTGGACACCACTTCGCCGCCCTAAACCTTACCGACTCTCCATGCAGTGAGGATATTATATATCTGTTTTCAATCATGTTTTTGATCCAATTACAAATTTAACTGTCTATCCATCTATCCCTAATTGATGTATAGAGTGACTGTGGTAAGGCGTTATTAAACATTCCTTCTATAACTAGAAAAGCTGCCAGCGCAAATTCCTTATGTTTAAGGGAATGGCCAATCTTTCCTACTATATTGTTTAGAGCTAAATCCGTAGATTTGCCTGTTTGGTAGGCATATTGGTGGGGGTTTAAGGGATGTTCCCTAGGATTCCCCTCTCTAATATGTCTATCAATAATTCTTTCCAAAGTTTTCATTAAGAATGAGGTAAGGCTGATCGGCCGGAAGGATTTGAGTAGGGAATGATTCACCGTACCCGTTTTACGTATGTATACAACTCTCGCCGTTGACCAGCTCAGCGGAATATAATTCCACGCCAAACTCGCTCTGAATAATTTAAACAAAAGAGGTAGTAAAATTTTGCTGCCCGTCTAAACAGGGGCAGGAAAAACACCATCCTACCCTAAAGACTTGAATGGGGTGAAATAGTTCACCGCCCATTGTACCGATGTTGGGTTGACCACTTTTGAAACATTTCTTCAGTCCTTCTTTTTGGGTCGTGATGTCGATCCCATTGAGAGTGAAATTTGCTCCTGGTGCCTCAGAAGCAGACTGCCGGGAAAGTGGGTCTGCAAGAGAGTCTTTAACGTTTGCCTACCAGAGTCCGTAAAAGAGCCATCTGGTCGTTTTTTCGATCCAATCTCTTGCGTCGGATCTTTGGCGAGAGCCTTGTGGATTCATGTGCTGGCAGGTAGATCTGATATACTCTGACCGAACATTCTCCGGGATTCTCTTTTGGCTTTTTTTATTTCATTGTTATAAGTCGTTAGAGCTGTGCGATAGATTATTTTTTTTTTATAAAAATAGTCGCAAAAAGGGTAGACCTATCGTGTGGGCCGGGGACGGCCCGCACTGCGACTATTAGAAGGGAAAGGGATTATAGAAAAAAAATGATTGTGGACACGCTTTTTAAAAAGTTGCAGTTCATAGTTCTCTGAAAAAATTGATTTTGGAAGCTTATTCCACTCCGTAGCAGCCCTGTAAAAGAAGGATTCTTGATGAAGATTGGTCCTTGTAGTGTTAATCTTGAGAGTAAATGGGTAAGACTGATCAGCGTGCCGAACTCTTTGGCCGAATGTGGCCGATGGTGGTACAAGAGTTTTTATTTCTCTGGAGCATCTGCCATGGAAATATCTGTAGAGCAATGACTGGTCTGCAACTCTTCTTCTATGTTCTAGAGGGTGAAGGGTATCTGTGAGAGTTGAGCTGTTTATCTTTTCTGAATGGAATCTAGAAGACGAAGAGAATGCCTTGGTGCTGAACCTCAAATGCGCGAGCAATACTCCAGTAGAGGTCGGATTTAAGCCTTGTACGTCGTCAACAGTTGATCAGGAGTAAAAAACTTTCTGGCTTTCCACAGAAAACCTAGCTTCTGGATTGCCGACTTTGCGATGTTAGCAACATGGTCATGCCAAGACATATTATTGGACACCGTGACTCCCAAAATCGAGATGGAGGGACTTGGTTCCAGGGTATTTCCAGACATTGTAATGGGATGATTTGAGGAATTCACTTTCTTGGAAAACGTGGCACTTTGTGTTTTTTGGGCGTTGAACTGAACAAGATTGTTGGTTCCCCACTCGATGATTGCTTTAAGATCTCTATTGATGGAATCAACCTGTTCCTGCCTGAGTCTATTTGTATCATTCACCAAAAGTGATCGATAGGATGTGAAAGTTGAGACAAGTGTGCTATCGTCTGCGAAACTGTAAATGGGGTTTGTGGTGGTTTTCAAGAGGTCGTTGACGTGTAAAAGAAATAAGGTGGGGGACAGGATGGAAACCTAGGGGACCCTGGCATTAGTTTTAAACGCATCAGAAGAAATACCGTCAACTGCCACATGTAAGGAGCGATCTTGCATGAAGCGCAAGAGCCATTGGCGCAGTTTGGTTGGGAGACCGTAGGCAGATAATTTACTTAACAATGCCTGGTGCCAAACGCGGTCAAAGGCTTTAGATATATCCAAGGCTATTGCACGGGATTCACCAAACTTTTGAATAGTGTTTGTCCAGAGCTGAGTGACATAAGCCAGCAAATCTCCAGTAGACCGAAGTTGTCGAAATCCATATTGTCTGTCATGGATTATCTCAAATTTCTCCATATATTTGATAAGTTCTGTGTTAATCGCTTTTTTCATTACTTTGAATATGACTGAGAGCAATGCAATAGGGTGATAATTTGCAGGAATAGTCTTCTTTCCTTTTTTCGGAATCGGTTGGACTTTAGCGTTTTTCCACATGGACCGAAATACTCCTTTGCTGTATGATAACTTGAAACTGGGGTGAGCTCTTAAGCACAGGTCTTCAGGACAATTGTCGGAATTTCATCTGGTCCTACTGCTTTATTAGAGTCAAGATTTCGTAGGATTTTCCTGATAGTGCGATGGCGGATAGTGACCTCAGGCAATGATGCGTTTATTCTAGGTATCGTTGGAGGTTGTTTCCCATTGGTATCGAGGGTTGAGTTAGAGCTGAACATTTCGGCCAGCAGATCCGCTTTTTCTTTGGAAGATACGGCTGTCGTGCCGTCGGACTTCTCGAGTGATGGTAAAGAAGAAGTTATGAAATTCTTATTTATGGCTTTAGCCAATGACCAGAAGGTCTTTGATCCAGGAGGGGCATTGACAAGCTTGTTGCATATTCTCGTGTCGTAGGATTCTTTAGCAAGATCGATCGTTCTTTTGCAGGCGTTCCTTGCCCGGACAAAGGCTTCTCGGTTGGCAATTGTCGGGACTTCACACCAGAGTCGATGTCCTTGATTTTTATCACGCACCGCACGGTTGCATTCTTGGTTGAACCAGGGTTTGGGGTTGAAGATCCGTCTTGTACCATGAGGAATGTATGAGTCCATACCTAGCCTTATGATTTCGGTTACAGATTCTGCACATGTTGATGGGTCTTGTGAGCGAAAGCAGACATCTTTCCATGGAAATGAAAGGTAAAAGTCCCTCAGTTCATTCCATTTGGCTGATCTATAATGCCAGACAATAGAGGAACCAGGCGTGATTTTGGGCGGGGTTGTTTGTTTGGACGCGGCTGAGATGAGTTTATGATCAGATTTACCGAGCGGAGCGGTTATAGAGACTCGGTACTGGTCGGGATGTGTCGTGAAGAAGAGATCGAGAATGTTGGTTAGGTGATTGGGTTTATCGGTTATGCGGGTAGATTCTTCAACTAGCTGGGTCACGTTGTGGCTTATCGCAATGTTCTCAGCTTCTAGACCGGCGTTGTCGGTGCCGTTGGATCTCAGCCAGTTCGCGTTGTGAACATTAAAATCACCCAAAAATATAACCTCTGTGTTGGGGTCGTTAGTTTGCAACAGCTCCAGTGTGTCAGAAAGATGTTGAAAGAGGTTGACGTAAGGAGGGTTCGTAGGAGAAAGATACAGACAGCAGAGAAATGTTGTTGATTTTTGTAAGGTTAACTTGAACTACATGACCTCTAGGCCGTCCTTTGGTTCTAAGTTCTCCTGTCTACAACAGGAAATATCACTGCGAGTGTAAACACAAACGCCGGTATTAAATTTGAATCTTGTTTCGAGTTCGAACCCGGGACACAAAAGATGCGTGTTGTTGGAGGAGGTTTTATTTGTGTCTATGTCAGAGCCAGTAAATGAGGCCTGTTAGTTTGCAGGTGGTGGTGTACTGAATTAATGTTAGAGTTCAGGCCTCGAATGTTGCAGAAATCAATTCTAAAGTTGCTTTTTGGGAAATTATCAGCAACCGCAGTTGGAACATGTATTTTTGTTAGACTTTTCATGATTTGGTTTAATGGTTTGATTTAAAAGAAAAATATGAAGAAAGAAAAATATAAAAAAAGAGCAGAAGAGGAAGAAAAAAAAAAAAAATAAAAAGGGGAGCAGATATGTGGACTAGCTTCTACAGAAATTTCTGCATCCAGGACGGTCAGTTGACCTCGACGGACTGTGGCCTCAGCAATGCTCCCCGAATACACGAGCTCGGATCCTCTCCAGTCACGAACTGGCAGAACAGGAGTATCGGGATTATACACCAATTGATGTGGCAGCCTCCCAGAGCGTTACCAATGGGTTGGGGCCACTGTACTACTTGGCGGCCATTCTGCGGAACTGTTTCAATGCTGTACTCTCAGTCCCAGACAGGCCTGACTGATGCCTGGATGCTTCCATTCGAATATAAACCAGAACACATTTCACCCGGGCGACCGGAAACTTTGACCAAGTGCCGAAACATGACTTGTCATTTCACGGCACCTATAATCAGAGTGGTGGTGTTTTACCGGGCGATGGAGGGTGAACCATCTACCACCTCCCAGCAACCTGTTTCTTTAGCTCGATTGAAGAGACGCCGAACTTTTTTTCTTTGCTTGTCTTAGCTTCTGCTCCACCAGGGTGTACCTCTATGGTCCCTCTTCTCCTTTAATGGGCAGTTTTCCTAATAGGCTGTTAGAAGGGCGGATGCGATATGCCGCTTCTATTTCGGCTCTTTTTTGTATAGTACTATTACCGTTACCTAGGTGCTGTTGGAAGGATTTACAGTACCCTTTCCAATCTGTGCATTTTGGATCTCGAAATTGCACTATCGGACGTTGTCCTATCCTTATGTCAAATCGTAGATAGCTGCCAGTTAACTATTTTGGTACTCATAAACTGTTTACTACTAGTTATGTCTAGAACTTCTCTGCAAATTCAGTTCACGAAGGTTGGTTCCGAGCCTACGTTGTTCACTACTAGCCCTTCCCCTATTAAAAAATTATATAAGTACTCACCTCTTTCATTGATGTCGCTGCTGCCCCAATCTGGATGGTGGGAATTTGCGTCGCATCCAATGATCAGTTGCCTGTTGTTCCTCTTGCAGAAGGCGACTAGATCTCGCACTGCTGCAGGAGGAGGGTGTTTTTTTTGGTCTCCAGGAAAGTAAGCAGAGCAGACTACTACATCTTTACTACTTTCTCCTCCTGAGATCAAAAGCTGTGCTGCAACCACATCAGGGGTGCAAAACTCTGTTAACATAAAATAGTTAATGTTTTTCCTGATGAGTATGCATGCTCTTGGCTAACCACCTAGAGTACACGCTATTAAATTACCGGAGTAGTTTCCTATGCCGCTTATTCTGCCTGTATTGGAAGTCTAGGGTTCCTGGATTAGTGCCATATCGAGTTGCTTCTTGGCGAACCTTCTGCTGAGGACATATGAAGCCACTCTGGCATGTTGGATGTTCGCCTGGAGAAATTGGATGTGGTAAGCCATTTCTACTTAAAAGTAGTGTGGGGAGGTTTACTTTCGTTTCCCGCATTGTTTCCTGGTGAGGCCGTTTTGTCGGCGCTTTACCATGAAGGGGTTTTTCTCTTTTCCGGCTTTTTTGCTGGTTTCGGCCGGCCTCTTCAGTCCCGCTGTCGCTGCCGTGGTAGATTTACCTACCTCTTTGGTTCTAACGGTTAACCCCGAAGACTTCGGAATTTCCACCGATGTTGAATCTTTCTTGGCTTTCTTGGACCGGAATTGCATCTGTCCAAAGCCAAAGTATGGGCGGAAATTTAGCCGCTCCAAATGTTTAATGGATACCTTATCCATTAAGAACGTCCAAATTTGACCAGGTCCTGCATTTTCCCTGTGTAGAATAGTCCACTCCTGGGTATGCAGGGTACGGTTAATCTTCCGCAGACGGTTGGTTACCTATTCTTCTGTCAGTCTGGGTAGTCCCTCATCGTCTGGGACGAAAGCCACACAGATGTTGGGTTCCGGTATGTCTTCCTTCTGAACCAACTTCAGCTGAGCGTTTTCCCAGGGTTAAAGGGAGCATATCACTTCCTCCATCTACTGGACCGTCTCAGCATCCGTACAGGACAGAAGAAGGATTCTAGGTCGAATGGTGCAGCTCTGTAGCAGCCGTAGCTGTTCATTTGACAGCTGAGCATTTGGGTGTTCTACGTGGATTATGCCCACTTTGATGCCCTAAGCTACAGCTACAAAGTAGCGTTTTTGCTCGTTTGGATCCTCCATAGTGCGTGGCTTTTTCGCCGCCGCTTCTGGAGTGCTACCATCCGAGCGTATTAGCTTGCTGGTGAGAGCTGGGGGGGATTGATCCTCGCTGCTTTTCTCATCCCACACATTTAGTATTTGATTTAAGGCGGTTTCGTAAGGTACCCTGCTCTTGATCAATCGGCTAAGACGTTTTCTCGTCGCGCCGGCAAGTTTGACGTTCTTGTCGTCCAGGTTTATGCTGGCTGTTCGCATAGCCTCGCCCCCTGTTGTCAGGTCCGTTTTTTGGGAGTGGGGGATTTTAAAAGTACCCCCTCAGCTTCCTGCGAGATTTGGTTGCTAGGAGGGTCAGTAGTAGACACCTCCATTTGCATTTGTTTGTCTGCGAGAAGATTGCCTTCGTCGCAGATTGGTATTTTAATATTTTTGTTGTTACTCACATAGTTCCCACTAGAGCTCTGCATTACCGCAGCAAAGCAAAAATACTAACGGGAGGTTGTCTGGTATCCCAGAGGCTCCGTTAGCGATATCTATTTGGGGCAGGCACAGATATCATACATATAGTACGCCCCTTGGCACGGGTCGCATGACACCTTGAGCAAAGCCTGATGATCGCGGTAAGCTTGGCTGGCTTAAAACAAACCACTGTCTAGTTTGAATACAAGGAAGTAAGCTCCCCTGTGCTCAAAGGTAGTAATAATATAGCCGCTGCCCTATATTATGTCCTTAGTTGATCCGCGGGTGTTTATTCTTTAATATTAGACACCTTTCCTGTAAGCCAGGAAGTTCCCTATCAGCCATTGGGACTCGCCATGTTGGAGTTAAGGACATCCCCGCACGGTATAATAACCTTATATAAACTACCAAATGTTCCACTCACAAAAGCAAAACACCCTAGTACAAAATCTAAAGAAATAATCATTGTTTTACCTTAATTTCAGTCCACACAAAAACACATACCAGTAATCGGTATTGATAAGATGTAGGTACTAGCAATTTTCAGTTCTACACAAATTATTTTGTCGTTATCAAGCCATGTCCCGTTATTTACAAGATTTGTTTTGTTAAGTGTTTCCCCATATTTTTATTTATTAACAAATTCCACGCTTTATGGTTAGTTAAAAAAAATTGTTATCTCTCCAAACACCATGTTTGTCAATACGCAACATTTTTGTCGGATGTTGAGCAACCAAGATAACATCTTCAATTTTCCCTTCTAATATTAGCCGTTAAAACTCATATCTGTTTGGACAAGAAAGACTTGAAACTGGTGACGGAACTTCTTACTGGACACTGCCCTCTGAGGTATCACCTAAAAAAGATGGGCAAAACAGAGAGTAATAGTTGCCGATGGTGCAAGAACTTTGCTGAAACTACAGAACATTTGCTTTGCGCATTTGCCCAGCGCTTTTCTGCAAGAGGCTTTGGAAGTGGTCTTCTTAAAGCCATTTATTGTCAGGAACTTAGCTCCTAGGAAATTAATAAACTTTGTACGAAGTCTCGGTATCCTGGGCCTCGAACAGATTAAGGGTTATGCACAATAGATCTGAAAGGTCGAGGTGCTTGAGAGGCTGCATAGCCTTCACGACCCCTCCTACAATCTACAATCTCGTGTAAATGTTTCTGAGAATATATTAATAAAGACGTCTATTTAAATTGGTTGACAGTTAAAAAGGACCTATTAAATAATTACATATTACACCACACCAAATATTAACCTTAAACTCGTACTGTGTTTATCTCTTACCATTAGGATTTTTAGAAACCCACAAATGATTATTATTTTAGTTAAATATTCCTCGTCTGGTAAATGTTGCCTCATCACCACAAATGAATATTATTTCAGTTAAATATTCCTCGAGTGGTAAATGTTGCCTCATCAGTAAAAAGAACTGTATACAGAAAATCTGGGTTAACATTTTGTTTACCCTGCAAAAATTGGGCAATATGTGGACGCGCAGGTAAATCCTGAGGTAATAAATTCCGAACAGGAGTGAAATGATATAGATGCAGTTTTTTTTTTCAATATTCTAAAAACAGACGATTGACTTATTGGCTTTTTAATATTCTTTATTATTTTACTTTAGCCGAAAAAAAATTTGCTTTGATTTACTAAACAAAACCGAGTGTATTTAGCGTCCTACATAACAATGCTAAATTAGAGTCTAAATTAGCAATCCTCATGCCAAAAAACATAAAATTTTTAAATAGAAATTGTAAAAACATTAAAAATTATTACGAAAATCAAAATCCATATTTAAACTTAAAACACCCGGTATCTCTGAAACTAGCAACATTTGTGTAGGGCGTGTTGGGCAGAATCGTCATATATTGAGGTCTAGAATCTAAAATTCAAAGAGTGAGTATTCTTAATGCATCATCCTATGTATTTAATCATTGCATCGTTTAATCTATTTATCTATGTCATCGTTTCTCAACCATTTTTATGTCGCGACCCACCAAAAAGCCAAAAGTCTTGCGACCTCGTCACTATAAAATAATAATAATTTGTACATAGCGCGCTATTTTTATTAGCTATACGTTATATTAGCGTTAACTACTTGCCGAACTTGTCAAATAAGCCGCTTGCGCATCCCGTGGCACACAGATAAACTAAAACGTAAAAAATAATTCCTAAATTAAGAATAAAATTACTGACGAGAAAATTAATGTTACTGTTCTAAAAGCGTGGGGTGCTCTTATTCCGAAACGCAGAGTGACATTAGTTTTTTCGTCAGTAATTTTATTCTTATGTTATTTTTTACTTTTAAGTTTGATTACCTCTAAAAGCGTGTTTTTTAGTTTTTTTAAACTATAATTTATTTTTCGCTTTTTAGTTCGATTTGTTTTACTGGCTAAGAAAAATATGTATTAAATGGTAAAAGTACAAAAAAAATGCATCGGCCGGGAATCAAACCCGGGCCACCCGCGTGGCAGGCGAGCATTCTACCACTGAACCACCGATGCGATGAACTGTTTTAATATTAGTCTGCGCGCATGCGTAGTTCACGCACAGTTAGTTACAAACATGCATACATACAAGCAAGATACAGGTAAAGTTAATATAAGCATGTTAAAAACAAAGGGACGCTAGACAAGGCTTTATTGTTATTTACACTTTTAGGGAAGTAGTATAGGGAAGCAAGTACATACCACAACTGCCTTATCTCACTCACTCAGTGTTTAATTTTTATAAATAGAAAACAGTAAAAAGTGGGTTAAAAAGTTAAATTAAAATGGACAATAAAGTAAGCTATAAGTTAATTTTTGATTTATTACATCTTAATATCTATTTAGTTTTATAATACAACACTTAAATTCATACCTTTAATAAACGAATCTTTTGCACATGTAGTTTGTATTTATCGTTTGTCAACAGACTGCGACCCCCTTTAAATACAAACTCAACCCCCTGCCAATGGGTCGCGACCCCCTGCTCGAGAAACGATGATCTATGTATATATATTTAAAAATGAAAAAATGTTTTTATGTATGTATGTCCTTCAAAAACTCCCAAACGGCGTAACCGATTGGGATGAAATTTTTAGAAGTGGTTTTTTACATACCAGTGGTGGTTTAAGTATAAATTTTTTTGCATTAACACCCCTAAGAAAGGGATGGAAATGAGATGGAATATAAAATATAAAAACGGCTGATATTAGTGTCGAATTCATAGTCTTCGGGGACAATGAATTTGATAGGGACATTCCCAATAATGTTAGCACCCATACAAAGGGAAAGGAAAGGGGATGGAATAGAAAAACTATTAAAAACGCTAATATTAGTGTCGAATTAATAGTTTTTGGGGTCGCTGAGTTTGATGGTAACATTCCCATTTTTGTTAGCAGCCCTACGAAAGAGGATGAGAAGAGGATGAAATGTAATAACTGTTAAAAACATCCAATATTAGTGTCGAATTCATAGTTTTTGGGAACTCTGAGTTTGATAGTGACATTCCCAGTCATGTAAGCATCCATACAAAAAGGGTGAAAGAGAGATAAAATATAAAAACTAATAAAAACGCCGATATTGGTGTCAAATTCGTTATTTTTGAGGTGACTGAGTTTAATGGTAACATTTTCCAATTGTTAGCACCCCTACGATAGAGGTGGGAAGGGGATGAAATAAAAAAATATTTTAAAATCGCTTTATTAGTGTCGAATTTATAGTTTACGGCGTCGCTGAGTTTAATAGTGATATTTTCAAATAGGGAAAGCCAACGTTCGGGCAGGACAACGTCTGAGGTGTCCACTAGTATTTTATAAATTTGTAATGACTTTCTTAAAGAATGCGCTTTCTATCAACGACGTATTGAGCGCTCCCCGTAGACTGTAAAACTCGGGAGAGAAATTTATCTCGCAGGACAGCAAGAATATAATTTTCACTGAGCGTATCCCGGAGAGTCGTTAGTTCTAACGATGTCACTAATGAAACAATCCAAGAAGCAATTATGAGAAATGACAATTTTAGTCTGAGTGTATCCCGAAGGACAATTTTCGCATTGCAAATGGACCCACCACTTTCATTTCAGAGACAATTTGCACGAGTTTCACTTTGGAATGGTTTTAAGTTTTGATAATGTGTAGAGCAGCGTCAAGTGGGGCGAGGAAGGGGGTAGAAAAGTTTTGTCGGTAAAATTTTAATTTTAATTCAGATTTAGTATCGACGTCTAAAGCTGCAGATGTTTCAGGATTTACTGTTCTTATGTTCTATCCGCAGTTAGATTAAGACATCTATATCACGTTATACCGTAGTCATTTCTTTGTTTGATGGTTAAAGTTTTGAAAAGAAAAACAGATTTTCGATCTTTTACGGGATTAAATCCACGTTTCATGCAGTAGTTAAAAATTATTTTTTACTTATAGTCCACTTGTTAGTTGCAATTTTTTTCCCTGTTTTTTTCTGGTCTTCTCAGTACTAAACACAAAACCACAGATTTAACCACTACAGGAAGTTGTATAGGGCGGTGAGATCTGAATGCAAAAAGCAATGGATGGTCGCTAAAAAATGCAGTTAAATGAAGACACCAAACAATAAGCACAACTTGTTTAATCTCCACAAAACGATCAAAGAATTCACAAACACACAACGCAAGCACATCCGCGGTATTTTGAAGGACACTTACAACACGATTGTACTGTGCGTTAAGGAAAAGCTAAAAAAAAAAAAAGAGTATGTTAAGGATCTTTTCAATGATACACGACCCTACCAACCACCTCGAGACCATGATTTCAACGAGCCCAGTCCTGTTATCACGAAAAAGGACGTGAGGTGTGCTATAAAACCTTAAACAAATGACAAGGCTGTAGTAGCAGACCAAATTCACGCAGAAATTGATCGTCGATGAAGATGAAATTTCTTACAACCTTGTTCAACTCAATATACGAGGCTGGGAAAATACCAACGGACTGGCTGAGGTCGACGTTCATCACCTTACCAAAAAAATCGAATGCTTCCCAATGCGACGACCACCAAATGATAAGCCTAATGTCTCACGTTCTCAAGGTCTTTCTCCGTATCACTCACACTCGTATATACGCCAAATGTCAGGGACAGGTTGGCGAAACACAGTGCGGATTTAGGGCACGCGTGAGGCTCTCTTCTCTTTCAACGTTCTTACACAACGATGCAGAGACATGAATGTCGATAGATTCGCCTGCTTTATTGATAACCAAAAAGCTTTTGACTGTGTCTCACATTAGAGGAGAGATGCGAGAGTTCTGAACATCATAACGCAGTTGTACTGGAATCAGACTGCAGAGATTAGGGTAGAGGACAACATCTGAAGAAATAGAAATTTAGAAGGGTGTTAGACAGGAGTGTGTCCTGTCCCCTTTTCTCTTCAATATATAATCGGAGGCAGTGTTCTGAGAGGCACTGAAGGATGTGACAGATGGCATTAAGATCAACGGTACCTTCATGAATAATATACGTTTCGCTAATGATACGGTTGTGCTCACAGGTAGTTTACCACATCTCTAGAACATGATGGACCTCATCGTGGATCATAGCACACAGTACGGTCTACACATGAACGTTGCCAAGACCAAGGTGGTTGTGTACTCCAAGATACCAAGACGGACGATCCTCAGAATTGACAACCAGGTTGTAGAACAAGTGCCACCCATTAAATATCTTAAAGCCCTCGTCAACGAGACCAGTGACCCTAAAGTGAAAATCACATTAAGGATAGAACAGGCCAGAATGACATTTATCTCCATGAGGACCCTCTTCACTAATCGAGATATAAATCTACATTTCCGCATGCGTATATTGCGTTGCTATAATTTCCCAGTGTTACTCTATGGCTCCAAAACCTGGACATTTAGTCAAGCAATGGAGAGCCGCATTGACGCCTTTAAAATGTACTTGTATCGCCTTTTACTGCGTATATCCTGGGTGGACAGGATAACTAATAAGGATGTACTAAGGAGAATGGGCAAAGTTAAAGAGCTGCTGACAACTATCAAAAAAGGAAAGCTCCTATACATCGAACACGTTATGAGGGAAGAAAACTACGAGATTCACCGACTCGTCATCGAGGGAAAGATCAAGGGTAAATGATCTATGGGTAGACGACAGAACTCGTGGCTTAAAGATCTGCGTCGATGGTTCGGACGGACATCTATAGAGATTTTTAGAGGTGCAGTTTCACGCACCATTATAGCCAGTTATATCGCCAACCTTCGAAGGGAGAAGGTGTCCTAAGAAAATAACACAACCTACCTACCTTTATGGGTATAATCCTTTTCAAGAAAACCTTTGTAATATTTTGTGGATCAATAATATAATAATAATAAATTGTGGTCAATTCGTTAATAATTTGTTTTTTTTTGGTTTTTAAATAAATTTTGTGTTGGAATTATTTTTTAAAGATAAAAAATAAGGTAAGGTAAGAGTGTTTTAATTGAGATTTTCACTGAATATTTTCGTATGGGGTTAGCGGTAGTTTAATACGAGCACTGAAATCACTTTACGAGGATTGCACTGCTTGTGTTTGGATAAACGGACTGGTTTAACATCGAAAAAGGTGTAAAACAGGGATGTGTGGCTTCGCCATGGCTGTTTAACTTATACATGGACGATTGTTTACGTCTATACGCCGATGATCACGTCATATTAGTGTCATCTGAAGAGGAGTTAAAGGCGATGGTTAATGTTATGCATTCTTCTTGTTCTGGTGCCCTGTCTGTCTTCAGACGTTGGCTATCATCATGTTTATGATTTCCTGAAATCTTTCCCTATCGGCTATCGCACGAAGTTCTTCAGCCGAAAGACCACACCATTACCTGATATTGCGTAGCCAGGACAGCTTTTTTCGCCCTATCCACCTTTTACCTTCCACTTTTTCCTATATTATGAGGCTCAGTAGCTAATATTTAGATCCTCTGATTATGTGTCCAAAGTACTCCGTTTTTCTCCTCTTTATAGTTTTTAGCAGTTGCCGTTCCGTGTCCATTATTCTGGGGACATCCTCATTGGTAGTATGCGAGACCCACGATATTTTTAGAATCTGGCAGTAGCACCACATTTCAAATGCTTCTATTCTATTCACCGTTGTGACCTTTAGTGTCCACGTCTCGCAACCATAAAGTGGGACAGACCACACATAACATCTTAAGACCCTTTTATGCATTGGCTTATTACATAGAACTGGTTTCCATGTCTTAAAGGCCTTGCGTGATATTTCAATCCGTGTTGTTCTCTTCATCAGAGTCCGCATTCGCATTAAGCCAGCTGCCCAGATATTTAATTTGGTGTACACGTTCTATCTCCTCCCCACCGATCCAAATCTGCCTCTGATGTTCATTTATTTTTCCGACTGCCATCCACTTTATTTTTGTTATGTTGATTTTGAGACCTCTCCGAGGACTTGCTTTGTTCACTAGATTTACTAAAGTTTGAAGGTCTTCCAGATTTTCTGCCAGAATAGCTGTATCGTCAGCGTATCTGTTATGCATAATGCACTGAAAATCGAAAGAATAAAAATAAATGTAAGCGAAACGAAAGTAATGGTTTTTAAAAGATAATCTGATTAAGGTAATAAGAGTGAAACAAGTAAATGAGTTTGTGTACTTAGGTTAAAAGTTTACAAGAGAAAGAAAGTGTGACATTGACATTAAGCAAGGCGTGTTGGCAGGGAAACAAATGGATGGGGCACTGCATAGCCTTATGAACAGCCAGAAAGTGTCAAAAAAGGAACGTCTGGCTGTGCATAGAGGAGTGTTGGTTTCTACACTTATGTATGGTAGTAAATGTTGGGTTTTGCAAAAGAAATATGAAAATAGGATTAATGCTGCGGAGATGAGTAGTCTGAGAAGTATAGCCGGAGTGGCTCGGTTGGATAAAGTTAAGAATAGTGAGATAAGAAAACGCTGTGGTGTAAAAGAAGATGTGGTCACAAAGATAGATAAAGGAATGCTTAGATGGTTTGGACACGTAGAAAGGATGGATAAAGGAAGATTGACGAAACAAATTTATAAGGCGAGTGTGAATGGACAAGTCGGTAGAGGTCAACCTCGGTGAACATTTCTCGATCAAATCAACATTGTTTTGAAGAAAGGCCAGGTCAAGAGTACCAACAACGAACGAGCATGTACGAGAGCACTAATGAAAATACAGAAATCAAAAAATGTTGGTAAGAACTGTGGCAAGTAGAAGGAAGTAGTCTTTGCCTACCCGTATGGAAAAAAAGCCGTGACTATATGTATGTATGTATGTATCAATAAAAAAATTTGTATTATCTACAACAAAGATAGATAAAGGAATGCTTAGATAGTTTGAACACGTAGAGAGGGTGGAAGAAAGATGATTGACGTAAAAGATTTATTAGACAAGTGTGAATTGGCAAGTCGGTAGGTGTCGACCTAGGCGAACGTATCTCAATGAGATCGAAATTGTTTTAAAAAAGACCAGGTCAAGAGTACCAACAACCAACGAGCATGTATGAGAGCACTGATAAAAGTAGAAGAACCGAAGTGGTCTCTGCCTACCACTACAAGAAAATGCGTGACTAAACTCGTATGTAAGTATACTTCTGCCACATTTATAAGGCTCCCCTGATTGGGTGTCAGGTCTAGTAACTAAAACCCCTATGTAGGTCCGTCTGGCTATTGCCTCCGGTGACAATTAGGCCTGTTGGCCCATTGTATCTTCTCTATGTGGTTTTATAATATTGTACCCAATCCAGTACTTTATTACCTTGTACAAGTTTGTACAAGTTCTGTACTGGGTGGGAGCAATATAGTTCTGGGTCGCCAGATGGCTGCCGAAAATTGCCTGTCTTTTGCGGTCCAGTTTATGGCAGTATTTTACGTTGACACATTTGTAATTTTGGTTATGTTTGTTAAAGATATGTTTGGAATTTAAATTTTAAGGTCTTCTCAAATATTTTTAAAAATATATAATCTAAAAACAAATTTTTTTTAACATAGTATGTAAAAAAAATTAAAAATGGGAACGATTTTCTGAAAGATGTTTGTTTGCAAAAAAAAATTGTTAGTATAAAAAGAGGCAAATAAAAAGCAGACGTATAAATTGTTTAAATATAAATTATTGTAAAGATTTTACATTTTTTAAATATTTAAAATTTGCAACCTTCTTTGGGAGTAAAAATATATCTCTGCAGAACATTTAATGATAATAAAGGAAAAATATACATAATTTAAAGAAATTATATAAATTGGAATATAAAGTCAAATAATCAAATCATTACAATATATGTACTGCAACAAAATGTTATTTATATCAAATATAATAACAAATATAGAATGATAATAAATTCTATATTGATATATATATATATATATATATATATATATATATATATATATATATATATTAATAAAAAAAAATTTTATTACTAATATTACCAAATAAAATAAAAAAAATTGTTTGTAAATAAAATAAAATCATAATATCGTTACTTGTTTAAAAAGAAATTATTACCTACCTGTAATAATGATTTGGGCGCCAATTGTTTTTTTTTTAAACAATAAAAAAATAACAATTATTATTGTTATTGATAACACTGGATACATTTGACATACGTCAAAATGTCAAATTAATTGTACCTTCTTTGATTTATAACGATTTGGATCAGAGTGGAAAAACGGCGATCACAAGCCACTTGATACTGATTAATTTGATGCAAAACTCTCTTACAAATAAAGTAATAATGTTACCTCAGTCCTGAATATTGGTGAAGTTTACAGAAGGTAAGTGTTCATTGTCACATTTATATTAGTGATTGAATTAAACTGTTCTTGCACTTTAATTAAAGTTTTCACTGACAATGGCTTTTTTAAACAAAACGGAGGAACGGAGTAATTTGTATAAAATGTCACTATACGCTACATGTTGGTCCTTCGAGCCAAAAAACCTTAACATTTTGGTCCTTTAAGCCATTGTCTGAGAAGCTAATTTTTATGCACCTGTGCTCAGTGGAATCGGGTAGCTTGGTGCCGTGCAAGTAGTAAGTTACAGTTCAATAAACCTTTGTTCCGGTATCGGAAATTCCACAAATTCCTCCCGGTCAACGCGCGGTTAAATTGCAATATTGCAATTCTGCACTATTGCATATTTTTGTGCTGATAATAAAATAATTTTATTATAAATAGTTGTAGATAGATTTAAGTTTTTAGTAATAATTATTTAGTAACTCGTGTATTTGTCGTAATTAATAAAGAGCCTTTTTAAAAAGTGCCCTTTGTGCAACGAGTATTTATTTGTCGCAGTCACTAGGCTAGTAGAAAAATCTTTCAAGATCCTCGTCGTTGTTAAATGTTAATCTACTAGCTAAACTACCACATCCCTGGGAAACCGTCGTAAGTTCACCCATTTAAAGTTAAGAAGAAAGAAGTAGATGTTAAGCAGAAAAAAGTAGACGTTAAGAAGAAAGAAGTAAACGTTAAAAATAAAGAAGTAGACGTTAAGAAGAAAGAAGATTAGGACATGCTTGTATACATCATCCTTCTCCTGTAAGATATTCATATGTTTAATACCCCTCCTAAACGAAAAATCCTTAAACAACCAACCTTAATTTTAACCCCACAAAGTTCACTACCTTTACCCAACATCATAATGCCTACCTTCAAAGTAAAAGACCTTAATATCATTTCTGAATTCAACGGAATTTCGAATGAACTTCACTCCTTTAGCGATGCAGCAACCATGATTTTAAATTACTACTGGGACCGAGAAACCCAAGATTGCTTCCAGAACCAAATGCTGATCCAAGGACTTCTTAGCAAATTAAAAGAAAGAGCCAAAGAAGTTATATTAGTTTTTGGATGTAAAGATTGAACAGAGATCAAGAATACCTTAATCCAACACTTTGCGGACCAAAGGAACGAAAACTCGCAAACCAAAGACCTCGTTAACCTACGTCAAGTACGAACCGAAAGCCCTCAACACTTTCACGAAAGAGTTATGGGACTGTTAAATACCTTATCAAACTACATCGAGTTGCACGAAGAAAATTAAGTCATAAAAATAAGTAAAAATCTATTCTTCCAACAACAAGCTCTCACGACATTTTTGGCAGGACTACGTGAGCCTTTAGGGTCCACAATTAGAGCAATGCGACCAGCCAGCTTAACCCTTGCCTTCCCATACATTAAAGAAGAAAATAATATCAGATATCTTCAAAGGGGATTCGACAAATAAACCTCAGATCATTCCACCTCAGAAGCAGACGTACTTACCAAGACCATCGGGACAAAACAAATTCACCAACTTTCGTCCACAATGGCAACACAGGCCCCAATGGAACCAACAACCCCAGCAAATTGGACACAGACAACCAATGATGCAAAACCAAATCAATCCATTTGCCAGGCCACAGCTTCCAATAAATCAACCATTCAATAGGGCAAATCCACTCCAAGCCTACAAGACAACGCCAATGAGCATTAGCACTAGAGCTACTTTGCAAAATAGAGCTCATCCGATCACCCGGGCAAGTCAGTACGCACCTTTAACCCCAAAGTTTGCCGTAGAAGAACTATTCAATATCGAACAAACAGAAGAACCTAATACCTACTACTCAGAAACATACTATGGAGATCAATATTACGCCAATTTTTACCCGGAATACCAGAATTCACCGCCCGAGTTAGCAGAGTCAACCGATTACAACCTCGAAGAAGAAGCTGTAAATTTTCCAAACGACCCAATAGCAACCGAAGAAACATAGTCGAACTACATTCCTACGAAGATAAAAAAGAGCTTCCGTATATCAAAATATCCTAACCCCCATTAAAACTTCTTATCGACACTGGAGCCACGAAATCCTTTCTGAACCCCAATGTCGCCTCCAAATTCTACAAAAATTATATCAAACACGAACCCTTTGTAGTTACGTCAATCTTCCAAAATCACTCACAAGAATACTGTGCGTAAATTCCCATTTTTCCTTAGTTTAACTCAGACAAAACTCTCAAATTTTACTTATTCAAATTCCACAAGACATTCGATGGTCTTTTAGGCCTTGATAATCTTAAATATCTTAAAGCCAAACTTAACTTTCCTGAATCAGAGTAAGTAACCGAAAATGTTACTCTTCCTATCCAATACTATGAAACACAGAGTTCTCAATTCTACACAATCCAGTTAGAACCACAAACCATTACCCAAGTAAGAATATTATTACCTAGACAAGAGATACAGGGCATCTTCGTTCGTGAGTCGCTGACAAATGCCTGCAATAAACTAGCTTGGACCGAAATAATTAACCCTACAGACGAGACAGTACAGATAGCTTTCACAGAACCAATAACGAGTAATAAAATTGATCTGCGAGATTTTGATCTCTATTCCTCCGACGTTACATCTCAAATAAATGGACATATACCATTTGAAATTGATCCCTTCATAAGAACAGACCATCGCAATTCGGAGGAAGAGCAAAGTATAAGGAAACTTTGTAAAAAGTATGCAGATATTTTCCATCATCCAGAATCTCATCTAACTTTTACCAACCAGATTAAACACCACATCAGGACCAAAGACGAAATTCCAGTTTTTACAAGATCATACAGATATCCCCAAATACATAAGAAAGAGGTTAAAAAGCAAATCTCATCGATGCCAAACCAGGGAATTATTCGACCCAGCCAGTCACCATGGTCATCTCCGATTTGGGTGGTTTCTAAGAAACCAGACGCCTTCGGAAAAACAAAGTGGAGAATTGTGGTTGATTATAGGAAGGTGAATGAGAAAACCATAGATGACTGGTAACCAATTCCAAATATTACCGACATCCTAGATAAATTGGGACGCTGCCAATACTTCTCTATACTAGATCTTGCCAGCGGATTCCACCAGATAGAAATGGCGGAATAAGACATCCAAAAGACCGCTTTTAACGTAGAAAATGGGCATTACGAATACGTTATAATGCCATTTGGCCTAAAGAACGCTCCCGCCACCTTTCAACGTGTGATGGATAACATCTTAAAAGGGCTACAAGGAGAATTTTGCCTTGTATATACGGACGATATCATCATCTATTCGACCTCATTACAAAAACATCTTGTAAACCTGTTAAAAATATTCCAAAGACTTCGAGAATCTGGCTTCAAAATCCAAATGGACAAATGCAAATTTCTCAGAAAAGAAGTGAGCTTCCTAGGACACGTTGTGACGCCAGAGGAAATAAAACCAAATCCAAGCAAAGTCAAAGCCATCTTAGATTATCCGATTCCGAAAACAACAAAAGAAATTAGAGGCTTCCTAGGACTCTTGGGTTATTACAGAAAATTTATCAAAGACTTTGCCAAAATAAAAAAGCCTCTTACGTTGTGTCTCAAAAAAGATGCTCTAATAGAACATACCCCAGAGTTCCTGAACTGTATAAAAACTTGTAAGAATTTACTAACAAATGAACCACTTTTACAATATCCTGATTTCAAGAAACCATTTAACCTTACAACCGATGCAAGCAACTTCGCCATAGGAGCAATCCTATCCCAAGGCCCAATTGGAAGCGACAAGCCAATTGCATATGGTTCAAGAACCTTAAACGAAACAGAACTCCGATATTTAACCATCGAAAAGGAGATGTTAGCCATAGTTTGGGCCACTAAGTACTTCAGGCCATATCTCTTTGGAAGAAAATTCAAAATCCTTTCCAATCACAGACCGCTTCAATGGCTATTTTCCCTTAAAGATCCAAACTCCAAACTTGTACGATGGAGATTGAAACTTGAAGAATTCGACTATGACGTTGTTTACAAAAAGGGAAAAGCTAATATAAATGCCGACGCCCTCTCAAGAATCGAAATTAATACAAGAAAACTAGAAAAGTACATTAAAGATTTTAACAAAAAGCTAGAATTAGAAGATACTGATATCGCATCATTATATAACCATCCATCATCTACGCATGACCCATTAGAGACAATTACAAATAATCCAGTAACTGACTTAAATCCACAAGAGCTCGAAATAATCGACGAACTCTTAAAAGAAGACGAAAAACGAATATCCCAAGACATCACTAGCGACGTAACAAGGCACACATCCACTGATGACCCCATATTAGGCATACCTATTAGTGAAAAGCCTCTCAATTATTCGTTGTTGTACAAGAAAAATAAAAAAGTTCCAAGGACTGCACCCAGTGGTACCTACCCCATGATTATTTTTTTTATTGTCAGACTTTACCTTATTTAACTCCACTTTATTTGAGAGGTAACAACGAATCAGATCTAAGGTGGTGCCTCCTATTTCATAGTAGCTTAATTTTATGATTATTGGTCAAAAAATCATGTGCAGAATGTCCAAAATATTATTCATTAAAAAAATTAAAATTTTAATTTATTTTTCGTAATATATGCATAACGTATCACCATCGTCTTACAGGAAGGAAAACAAAAGAAAGGGTTAAGTGTAGCAGGAGCCCTTTTAGCGAATTAATTGGTAGTTTGAATTCAGATCGTGGCAGCAGCTTTATGGGAAGCAATTAACGTTGTGGCGGCCGGTAATAAGCTGCAACCGCTCTTGTTCTATTCGTTTAAGTCTCTAGGGAACACTGACTCGTGTTTTGTTATAGCTGATAATGGAAAACCCTTCAGACTGATTGATGGTGATTTTGTTTAACGTCTATATTGGTGTTACACAAGGAATATTAAAGAAAATTAAAATATATCGATTTGTTTATATTTTAAAGCCTTGAAAATTACAAAATTTGACGAAAAAATTTCTATGTAGTTCCCCAACAGTTCCTTCAATTTTAATTAAACTACTTTTTTAAAAATGTTATAACGTGTCGTCTTTTAAAAGCTACTCTAAATATTTTTATAAATACTGAGTCACGCCTTGTTGGATTGGAAAAGAAGGTTGGTGGATTGGACTGTTCGAGTCATTTAAAATCAAAAGTGGACCCATCAAAGCAAACATTTAAATATGATTATAACAATTTAACCTTTAAAACACAAACTTTGATCATTAATGCAGAAAATAAATATTTTTCATTAATTTAACAACTGACAAAAAAAAAGGTCAAGTTGACTGTCAATAAAAGTCGCATTTTATATCGCTACAGAAAAAAAACTAATTTTCCAGAAAATTTTTAATACATATTATTATTTTGTTTAATAGCTGTAAGTTGCTGCGGTATTATATTATTTTTTATTTAATTGTAGTAAATTCGTTAATTTGTAATTTTTGGTTTTTAAATACAAAGAATCAGATTTTGACATCTTGTAAATTTTGGTTATTTTGTATTGGAATTATTTTTTAAAGATAAATAGGAAGGTAAGAGTGTTTTCATCGAGATTTTCACTAGGATTTTCGTAAGTACATTTAATATTTTCCTGCACATGTTTAAATTTAATTTTTTTTATTTTGATAGTATCTACTATGTATTTATTTTTAGTATAAATTTGATTTCTCTTAAGAAACTATGAGTGATAGTTGTATTGACTATGTCCAAAACGGCAGTTATGGGGCTTACCACCTGTCATGCCTTGTTTCCCGTGAGGGCGAAACGTGGACTGCGGATTTACAAGGGAAAAGGTTCGCAGCAGTACTGTAAAAACTAGCAAGGTATTAGTTTAGTTAGCATAGTCGGCAAACTGTATGCAAAGATATTGATTAAAAGAGTGAAGTCAGAAGGTCTACTGCGCTTTTTAGACTAAAAAAAGAAAAAAGCATAATAATAGGATTAATGCTGCAGAGATAAGTAGTCTGAGAAGTATAGGTAGAGTGACTTGGTTGGATAAAGTAAAAAATAGTAAGATAAGAGAACGCTGTGGTGTAAAAAAAGATGTGGTCACAAAGATAGATAAAGGAATGCTTAGATGGTTTGGACACGTAGAAAGGATGGATGAAGGAAGATTGACGAAACAAATTTATAAGGCAAGTGTGAATGGACAAGTCGGTAGAGGTCCTCGGCGAACACATCTCGATTCGATCAACATTGTTTTGAAGAAAGGCCAGGTCAAGAGTACCAACAACCGACGAGCATGCATAAGAGCACTGATGAAATTAGAGGAAGCAAAAGATGTGTGTAAGGACCGTAGCAAGTGGTCTCTGTCTACCCCTACGGAAAAAAAGCGTGACTATATGTATGTATGAAACCAAGTGAATTCTCTGTTTGAAAAATGATAAGAAAGAGATGTTTTTGTTACTTTTACTGTTACATGCGGAAATGGATATATTTTAAAGTATTGATTTATTCTAATTTTTTAAAATATATGTGGTTTTAAAAAGATGGTGCATGCGCAACTACAATCCCCTTCACCAAAGTATAAAATTTTAACAATTTTTAACTTCCCAGTGGAAAGTGATAGTAATGAGTCCGATTTTGCGGATCCCGAATTTTGACATATCTTCACATTTTATGGTCCCTTAAGTCGAAAACAATAGTTTTTAAATGGACGTCTGTGTGTGTATGTTTGTATGTAGGTTTGGAATTATCTTTCGTCCCGATTATCTCGAAAACAAGAAATGATATCGACGTGGAATTAATTGCATTTGACGCATAATTACGCAACTTAGAATTGATTATATTTTCAGCAAAATCGGTTACGCTATTTTTTATGGAGAATCAAAAAACTGAAAAAAAAGTTAAACCACCTGAATTTTGCAGTTTATAAATTATACTATTTTTAATACAGAATTTGAATTATATGATTATAGTATGTTAGGAATATTTGTATGAAAAATGTGATAAAAATATTTCATAAAAAGAGATAGTTTTAGAAAACAAAAATAGGAATTGGAGAATTTTAAACTTGTGTCAGAATGGAGAGAATAGCTTTGAAGACGCTATAACAGTAAATAATTTTTGTTTGTAATAATCAAGCATCGTTTATAACCATTGAATATTGTTACTAACAAATTATTTTTGATCATAATAATTAAAAAAAAGGTTTATTTGTTGTAAACAATTGAAAATAGCTTCCGCTTATTAAAAGATAAGAAAAAGTTTGAAAAATACGGTTGACATAAACAGAATATTGTTAATGCCAATTATATTTTGTTATAAACAATTTGAGATCGTTTAATAACAATTTTAATAATAATTGTAACAACAAAACATGGTATTTTTTCATTCTTTACACTGGACAGTTGGTCGTATGGACCAATCGGGTCGCACCCAGACCACTGATATTTAATTTTTAATATAGACTGCTCTTCCTCAAAACAAAGAGTAGGTTACAGGTTTTTAAAAAGTTGAACGTCGGATGACGACAAACATATTTCTGTTACAAAATCTAATTTCTGTGAGAATATTGCGTTCAATGAAAATATTCAAAAAATAGGAATTAATTTTTAATATTTATAATTATTATTAAATTTATACTTATCTTATCACAAATTTTATATAAAAAAAAAAAAATAATCAATCAATGTTCAAATATTTTATTTAAATTTTGTAATCTATTTTCCTTACATAATTTTATCTCATCAATGCGATAAATTTCCTTTTTTTTCGTTATTTTAATAAATAGACTCAAAGAAATTATAAAACATCTCATTATGCACAATTTAAAATTAATTATAAATATACAGGTTACTTTATAGCCTAAACTTGGTTCGGTTTCACGAGTTTACTGATAGATATTATAATATATTTTATGAGAAAGTTGGCAACCTTGAAAATCTATTTACACCTGATTGACTTGCGTCAAAGCAACAGAGTGGGGAGATGTGATTGTTTTCGTTCGTGTCAAAAATGCGAAATGACCTAACCTCAAATTTATGCAGAGATAAATGAGTTGAAGGCGATGGTTAATATTAAACATAATGCCTTTAAAACCAGAAAGATAAAAGTAATTGTTTTTGAAAGACATACTGCGAGGTGCTGATTAAAGAAGAAAGAGTAGAACAAGTTGTAACGTTAACTTTGCCGTTTTAATTTTTAACGCTGGCCCTGGTCGCCCTTCCATATAATTTTTGAGTTGTATAGGAGGGATTAAATTATTAAAGCTACGATTGTCGATTCAATGAGGCAATTCTAGTACTAACTGGTGAAGTGAATAATTAAAAAAAAGGTCGTTTATATTTTATTTTGCTTATTTTACTGTTTAAAAGTGGAAAAATTAAATGAAATTGGCCTCTTTGGATTTTTGGACTTTTTTCGATTTTTGGCTCTTTGGAATTTGGACTTATTTGGAACTTTTTCGAAAGCTTTTCTGAAGTCTTTTCGGACCTGAGCTTTCCGGACCTGAATTTTTTTTTGATCTGGATGTCGCTTTTTGATCCTGCTGATGTCCTACTTTTTGATCTGGATGAGACTCTTTATGGGAATGAGATTTTCGCTTTTTTTATCCAGCTGAGACTTCAGATCAAGCTGTTTTTTTCCGTGACGCTGAGATATTTCGTTAGTCAGGTTTTGTTGGGACGTAGTTGGGTGGCTCACAACAAATTTTTTTTTTTATTTTGTTTACCTACTGGCGCAGCACACCATATGGGATTAAAATATTCAAATTAGATTAATAGTTAGCGTTTTTCCTTTAAAAAGGAACGTTGGTATAAGTTTTTATGGCAATACTACATCTACTACGGGAAAAATTTAGATACATCTCGACATTTTTTTTGTTTCTTTTACTTTTTAAACTTTTAAATTTGTATCATTTTATTTTTCAAATGAACATGTTTTCTTTTTCCTTTCAGCAAATGTAAAAACCATTCTTTTTGTATTTAATTTTAATAAACCTGTTGTACAATTTAGGTTTTTTTATTTAATCGTTTCTAAAAAGATAAGAGTGAAGTTTTGCACGGCTTTAAAGTAAAAATACGTTCTTTATAACTGGTACTAAATTAAAATAATACAATTGGATATATTTGAGGTTTAATTTTTTTTAAGTGATTTTCCGTTAAAATCACTTGGTGCCTATGTGATTTAGCTTTCCAGTTTTCAGTTACTTTGGTAATAAATAAAAAAATATGATTGTATAAATCCGTGAACTGATTTAAACAATCCCTTAAATTTTATCCAATTGTGAAATAACTGATTTTTTTTTATTTATTTATTTTGGTTAGGACAAAACTTTCATTACGAATAATCATTTAGTTAATAGATTTTTTTCGTTACAAAGTGTAAGAGTTTATACAGGATGGTTCGTTAATAATGGGACACAGAGCAACTACGAATTCTTTGTATACAAATATTGCAATATAACACAATTTACTTTATTCCAATTTATAATATTAAAGAAGTTACAGGGCATTAAATGTAATTTTGTTTATTGAAAAACTTTTATAATTTTAACAGCGTTCAAAATATTTTTACAAAAGTTGTTGAACAGAGATTTTTTGTAATGAGAAATCGTAATATTTAATTAGTTTTAGTCTTTTAATCAAAATACTGTATTTTCTTTAACAACCGATACGGAAATACAAAAAAACAATTGATAAAATGTAATTGCAGTTCTGAAATGGTAATAGAATCCTGAGAAATATTGTCCATTTTATTGAATTTGTTACTCTTATAATAACAGATTTAGCAATACATGCAGCATCAATCTGGGACACAATGTAATTGTTAAATTATAATTACAGGGTGAACAAAACTCGATGTCTCAACTCTATTATTAAAAAATCTAAAAAGATGGTCTTTTTTTGAAAAAAAAAATTTGCTATCTTTTTCCGTTATAAAATTATAAGCAAATTTGTAAAATAAAGTATTATCAAAATTTCGCAATCGTCACGATTTTAAAAAGTACCCCTTGAAAAATAGCAAAATGGCATAATGAAACTAATGGTTGACAAATATCGCTTTGGTGTAATTTGACTTCAAAAAATGTTCACGCATAACAAAAAAGTCAACATGTTATTAGTTTATGGAGAATCTCAAAAGAACCCAAGAACAACAGTTTAGTTATACGCCCAGAGATACCCCAAACGTGTTATCCCAAGCTTAAAAATATTTGCATTTTCTTCTAAAAAGGGAAGAAAAAGTGTTTAAACGGTCAATTCTGTCAATACTGTTGCCACTGTTTTGCAGTATTTTAAAGACGATCCAAAAAACTTCGATTTGGCAAGCCTGTCGTGAGTTGAATTTAAAATATATTTCGGAACGAAAATTTTTAAAATAAAATGGACATCACGATTGTTAACTTCACAACTTAAATCACTTTTCAGATCAACATCAACAACGAAGAATTAATTACAGTAGAATAAATTGACCTTTACCGTGACGTTACTAAAAATAAACAGTAGTAAACACAAACACACAAACAAAAAAATACTGACAAGATAAACAGTGAAAATATTTAGGCACACGACAAAGTAACAGTAGCCATTTTTGACTCATTGATTTATTTCGCGAGGTTTGTAGGTATGACGTCAGGGTAAAGGTCAATTTGTTCCACCGTATGTTGCCCAAGTGATGATAAAAAAAAGATCAATTACAATCGTCTTCTTCAGCATGTGTTGTGAAAGGACAAAATCCGTTTTGTTAGTAACGGTAAGCCCAATAGAAAAAATTTACATTTTTGGGCTACTGAAAATTCACATTTTGTCAATCCGATTACAAACCAAGGACACTTTGGAATTAACGTTTGGTTTGGTATTATTATTGAGTATTTAATTGGTACATATTTTTACGAAGAGATTTCAAATACTGAGCGATATTTGAAATTTTTTCAAAAACTTCCTGTGCTTTTCGAAAATGTGCCATTACAGCTACGAGCAAACATGTTTTTTCAGCATAATGGAGCTCCACCGCATAAAGCAAGAATTGTCCAACAATATTTAAATGAAAGGTACGAAGAAAATTGGATAGGTATAAATGGACCGATACAGTGGGCGCTTAAATCACCGGACTTGACCCCACTAGCCTTCTTCTTGTGGGAAACTTTAAAAAATAAAGTTTATAGAACACCAGAAATGCTTGCAATGAACTATCTAGAGATATGTTACGTAAAGCTTCAGTGAGAAAAGTAAGGCAGAGATTGGCTAAGTGTTTAGAAGTAGGAGGTGGTTGCATTGAAAATTGTTGTTTTTTTCTGTGGTATTAGCACTAACATATTTTGTGTTTTGTTATGTTAAATAAATAATTATTAAATAAAAAATACTAATTAATAATGTTTGTCATTTGTTTCCAAAAACTACTTGTTTAATTCGTGACGATTGCGAATTTTTGACAACACTTTTTTTTTACAAATTTACTTATAATTTTATAACGGAAATTTACAAAAATGTTTCAGAAAATTAACTCTTTGAAATATACCAAAATATAGGTATGTTTCTAAAAAAAAATTAATGACGTCTTTTCTTCAGTTTTCAAATATGGTAAAATATGCAAATTAGGCTTAAAATGAACCTCTTAATTGTCTTTTAATGCTAAGTAATACTCCATCTGACGGAATAAACTTGCGTACCAAAAACATAAGAGTTTGTTTTTAACATTTTTTTAAGATTTCATAACTCCAAGTGATTTTAAGTATTTTGTTTTCTATGTTTTATGTGGTTAATAGAATTACCTATCAATCTGTCAGGGGAGTATCAAAAATTTTACCTGCTATACCAATTAAAAACTTGCCTGTGTCCATCATTATAACAAAGTCCAAAAGTCTGAAGATAGAAGAGGATAAGAAAAGATATGAAAAACTCATTGAAAGAAGACAGGCAAGTTCTCTGTTGGTTATTTTTATTGAAGTCAAAAGTAAATAAATACTTATAATTATCATTGATTTTATGAGGATTACTGGTCTGCAAACAATAATTTCTGATTATCCATTTATTATCCTTTTTTTCTTGCTGCAAGAATAGCTTTACCCTCAACGATGTAATAACTACTTGGAATAGCAGCCAGATAAACAAAAATTAAGGACTTTGGTAGAAACATATCTGAATTCCTTCCAATATAAAATATTGAATTTAATAACGTTCAAATATTGAAATTTTCACCAAAATGTATACTTCTCTTAGTAAACACATAGGTTATAGCAAATGCAATCACACTTAGCGTTAAAAACATATGTTTTTCGACAGAATGAAAGCGCAGGAAAATAAAGGTTAAAATGTCAATCCCGTTTAAAAACATCTTTTTTTATTTTTGTACCTACATTTACATTTAATTTGTTTGAGTCCCATAACTATTAATGGTGTTTCTAGAATAATTTAATTAGCCCAGTTTTAAGCAGCATAAACTGTTATGAAACGATGTGATGAAAGTACTTTAAAAATTTTATTTTACAAAAATTTGAGCACAACGTTGGCCAAACTAAATATTTCGTCTTGACGACATGCAATGAAATTGGTTTTGTATTTACTTTTTACTTTACCAAATACGCTAGCTTAACATTTTAACTCTAGATGAGGAGAGCTATGATGAAGGGTGCTATTGAGTGGTCAGCTAGGCGATCAAACCTAGACCCAACGGACTTTTTTTGTGAAATATAAGATTGACGGTAAAAAAAAAATTATTTTATATTGCAAGCAGACAATTACCAACGACCATCTTTTTAATTATTACGCAGCCGACGTTTCGTGCCTCGTAAATTTCCGGGAATCCAAACGCAGAGGTCCGTTTTGCAAGAATATCCAAACAAATTACTGCGCTAATCCGGAATAAAAATTAGTCGGGCAGTAAAAAAACTGTACGTCCGACTCATTAATCTGGAAATAACTCGAGCAAGATGGCGTCGTTAAAACTGCTGATTGTTCATTTAAGCTTAATTAGTAGGCAGTGAAATCATCTTTATGACCTTTTTGGAGGGGATTAACCTCATAGGAGATTCGTCTGTTTCAGTATTTGTGTGTGTGAGTGAGATGGATTTATCAAACAACCTACAAGGTTACTAGGAAATGTAATCTTATAAGCGCAAATACAAAATGATTTTATAAAAAAATTACTAAATACCAAAAAAAAACTGGTGTGTGTACTTATGTATGTGCATTAAAAGTTATACTTCTTTGGTGCAAGGAAGATAAAAAATTTAAAGTCGCAAGAACGAGAAAATGAAGAATTTAATTTAATATTATGAGATTTTAGTAAATAAATAAATTTTAGAGTTGCAATTTATCAATAATTTACAATTAATAATTGTAAAATATTTTTATTATTTATTAAAAATTGTTTTTTTTACTCATTTAAAATAATTAATATTGTTTTTAAATATTTATTAAAACTAAATGTTATTTATAAAATATTATTATTTTTTATTTAAATTAGTGTAAAATAGTAATAATAACAACTTAAAAATGCAAGAATATGCAGCTTTTGATGAAATTTGGATGAGCATGCACAAATATGCCGTATATGCAATTACTAATTGGCATTAGTAACTCTAATCAATGTGATTTGTCCCCGACTAAAAATCGCAGAACGAAGAATTCTTAGAAGGATATATGGACCAATCAAGGACAACGCCGTAAAACAATACAGAATTAGAACTAACAGGGAAGTGCAAGAGCTATATAACCAACCATATATAGTAAAAATAATAAAGGCAAAGAGAGATAAGCCGGACATGTAAAGAGACAAGACCAACGTGTCGTAAAACTGGTGTGGGAAGAGAACCCAGTAGGAAAGCGGCCGCTGGAAAGGCCGAGGATGCGGTGAAAAGATAATATTACAGCGGACCTACGGACTCTAAATGTTCAAAGACCAGAAGAACTTATGATGGACTGCAGCAATTGGAGGCAAATTGTAATGTCAGCGAAGACCCACCCCGGGTTGTAAGCTACAGAGAGAGAGAGAGAGAATGTAATTTGTCCACATAAATAACTTTATTTATATAAATGCAATATAATATAATATAATATATGCATATAATTTACCCTCTACCTACTTTTTTTTTCAAAGGTGGAGAAAATCCTTCATGGAGAGGTTATAAATCTAAAAGCTTAAGGTCTACTGTGAGACTTCACTGACTGTGTCAGGTCTACTCACTAAAAACTCCACCCCTATTTAGGTCCATCTGGCTATTGCTGCCGTTGACACTTAGGCCTGTTGGCCCATTGTATCTTGTCTATGTGTTTCTGTATCATTGTATTATGGAGACCCGACCCGCAGACCGCCCGGCAAGGACCCGAAAACACCAAAACACACACTCCACCGCCACGAGGCACTGGTTCGAAAAAGACAGATAATCCCCGGAACCTAGAACCACGCTGCACCCAATCCAGTACCTTCGTACCTTGTACAGGTTTGTACAAGCTCTGTACTGGGTGGGAACAATATAGCCGCCCAAGAACCGTCCATCCTCCACAGCGCTCCGCAGCAGTACAGCACGTGCTTCACCGCCCCCGGATCCCCGCCACACAACCCGCAGGCCAGGCCTCCATTATACAATCCCTTAGTTATTCTTAGCTGATTTCTGTTTATCGGTAACAGTTCTGCCGTCGTTTTATGGCACGGTCCTTTAATGTATTATTTCCCGTGTTTGTTTCCTGTTATGCTTTTCCAGTAGTTTTTGTTTTTCGAACCTCTTCTTGCAAGTTCGTCTACTTCCTTATTACCTGCAACTTCATGGCGTCCTTTAATCCGTATCAGTTTAACGTGATTATGGTCTACCAGCGTTCTTCTTTGTAGTCAACGAGTATGTAGGAAGGGGTGGTCCGGCCCTGAGGTTCCCCTTGCACAGGACTAAGGCTGTCTACTACAGGATTTCGCCAGGTTTCCTGCATTTATCAGCACGGGTCGCATAATATTTTGGATTGGAAGTCTTTTACTCGCCTTTTACGACAGGCAGATCTATTCTATTTTTCTTGTATCCGCAGGGGAGCCTCTACCTACTTATTTGTATAATTCGTTGTACACCAAACAGATCAATAAACTATCTATATATCCTTCAAATCCTCCTGATTTAGCACCTTTGTTCACAAAAATAAGGAAATCTTTAAAAGGGACTAATATTTAATCTTTAAAAGAAGTTAGGTAAAAAACGACTCGAATACTACGTTTGAAGACTTTCTTCACTGTTAAAAATAATGGAAGAAACGCATGCAATGGTATGTAGATAGGCAGGGAGACTAAGTTAAAGATAGTAAGATCGTACCATTTTAAAATTAAAGTAGTTTAAACGTACTAGTCCTAGTAATTTATTGTCGATCCGTACCTACTGTTTTTTTTATTCAAGTTTTTGGGTTTTTATTCGCAGTAAATCTGTTCGTTTGGTGCGCCAGCCAGCTCAATCGATTGCTGTGCGAGGAACGTTAGTTATTCGATATTCGGACGTGCTTGTTGTACTTTTATGAAACATTGCATAATTTTTTAAAATTCTAATAGATTTTTTGTTTCGTAGTGCTCAACTCAAACAATCGTTCGCAATTTCTACATCAAAAGTATCACCGAGAGGCGATAGACAGAGTGGACTGCCTAGTCGAT
The DNA here is from genome assembly GCA_950111635.1 of Agelastica alni. Classification (NCBI taxonomy): domain Eukaryota; kingdom Metazoa; phylum Arthropoda; class Insecta; order Coleoptera; family Chrysomelidae; genus Agelastica; species Agelastica alni. Next base: position 59,303,756 of record OX467711.1, on the reverse strand, counting down.
ATAAATGGCAGTGTGGGATGAGGGGTTGGTAATTAATTGCAATGTCGTCGGGGAGAAAAGAGGGAGGAGACTCTTAATGGCCCTTAGGGGACATTGAAGTTTTAATCTGGAGTTAATTAAGTAGGTAGCGTAGACGTTTAGTCTGCGTTATATACCGCTTACGGCTTTTGCAGAAAGATGTTTGGATTCAAAAATTATCAAAACTAGTTTACGAATCACTACCAGTATATTTTACAATCTTGTATCGATTGAAACATTTTTATAGCGTTATTTTGCAAACATTCGACAATATAAAGTTGGTTATACAAGTATAGTTGTTTCGAAATAGTGTAATGGGATGAATATATTCCTATAATAATATTTTAAATAAATAATTGTTAGCTAAAGTGACACAATAATGTTGGTTAATATTTTGTATGTTTTTATTATAGTAATAAGTATGTCATAGGTATGTGATTATTTATAGTATTGCAAATATAAGCAATATTTGTAATACTTGAACTAGACGATATTTTTCTGGGTCGCCCAGACTTGTTTTATATATAAATTAATGTGATAAATAATTAAAGTAAGTCTTTACAGCCAAATATTGTGTCTTCATTATTAACCACCAATCACAAAAGTTACGTTTAAAAGTATAAGATTATGTACCTTGAACATTTTTGTACATTTTTTATTTACTTATTTATTGACACATCTACACATTTACATGAAAATATATAAAACAAACTTAAGTGCCGGGGTCCCCCAGGGTTTCATCCAGTCCCACACCCTATTTCTTTCACACATCAACGACCTCTTGAAAACCACTACGAACCCCATTTATAATTTTGCAGACGGCAGCACACTTGTCTCAACTTTCATATCCTATCGATCACTTTCTGTGAATGAATAGACTCAGGCAGGAACAGGTTGACTCCATCAATAGAGATCTTGTAGCAATAGTTGAGAGGGCAACCAACAATCTTGTTTAGTTCAACGCCCAGAAAACACAAAGCGCCACATTTTCCAAGAAAGTGAATTCCTCCAATCATTCGATCACAATGTCCGGAAAAACCCTTAAATCAAATCTCGAATTGGGAGTCACGTTGTCTAATAATATGTCTTGGCATAACCATGTTGCTAACATCGCAAAGTCAGCAAGCCAGAGGCTGGGTTTTCTGTGAAAAGCTAGAAAGTTTTTTACTCCTGATCAACTGTTGACAACGTACAAGGCTCAAATCCGACCTCTACTGGAGTATTGCTCGTACATTTGGGGTTCAGCACCAAGGCATTCTCTTTGTCTTCTATATTTTATTCAGAAAAGGGCCATTCGGTTAATAAATAGCTCAACTTTCACAGATACCGTTCACCCACTAGAACATAAAAGAAGAGTTTCAGATCAGACATTACTCTACAGATATTTCCATGGCAAATGCTCCAGAGAAATAAAAACTTTTATACCACCACTGGCCACATTCGGCCGAAGAACTCGGAACGCTGATCAGTCTCACCCATTTACTCTCAAGATTGGCACTACAAGGACCAATCTCCATCAAGAATCCTTTTTTTAAGGGCTACTACGGAATGGAACAGACTTTCAAAATCAGTTTTTTCATAAAAAACTATGACCTGCAACTATTCAAAAAGTGGGTCCACAATCATCTCCTTTCTATAATCCCTCTCCCTACTAATAGTCGCAGTGTGGGCCGTGCGCGGCCCACACGATAGGTCTCCTCTTTTTGCGACTATTTTCAGTAAAAAAAAGTAAATCTACAAACAAACATCAAGGTTTTCTATATACTGTATCGCTTCTATAGTTGCAACTAGGAAATCATTTGGGTGGCCTTCGTAAGATCGTGATGAACATTCTTCTGTAATGTGTCTGATAGTTTGAACCTCACCGCAGTCACATGAAGAGAATGGAACTTTTCCCCATTTGTTTAGGAAGTATGCGCATCTGCCGTGTTGGGTCCTGATGCGATTTAGTGTGCACCAGGTTTTGCGTGGTAGGTTAAAGCCAGGATGTCTTTGTGTTATGCTGGGCATGTTGTTGTCCGGTTAAGCTTCGGACCATTCGAGAGCCCACCTGTCTGTGATATTAAAGTTAGTTTCTGCAGCAATTTCTGCGGTCTTTGTTGGTGGCTTTCTCGAACGTAAACGGTTTCTGTTGGCGTCTTCAATATAATTATGTTTTGGGAGCTCTCAGCCGTTAAGTTTTGTACTTATTTGTCAGCGTGTTGGCGGAGATGAGGCGGTGGAATGTCGCTTAGTACGGGTAGCCATTGAGTTGGAGTGGATTTAATTACGCCAGCCATCATTCTCATAGTATTGTGTAATTGTGCGTCAACTCTAAATACGTGGGCGTTATTGAGCCAGACAGAGGCGCAGTACTCCACCTCAGAATAAACAAGGCCTAAAGTAGAAGATCTAAGTGTGGGTGCTGATGCCACTCAAGACGAGCCGCAGAGTTTCTGGATAGTGTTGTTTCTAGTCTTAAACTTTTCCAGTTTTAACTTTATTAACGTAATTTTTGGTGTGTCTGCAATATATAGGCTAAACAGCTATTACTGATTCTTGCGGCAAACCATTCTTGAACTTCCGAGAGTTACTGATTTTTGATTCCATTATGACTAGGAAAACTTTATCGTTAAGCATGTTTGCTATTAATCTGGATGTGAACTTGCAAGAAATTGTGCGTAAAAATTTATATATCACAACTTCTCTCCAAACGGTATTAGTAGAGGATCCGAAGTAAAGTCGACCTTCACCCATCTGTTTAATGGATAAAAATTATGTTATAACTAATTTGGTATGTTAAAAATTATAAAAAAAATGAGTTGCCTGAAAAAAACCTAACCAGGCTATAATTAATTAAAAATTTAAAAATCTATAAATTAAACAAATATAAGCGCTGTTTTATTGCAAACACAATGACGTAGGGTTGCCCGCAAAAAGTCTGTCCTGAATGATGGTTGTCGAATTTTTCAAAATACAATTTTAATTACTAATAAAATAATTTTATTCATTTAACAGATAGATGAAGATTGATTTTACTTCGGATCCTTTACTATAAATATTGTATTGATATTGACAACACGTGATCGTACTTATTTTCTTAATTAAAAATGGTTAAAAAGTGTTTCTTGTGTGACTCATATAATTTCTTACGTACACACATACATGTAGACATGCCCATTTCCCGAAGGGGTAGGCAGAGACCACTTCTTTTTACTTGCTACGGTTCTTTTACACATGTTTTGTTTCCTCTACTTTCCTTAGTGCTCTCATGCATGCTCGTCTGTTGTTGGTACTCTTGACCTGGTCTTTCTTCAAAACAATGTTGATTTGATCGAGATATGTTTCCGAGGTCAACCTCTACCGACTTGTCCATTCACACTCGCCTTATAAATTTGTTTTGTCAATTGTCCTTTATCCATTTTTTTACATGTCCAAACTATTTAAGCATTCGTTTATCTATCTTTGTAACCACATCTTCTTTTACACCACAGCGTTTTCTTGTCACTATTTTTTACTTTATCCAACCGAGTCACTATAGCTATACTTATCGTACTACTCATCTTTGCAGCATTAATCCTATTTTTATGTTCTTCTGCAAACCCAACATTCACTACCATACATAAGTGTAGGAACCAACACACCTCTATGCACCACCAAACGTGCCTTTTTTGACACTTTCTGGCTGTTCATAAAGCTATGCAGTGCCCCATTCATTTGTTTTTCTGCCAATACCCTTTGATTAATGTCACTGTCATACTTTCCATCTCTCGTAAACTTTGAACCCAAGTACATAATTCATTTACTTGTTCCACTCTTTCTCCCTTAATCGAATCTTTATAGTTTGTCATGCTTTTTAAACCATTACTTTCGTATTGCTTACATTTATTTTTATCCATTTGATTTTTGGGGCATCATGCATAACATTTACCATTGCCTGCAACTCTTCTTTAGATGACGCTAATATGACTTGATCATCGGCCTAAAGAAGGCATTTGACGATCAAATAACTGCAACATAGTAAATGAAGCTAGAAATCAAATTTTTATAAAAAATTATGCTGCGAAAGAAGACCATGAACAAATTAAAAAAAAAAGTGTTTAGACTAACACTATACCGCCCTAAAACAAAAGATTTTGAGAACAATTTTTGTTAATTCTTTGTGGTTAAAGCAACTGAGTCTACATGTATCAAACTCCAGCCTGAAAACTGCGGATGGCATTTAGATGATTATTTAAAACCAACAGGATTTATTGGGGATCAAAAGCCTTTGACAGTACAATATATTATCAAAATTACGCTTTCTGATTTTTATACGTTTGTACACTTTAATGCAGCATTTGTTATTAAATATATATTTATAATATTTTCAAATTATTATATTAATCTAACATATATCAACTTTCAAATTATTATATATTTCATATTACTTTCGTACGTATACTACTAGTTGCTCCAAAATACAACTCTGTGTCTTCGTCCATCGCACGAGATATTTGTCTCGGACCACTTTGTCGCACGTTCACAGTCGCATAAAAATATTATTTTTTAAAATTTGACTACTATCATTCAGGACAGACTTTTTGCGGGCCACCCTATATCATTGTGTTCGCAATAAAACAGCGATTATTTTTATGTTTAATTTATAGACTAAACAGGTAGGTGAAAATAACTAGGACCAAAATACCTGTTTTTATACCTGGCAACCCAAAAGTTAGGCCGGGAAAAATATAGGCAACCCTACATTTGCATATTCTATAGGCTTTGTACTTACGGTTAGTGTAAATTTTTTTTGTTAAACTCATCGGAAGAGATTTTTGAATTTTTAAATAATTATAGCCTGGCCAGGATTTTTCAGGCAACACATTTTTTTATAATTTTTAACATACTAAAATACTTATAAAATAATTTTTATCCATTAAACAAATGGGTGAAGGTCGACTTTACTACGGATCTTAGTCTATATCATATGAGGCTGACAGGTCGATAAACGCAGCAGAGGTTTTTAATTTTCTTTGAAAGTCGGATTCGATATATGTAGTGGTTGATAGTACTTGGTCGTTGCAGTTACGTTTTGTTCTGAAACTCGCTTGTTCAACTGGAATGTCTTTAAATATATGTGGGATTATTCTGTTATAGATCAGTCTTTCTAGGAATTTGTACATTATTGACAGCAATGCAATTGGTCAGTAACTTTTTGGTTGGTCTGCTGGTTTAACTGGTTTTTGGATAGCTATAACTTTTAAGCGTTTGGATTCTCGAGGGATTTCACTAGTTTGTATGATATTTGTGAAGAAACGTGCTAGCCAAATTTTTGCATATTTTCCACAGTTAAGAAGGAATTCAGGGTGTATTCGATCAAATCCTGGGGCTTTTCCAGGGCTTATATCTTTAAGTGCTGCTAATATTTCTTCGCCGTCAAAAGCGCAGCAATGTTCAATTTCTAACGCCTCAGATTTAAAAGTTCTTAGATGTTTTTTTACCCTTTTCGCATGAGCTTTATCTTTGGGTGCTCTGGATGTCGTCACAATGTAAAAGGCCACTAAATTTGGGCTAATTAAAGCTTTTTCTTTCTAAGGAGGATTTCCAGCTCCGAGTTTTCTAAGTAGCGACCACGCTTTCCGGCTTAATGTTTCGAAGTTTAAATTTTTAATAGTTTTAGTCCATTTTTGTACAAGTACAGGGTAAGTCAACGATTGCATGGAGTAAGTTCCTGCCTAATAGATAAAAATAGTCAAAGAACTTAATTTTTTATTTGATATTGTCATAAGCTGTTTTTAAATTAGAACTATAAAAGGTGCAAAAAAAGATCAGAGCAGTATTAAGTTTTATATTTTTTTAAATGGAGCACCCTGTAATTAAATTGTATTTTGGATTCTACATATGAACATAATAGTTTTTATTTTTGGTCTTGTAAGCGCAACTCTTGTCGTTTTTAAATTATTACCTAAATACAGGGTGTTTCTAAATTAATGCGAAAAATTTCAGGAAGTGATTGCCCGTATGAAATTATGATGTATCTTTCCCTAACAAAATTTTTTTAGCCCACACACTTCCGGGATATTAGTCCTAAAAGGTGGCAAGTAAAAGTTAGTTTTTTTTTCTCAAATTTAAGTAAAAATGGAAATTTAAGTTTTGTAATTTTCGTGCACCCGCAAAGGACTAACCATCGGTATTTTTTTAACATTACTGTTACATTATAATGTGGTAAAATTAGCATTTTTTAATCTTTAAGTTTTTTCCTAGAACCAATGGATTCGGTAACAAAAAATACAATATTATGATTTTTATTCTTTATTTAATAATAAACTACGTATTGAGAGTGGAAAACAGTTAAGATGGAAAATGCAAGAGTTAAATACAATTCATAATAAATTTTGAAAATGACCAATCCCACCCAAAATACATTAACGTATTTTACGACTTATCGATCGTCGAACGCGTTCAAATATTTCAGGCGTATTTGAATACAATTCTTTAAATCGTTGATATCAAGTATCAGTGTGTTGTAAACAATTTAAGGTAACCCCAAAACCGGAAATCACATGAAATTAATTCTGGAGATCGAAGAGGCCAGTGTTGCGGCCCCTTCTCAACCAATCCAACGGTTAGGATAAGTTGCATCTAAGTATTGCCTAGAAGTCTGACTAAAGTGTACTGAAGTACCATCGTGCATGAACCACATGTTCTGTCTAATATTGTGTGGAATGTCCTTAACCACTTTAGGAAAACCATAAAAAATAAAAATTATGATATTTCATGATCATGCTATTTTATTTGGTTCTAGTAAAAAACTTTAAAATTAAGAAATATTTTTAATTATACAGGGATTCTAAGTAATATTTTTATTTTACAAAACTAAATCTCAAAAAAAGATTTGATAATAAATAAGGTAATTTTATCCTCTTATAATCTAAAAGAAATTGTTAAAAATTCCGTATTTTTTAATTTGTAAAATGTCCTTCAATCCATTCCTTGATTTAAAAACCTCATTATAGACGCGTGTTTTAGGCAACCAATTATTCACCCAGTTTCCTGAGATTGGGCGCTTTGCTACAGGCAACCAATCATACAATGTCACAAGCAAAAGTAATTAAAAAGCTGGCGCTGCTATAACTAGATTATTTTTGACCACTTTCGGTAGGTGACTTTGTCCATCGTCTTCGTAGAAAGAACAAGCAAGTTGGCTTTAAAACACAACGTGGTAAAAAATTTACAAGCAATATAATAAAAAAAAATCAATTAAGTTCTTAATTCTAAGGTCATTGTACACATTTTACAATATAGTATCATGTTACGTGATAACCCGCTAAACTATTATAAAAAAAAAATAACTAATAATATTGCTAATTTCCTCAGGGTTTCGTGGCTACTTGGTTTCGCTATTGAATTCAATTTGGGGGATTGTATAGGTCAATTCGCGGATCTATACAATCATATTTTTTTCCGAATACCAAACTAAAAAACTAAAATTACAAAACCACGTAAGGCGATTTTTACCAAGCAATTTTTACAATCAAAAATCGCTAAAAAAAAAGGTACCCCAAAATAGTTTATTTTACTTTTAGTACCATTTACCGAGCTAATTAACGTATTTTTTTTTCTATTTGCAAAATTTCATTTTTATCTTTTAGAAATTAATTAACAAAAAACAACCTAAAATGTATACAGTTTTATTAACTTTAAATAGAAAGAAGGTTTAGACAATAATTGAACACATATATCTGTAAAACAAAAAGAATAAATTTAAAATTTAACCAATTAAAATGGAAAAAAAATAAAAATAAAATCAGATAAGCAGCAGCAAGACAACTCCGCAATGGACTTCGGAGAAAAATCCAGCGCAAAAAGTACTAATTTTTAATCTCAAAAAACCAAAACCAGTCTCAGGCCTCAGGTAAACAGACGGCGAAAATATCCCTAGCTACTGTAAAATCTCATCGAAACGGCGAAACTCAATGGAGAAAAGGTAAACACCACTGTGGACTTCCACTGTGATAGTCCAGCCAACGGTGAAATTCGCCGGGAGAAAAAAAAGGAAAAGGCCAACCACTAAAATAATGTATCACATATACTTAACAATAAAAAACCACAAAAATTAAATAAAATATAAAATCTTACCATTAAATTTTCCTTCCCCTCGAACCAGCAAGTCAGCGGACGATGAATTTAGTCTGGTCAACCTTTCCAAATCACTCCAAGACGTTAACTAACTCAAGAACAGATTTCACACATCGAACCTTGGTCGAATGACCCCTACCACTCAAATATATTTGGAAGGTGACCAGGTCCGGCCTTTGAAATTTCGAAAAGGAAAATTTAATGTTACATTACTGGGAGAAAAAAAAATTTTCCACTTGGGAAATTTTTTTTTTTTTAAAAAAACTCTATCTTGAAGAGATTAGCCAATAAACATACTCTTGGAGAGTGATGCTCAACCAAGAGTAACCAAAACTAACTAACTAGGTACTAACTATAACCTATCAAAGTATACCAGAACCGAAGAAAAGCCCAAAAAATCCAATTCCCCGCCTATTTACAGGTGCATTATTAAATGGATATATTGCTATATCGGCAACCCGAACTGATTGGGACCAGTCCTTATAGGGAGGACCATCCTGAAATTTAACTCTACGTTAAATAATACTGAATGGTCACATTAGTGCCGTAACAAAAATTCAAAATTTAAAACAAAAAATAAAAATAAAATTTCCTTTTGGTTCCTTACCAAATTATTAAATGGAAATATCGATATATCGGCAACCCGACCTGATTGGGACCAGTCCTTATAGCGAGGACCAACCTAAAATTTACCTCTACTTTACCAAACGATGAATGGTCACTAAGAACATTAGTGCTTTAACAAAAATTCAAAATTCAAAAATACAAAAATTTGTTGAGGTTTTTACTCATTTCAAGGACATATCTGACTTTAAGATATTGACTAAAAACAACTGACTAACAACGCAAATATTTTAAACTTTAAACTCAAATTTTACATAACTGAAATAAATAACACTGCTATTTATGATGTGTCCGCTATTAATCTAAGCCTAACGTTATTCGTTATTTAAACAAAAAACTTAAATGTAAAATTAATTAATTAATTAATTAATGTAAAATTGATTTGTGCTGAAACTAAAAAGTGTTGACTCCCAACACTACTTAAGATTTAACATGAAGCTCAAACATTTATGCGGACAAGAGACCACACTCCCATCATCGCATAAAGCTTCACAACTAAATATGCATTAGTGTGCTACTCATTGCACTATATGCATCTAAACGCTTAGTTACGACGACGTCTTGCCATAACTAAACTAACTCACTAACTCAAAACTTATTAAATCTCAACTCAATTTCAACTTAATCTCATGATTTAAGTCTTACTCAACTAAATGGGCAAACCTGGGAAATTAATTTTCTAATTTATAACTACTTATAATTAGAGGTCGACCTCGGAGAACATATCTCAATCAGATCAACATTATTTTGAAGAAAGGCCAGGTCAAGAGTACCAACAACCGAAGAGCATGTATGAGAGCACTGATGAAAGTAGAGGAAGCAAAAGATGTGTGTACGAACCGTAGCAAGTGAAAGGAAGTGGTCTTTGCCTACCCCTATGGGAAAAAGACGTGACTTTATTTATGTATGTTATAATTAATTTCCAAGTTTGTAAATGGGAATTTTAATACAATATGATAATTTTAAAGTTTTACTACTAGATACCTCAGATTTATCATTTTAACAGTATTTAATATTATCAACCTCAAAAATTATTGTATTGTAAGGTTTCAGGATCGCCATGTAATGTATTACGAAGCCATGTTGTACTTAGGCACCTTAAGGTTACGGGAAACCCTTGTTCAAATAAAAGAAGAAACGTTTTCCTAAATACTATATTAAACTAATTGAACATTACGACTGAACGATTGAACTTGAACCGAGGAAGGCGAACTAAGCAGTTCGTGCATCGACCCGGTTATGTCAAAATATAAAAACACACAACTTTTTGCTCGACGATTCGTTGTTTAATAAATACAATTAATTCGTAAACAATACGTGTTGACATTGACACGTTCGTTGGGTTCAAAGAAATTCTCATGAACGGTCAACTGAGTTCGTTGGGCTTTCATTAACCCTCTTTCCATTTTTTCCTGGATCAAGGCACTACATCTTTCCTTTTTACCAAAAAAAAATGAAAAAAAAATGTTAAATCTGCGTCAGAAAATGATTATGTGTTTTTGTATATTGATTATAATTTTATGTTCCTTATTAATGTGATGTTTACTAAATCTAATGTGTACATCTTATAAGTATAAATGTGGGTATAATACATGTAGGTACTAAGGGTAGCTAATCCTTTTTACCTGCTCACTGGTATGAAAAGTGGTTAATAAACAAAATAAGTGAAATATGATATAGTACATAAAATATTTGACCATTAGATGATCGGGGCATGACGTTTACATGACCTTTACATGACGTCATGCTAAATAATTATAGTGGCCTTAATCTAATTACAATAAATACAAAATATTCGTATACAATTTAAAACACACATACAGTGCGCGAAAGTGTTTGTGCACTACCACTGTATTTAAATGTTACTGTCGGTGTACCTTTTTAAACTATTTTTGTGAACCAATAATAATTTGTCTAGATTTGATCTTATTTCACAATTTACTCCAACACACCTCGTTACCTCGTAAGGGCCGATATACTTAGCATCTAATTTATAAGCGTTCTCGTTGCGCAATAAAACAAGTCTCCCGGTTTAACTACCAGTGCTGAGATTTGCGTCTCTTGCATCTTTTCCGTGACCATTTATTTTTCAATAAGAATTTCTGAGCTCTAGCTTGTGCTATATCAAAAGTTGTTTGTGGGGTGTCGGTGATTACAAATGGTTCTACTGTTTTAATCATACTTTTGTTTAATTGACACTTGTGGCAAGTTTTTACGTAATTTGCTACGTCTTTGAACATTTCTTTCCACCTAAATGTAGTTTTAATTTTCTTTAATAGCCTTTTTTGGCCAGCATGTCCACCGAACGGTGGATTATTGTGATATTTTTCCATAACTCTTGTATTTTCGTCTCTATCCTTTAGCAGCATTGGTACATTACATATACATATTTGAGTTTTTTTCAAAATATCATTACTTAATCTCTTGAGCTCTTTTCTTCTTAGCTATATTTAAAAATAATATCAGTACTGCATATTTTCATTCTCTTTTTACTATATTTCTTAGCGATCAGATTAATTTCTGACAGTAACTGACCTAAGTCTAGCTTACTTTCCGCTTTATTCTCAATAAATTCAATTATACTTCTACGGTTGTCCCTTATTCGTTTTCTAAAATAGACAGGGATAAACTCAACACATAAAATTGGTGGGTTTTGCACCTCTAAATTATTTAGTACCTTGTATACTGGAGGAAGATTTTGACTTTACTCGAGTCATCTTTAGTTTTAAACTCTATTACTTTATTTTTTGTTCCGTTTGTTTTATTATTAGACATTTTGTTAGCCATAGACCTTGTGATTGCTAAAATATGTGCGTTATCTTTGCGTACTTGTATCTAATTGTCTATTGTTATTCGCGATAAACTGTCAGCAACATTTGATGAGTGTTATTTTGAAAATTATTGTATGACTTATTTTGTAATCTTCTAGCATTACCGTATCCGTGGAATTAGCGGCCCAGTATTACTAAAATTAAATACATTTGACTGTGTTACGGTGGTAGTATCTATTGTAATAATTTGGTTATAGCTTTTTGAGCTGAGGTAAAACTTCCCGCTGCCATAATTTATTTCATATTATCGTTGGATGCGTTAGTGCATAAGGCTTTTACAACGTTATCCGCCGTGTATTTGTTTGATAACTCGAGGGGCATTCCCTCTGAGATGTAAGCAGCATTTAATTTTTCGAATTTTCGAATAAGCCGTCAAATTCGGTGTGAATGATTTTGCTAGCTATATTAAATAATTCTATGGGTGTTAGCGCCATATTGTCTTCACCTTCACTATCACTTAAAGCTTCTAAATTTGTTATGTCGATAGGAGATGTGCAAGAATTTGGCACGATATATTTGCAATCTAATATCAAAAATGACCTTATCCCTAGTTCTCAGAAATTTTTCGTTAAAAAATTTCTTTTGATCAGTGTTTAAAACGGACCAATTCGTGTTCGTTGATAATATCATCCCTAATCTCTAGACTCTTTGGTTTTGCCTTATTTATAATTCTCTTGCCATTCTTTTCTATTTCTGCGACTAGATTTACTATTAAGTCTTCAAATTTTTCCCAATTTATCTGGGGCATTTAAACAGTGGCTAATATGAAAAGGATAATTGTTATTGGCAATTATGTAAATAAATAAATAAATAAAATTTCGAAACGAAAATGCTCATAGATTGTTTTTACTATTATTAATTTTGCCAGGTGCGCGGAAAAATGTAAATAACTTGTGATGATAATTGTGAAATAGATTCATAATAAAATTGTTAATGGTACAAAAATAAATTAAATAGTTCTTACCGAATGTCACTAGATGTCTTGTTCTTTGTCCATGCACAACACTGTTTAACTGATAAGGCGGTAAAAGTGGGGTTTTGCTGAGTTACGACACTCCTGTATGTTCCTCTTCAGAGCTCGGCGGTGTACTTTCCAGACAGACCAAATGAATTTAAGCAGCAGAATAGTGACTAAAACGTACATCAGGATTCTTACGTCTCCGTCTATGTGCATGCCATCTTCTCGTACTATAAAGTTAGATTTTACCACGCCTGTTTCCGAAACGACCTGAGCAGTTGATTTTAAGTTTCCCATCATTTCTGGAGTGAGCTGTGCTGCTGGATTCCAAATACTCGTCTCCGCAGGATCGCCATGTAATGTATTAGGTAGCCATGTTGTACTTAGGCACCTTAAGGTTACGGGAAACCCTTGTCCAAATAAAAGAAGGAACGTTTTCCTAAATACTATATTAAACTAATTGAACATTACGACTAGATGTTTATTGAACTTGAACCGAGGAAGGCGAACTAAGCAGTTCGCGCATCGACCCGGTTATGTCAAAATATAAAAACACACAACTTTTTTCTCGACGATTCGTTGTTTAATAAATACAATTAATTCGTAAACAATGCTTGTTGACATTGACACGTTCGTTGGGTTCAAAGAAATTCTCATGAACGGTCAACTGAGTTCGTTGGGCTTTCATTAACCCTCTTTCCATTTTTTCCTGGATCAAGGCACTACATCTTTCCTTTTTACCAAAAAAAAATGAAAAAAAAATGTTAAATCTGCGTCAGAAAATGATTATGTGTTTTTGTATATTGATTATAATTTTATGTTCCTTATTAATGTGATGTTTACTAAATCTAATGTGATTTGGGATAATTCTTTTTCCAAACACGGTCGCCTACATAAAACCTTACATCACGTTTACGTAAATTATACCGTTTACTAGCTAAAGTATAAGATAAATGCAATTTTTTTCTAACCTGATCGAACAAGGGAGGTAGCTTTTGTGTATCCTGAATGCTATGAATTTTATCTGAAATGGTAATCTTATTATTAGCATTATCCGCTATTTTACCATAAAAATCCCCATAAACAGGAACATTTCTGCCAAATACAAGGAAAGAAGGTGAAAACTCAGTGACCTCATGCTTAGCTAACCGTATAGCTTGCGCTATCTTATAGATTTCCTTATCCCACGATCAATGATCCTTATAACTCTATGACGTAAGTGCGGTTACAATTGATTTATTTACTCGTTTAGTATGGTTTATTTGAGGATAGAAATCTGCATTGTACCAAATTTTCTGTACAGAATATTGGTCCATTAAGGCTTTAAATAATTTACTAGTGAATTGTTTTCCATTGTCTACTAAAACAATTTGTGGCACGCCAAAAACTAAAAATACCTGATTTTATAAAAATTTTACTATAGCAGGAGCCGTTGCTTTACGCATGGGATGAATTAAAGTGAATTTTGAAAACCAATCTACTACCACTAACGCAAACTGATTACCCGTATGGAAACGTGGATACGGTCCTATAAGATCACAAGATATTAACTGAAAAGGAAAAGAAATATTGCGATATTGTCCCATTAGACCCGCTTGAGGTAAATTTGTAGATTTGCAGGCAGCGCAAACTTTACAACGTTTGATATAACGATTAACTGATTGTCTCATCTTAGGCCAATAGTACAATTTACAAATTCTTGCTTACATACATACATAAAGTCACGCCTTTTCCCATAGGGGTAGGCAGAAACCACTTCCTTCCACTTGCTACGGCTCGTACACACATCTTTTGCTTCCTCTACTTTCATCAGTGCTCTTATACATGCTCTTCGGTTGTTGGTACTCTTGACCTGGCCTTTCTTCAAAACAATGTTGATCTGATCGAGATATGTTCTCCGAGGTCGACCTCTACCGGTTTGCCCATTCACACTCACCTTATAAATTTGTTTCGTCAATCTTCCTTCATCCATCCTTTCTACGTGTCCAAACCATCTAAGCATTCCTTTATCTATCTTTGTGACCACATCTTCATCTACACCACAGCGTTTTCTTATCTCACTATTTTTAACTTTATCCAACCGAGTCACTCCGGCTATACTTCTCAGACTACTCATCTCCGCAGCATTAATCCTATTTTCATGCTTCTTCTGCCAAACCCAACATTCACTACCATACATAAGTGTAGAAACCAACACACCTCTATGCAAAGCCAGACGTGCCTTTTTTGACACTTTCTGGCTATTCATAAAGCTATGCAGTGCCCCATTCATTTGTTTTCCTGCCAACACCCTTCGCTCAATGTCACTGTCATACTTTCCATCTCTAGTAAATTTTGAACCCAAGTACACAAATTCATTAACTTGTTCCACTCTTTCTCCCTTAATCGAAACCCCACAGTTTGTCATGCTTTCTTCTCTTTCAAAAACCATTACTTTCGTTTTGCTCACATTTATTTTCATCCCTTTGATTTTCAGGGAATCATGCATAACATTAACCATCGCCTGCAACTCCTCTTCAGATAACGCTAATATGACTTGATCATCGGCGTAAAGGAGGCATTTGACGATCAAATCATTCATTTTTAATCCATACGCACTCTCTTTCAGATCTTTTAAACAATTGTCTATGTATAAGTTAAACAGCCATGGCGAAGCCACACATACCTGTCTCACACCTTTTTCGATGTTAAACCAGTCCGTGCAAGCTCAGTTTATCCTGACACAAGCAGTAGAATCCTCGTAAAGTGATTTCAGTGCTCGTATTAAGTCTTATAAATCACAAAATGGGCTGAAGTAGGTTGATCATGAAAAATTCTTTCAAGATAGCTTCTCTTTTCTTCGTCAGTATAACTATTTTCTAATTGCTAACATTACTAAAAGACTCAAATCTATTAAAAATTATGTTTATATAAAACATCATTTTCAACTTTAAAGTTTGGAAACTTTTCAGGTGAAGTCTGAACTTTACTAATCATACTTTTATACTAAGTATCAGGTTTTTACAAAGAAATATCTAATATATTAACTTCAGGAATACGCGACAAAGCATCAGCAACAACGGTGCCTGTGGGTTTGCGATGAACAATAGAGAAGTCATATTGAGATAACTAGAGAATCCAGCGTGCAAGGCTAGGTGAAGGTTTTTTCATGTTATTAAGCCAAACTAACGAAGAGTGATATGTAATTACCGTAAACTTTCGGCCAGTCAAGTAATATCTAAAATAGTCAATACCTAACAAGACTGCGAGAAATTCACGCTCAGTCGTGCTATAGTTTCTCTGAACCTTAGCAAGTTTCTTACTCATATAGGCTATAGGGTGTTCCAAACTATCTTCCATTTGATTTAGCATATACAGTGATATACGTCTCAATAAAACCAATAACTTCCTGAGGCTTACCATCAGCAGTACTAACTTGTAAATTATTATCAAAAACTAAATTTGGGGAAATCCCTCTAATAAAATCTAAACCCTCAGAACCGATTAATGAAATATTTGAACCTGTATTTAAAAGTGCTGAAAATTTTTTACCAAAAATAACTATATCTAAATATGGTCTATATTCTTAACAGTCTGTAGCCAAGAATACCAATCTGTCTTATTGAACTTACTTACATTATCAAAATTGGAATTATTACTTAATCTTTTTTCTATGAATTGTCTGAAGGACCTTTGACTTTTGTTGATTTTCGTGTACTTTTGTTTTTGTTTTGGTTGGAAATCCCTGGTTGATTCGTGGCATTCGCGGTTGACAGGGGGACAGGACCACTGCCTAAAGCGTTTTTTGAGCACTTTGGACATTGGGTTTTAATAACACCTGCACGTCCACAACCAAAGCAATAAACATTTTTAGGAGAAGAACAATTAATACCAATATGTCCCGGCATATTGCAATTCCAACATGTAAGGTCTGATGTAAAAGTAGAAACAGTTTTCTTATATTTGGAGAAATTATTATCTCTACGAAATGAAGTACTCGGTAGACTAAGATCTGGCTCTAATAAATA
Source organism: Agelastica alni (assembly GCA_950111635.1). Classification (NCBI taxonomy): domain Eukaryota; kingdom Metazoa; phylum Arthropoda; class Insecta; order Coleoptera; family Chrysomelidae; genus Agelastica; species Agelastica alni. Next base: position 59,287,218 of record OX467711.1, on the reverse strand, counting down.
AGAGGACCTTTGTTTATTTACTTTTGTATTTTGAGTCCAACTATGTGACTCTTTTAAGCGCTTACATTTATCAGTCAAAGTATCAATATCCGCAATAAGTAATAATGCTAAAGGCTGACTAAAATAAGGAAGCAAATTTCGTCTAATAATTCGGATTTTAGAATTAACATCTGGTTGAACTTCAAGTCTATTAAATAAACCACACATATCATTAATATACAATGTAACCTGTTCATTTGGACATTGTTTCTTACACTTAATTTCTTCTAACAAATCATCCTGAAAGTTGTATGGTAAAAAATCTGACTTAAGCTTCGTACGTTAAGCAAGTACGAAATTTACTTCTGTTATTTAAATACCAATTAAAAGCCTTATCTGTAAACAAATCCGCAACACTAGAAAATAATTCAATATCAGAAACATTACGAGAAACTTTTAAGCATTCTACTTTTTCTAAAAAACTAATAACCGATTCACGCGAACTAACCCCAGAAAATTATATTTCCCCTTTATAAACCGGAACTGAATTGGAAAATGAAAAACTTTGATTTTGACTAACAGGTGTAGAGTGACGCACAAGATGTGGTTCTGTATTCTCTATACGTGTAATTTTAGAATCTAAATCTGCTACTAGGCAAAATAACTAAGAAAGAAAACATCTCCGAAATACTTTCTTATCTTCAGAACTACAAGATAATCTTGAAATACGCGAAGCCACATGATTCAATCTACAAATAAGTCTTTTATATTCTATGTCACTTAAAATACCAGTGAACTCCTGAATTTTCTTGGTTAAATCTTTTAACGAACTATCTATTCCAAGTATTTTATTATTAAAATTAAGTCCCTGAGAATAAATCAAATAACTACGACCGGTTAATTCTTGTGCTAAAATTCCACGTAAAAGTTTCCTTTTTTCTGATACTACTGAAGGCACTTCTAAATTTCTATAAGCGATTTCATGTTCGAGCTCATGACTTAACAAATAATCGACATTAATTTTGCTACCAATAGCCATATTTAAATATTCAAAGTTCAAACAAAAATCAAAAAGTTTACCAAAAAATTTTAAATGTCCTTTTTTAATTGTTTCTAAAAGAAAGAATGACCAAAAAAAGAATTCAAAATCCAGCAAGTAAAAATACGTTCAATAAAATACCAGCTGACTGACTTAAAAACTTAAATGACTAAATTACTAAAAACTAATGAAATTGTGAATCTAAAAAAAAAAGGTACTAAATTAAAATAATCTGAAATCGTGCCCCACACGTTGGACTGCCAAATTTGTTACGTGATAATCCGCTAAACTATTACGAAAAAGAAAATAACTAATAATATTACTAATTTCCTCAGGGTTTCGTGGCTACTTTATTTCGCTATTGAATTCAATTTGGGGGATTGTATAGGTCAATTCGCGGATCTATACAATCATATTTTTTTCCGAATACCAAACTAAAAATACAAAACCACGTAAGGGCGCTAAGCGATTTTTACAATCAAAAATTGCTAAAAATAGGTACCCCAAACAAATTCAATAGTGTATTTTACTTTTAGTACCATTTACCGTATTTTTACTTTCTATTTGCAAAAATTTTACGATGGCACAGCCAGAAAAAACTGACAGCAAATAGAATTACGAACTAGCAAAACCAACTAGCTATCGAAGACTTAACATCGAATCGAGACACGGCGAGATTCAACAAAGGCAAAAACATACAACATTCTACAACTTCTACAACCCTCTGCTAGAAACCTACCTGTTCCTTGCCGGCGCGTCGAGAGAAATGTATAAATATATATCTGAAAATTATAAATGCTTTATGTGTTTTATGATGCGGAAACTAGAGGAGGAATATGGGAAAAATGGAGTGGAAATCAACCTCGAAAAGACCCAATATATGTCAACGGCACAAGACAGGATATATCACCTAGAAATAGATGATAACCGACAGATCTCAGGAACAGACAAATTTAAGTACCTAGGGTTTATAATATCAAAAAGTGGAACAACAGAGGAAGAAATAAAAAATAGACTAGGTCAAACTAGGGCATGTATTAATCAATTAAACCCAATATTATGGGACCGTCACATAACCAAGACTAATAAAACGAGAATATTCAATTCAATAGTTCGCAGCATAATGACTTATGGAGCTGAAATGTGGGTGATCAACAAAAAAAACAAAGGGAAGATTGTAGCCACAGAAATGGACTTTTGGAGAAGGAGTTGTGGAGTGAACATATTAGATCGAATAAGAAATAAGGAGATCAGGAGAAGAATGGAGGTAAAAAAAAAAAAAAAGACATACTAGAACACATAGAGGAAAAGAAACTAACGTGGTACGGACATGTTAGAAGAACTCCGGAGGATCGCTGGATACACCGGGTAACTGAGTGGAGTCCATTAGGCAGACGAAAGAGAGGTCGACCAAGGCGATCATGGAGAGACGAAGTGGATAAGCCGATGGAATTAAGAAACCTGCAGGACGGAGACTGGCAGGACAAGGACAACTGGAGACAAGGGCTGAAAGCAGGAAGGCAGCGACAGCTGTAGATATCCTGGATTATATATATATATATATATATATATATATATATATATATATATATATATATATATATATATATATATATATATGTACCTACATATTTTTAATATATAGATATAAGTGCGTCGATTATATATCAAAAAATAAAATACTCCTCTGGCTATATGCCTACGACGGGCATTAAATTACATCTGATATATAAGCGTGTATACTACCCCATCACAGAAAGCAAGATATACAGATGCTTGTTAGATAAAAGAAAAATATAAGGGTTAAGAGTGAATGTAAGCAAGACAAAAGGAAAGTATACATTAAAATTCGAAAATTCCCAGCCAATTAGAATTCATAATGCTCCAGCCGACCGAAGGATTGTTCGTTCAGTATCGTGTCAGTTCATACGTCAAGTTTGAAGAATGTGGCATTTGGTGGTAATTACCGTAAAATTAGATTTCAGATTTCGTTGGTTTAATTATTATTTACGATAATCTAAATTTATATATTCTTATCTAATTAGTATCAAAAAAATAAATCTAGCAACAATTTTAATCGCTAATTTTAGTATTTAATAATAATGAAAAAGAGACCGCAACTAAATAAAAAAATTTAAAAATGATGTATTAAACCAATGGTGTCACAATACTTATTTAATTGTAACGCATAGAAAATATTGGGGGTGTTAAGGGTTCAAATTTCGTGATTTTATTTAAAAAAAGATGCTTTTGTAATAAAAAAGTTATTATTGGAAAAAATCGATTTTATTTTTGTACTTTCCAAGGGCTGTAACTTTTTTGTGTACACATTTGCATACAAGTAAGTTATGTTCAATTAAGTTATTTTTGACCTCAGAATATGTGGTTTAATTTAAGACCTTTTTGTCTTTTATTGTGAAAAAAAATGCTTTGCGAATTAACGCATTAAAACTTATTATAAATATAAGTGGTCTGGGTGCGACCTGAGAGGTACACACTTCACAGTGGAAAGAATAAAAATATCCAATTTTTGTTGTTATAATAATCGTTAAAATTATTATAAAAACGATTTCAAATTGTTTATCTCAAATTATAATTGTCATTAACAATATTCTGTTAATGTCAACCGTATTTTTTTAAACTTTTTTTTATCATTTTATAAGTGGAAGCTATTTTCAATTGTTTATAACAATTGAAATTTTTCAATACTGTGACACGAGTTTCTCCCCCTTTTTTAAATTTTTTTTATAACAATTAAAAAAAGTAAACAAAAACAGTCGCCCGAACAGTTGCACGAAAAGGTTGTCTTTACGAAACAAGCAAGGCGTTGTCAGACACTCCAAGTTTAAGGTAACAAAAAGATTACGTGACTTCATTTTTTTTCTTCTTTCTTTAATTCCTATTTTGGTTTTATTAAACTATCTCTTTTTATGAAATATAGTCATCATATTTTTCATACAAATATTCCTAGGTTAGGTTGGGTATCATGTGAGTGGGGCGTGTTCGCCCCTCCACTGCGACCTTTAGTAGATCTATTGTGGCTCACCCCTAGAGGTTACAGTTCACCGCACAATCCAGCCCTTCTCACGAAGTTCATGGTTGTATAGGGTGAGATTTTTTTGAAATCGGTAGGTTCTAGGTTGGTGTAACCAAATATGCTGAACCTTATTCTTTGCAGGCCGGGGCATAAACATATTATGTTCAGTAGTTTCGTCTTTTACGCAGCAAAACCGACAGTCCGTTTGTTGGTTCAGACCTATCCTTTCGAGGTGGTATCTTAGACGACAGTGTCCTGTAAGCAGTCCCGTAAGAATTCGCAGATCATTTCTGCTCCATTCTAGGATCTGCTTAGTTGTCACCAGAAGGCGAAGCATTGTCAAAAAGATGTTTCACCCCAACTGAGTTTGTTAAACCAGACTCAATTTTCAAGTAACATTCATCCGGCGAGGAGGTCGTCGAGTGTCTCACCCACTCCAATATTTTCGATTAACGTGAAACAAATTTTACCAAGTAAATGGAATCTCAAGTTCTCAGGTCATAAGAAAGGACTCTCTTTAAGTGCATTTTTGGAAAGAGTTGAGGAACTTAGAATAGCGGGTCACGTATCTGAAGACATTTTAATTGAGTCAGGTATTGATTAATTTTATGGCAAAGCATACCAATTTTATCTAGCTTATAGGCAAGAAGTTGCGTCTTGGAATGAATTTGTTGTTCTGTTAAGGGAGGAATATTTTTCTTCCAATTACAATGAAAAGCTAATCGTGAATTAAACAGACGTTTGGAGGCCAGGAAGGAGTCAGTGAAAAATTTTTCAGCACCTTCTAGGAGAAATACTGCTTTGGAGTCAGACCTTGCGTATGTGGTGATGGGGAGTAGAAACGTTAATAGCTGTCAGACTTTTTCTTCGTCTAGTCAAGATAGGTCTTTCAAGGGTTCCGAGAGAGACATAATTTGTTTCAGGTGTAATGAAGCGGGACATAGGGCAATTGGTTGCATGGCCAGGAAAGGAAAATTCTGCTATCATTGTAAGAAGGAAGGTGTGACTGTGAGGAGTTGTCCAAATTGCTCTAAACAGGGAAACGATATTCGACACTCCTAATCGATAGAGGTAGGTGTGCCGTTGAGTAGTATTTGGTCGACAAATTTCAGATTATTTTAGACTATGTTTTGGATCATGCTGTTAATGATGAACGTCCGTACCTGAAAGTGAATATATTTGGTAAATCGTCTCGTTCCATACTTGGTAGTAAGGGATTGGAAGTTATTCGTGAGATGGGTATACAGGTGAATCGCAGTGAGGCTACAGTTTGTACAGTGGCGAATGGAAATCGATGTCAAAGCCTGGGTGTTGTAGAGCTGCCAATTTCATTGAGGAGTCGGCTTCGGCTAGTGGAAGTTATTGTAGTTCCGGAGCTGTCCTGTTTGCTGATTCTTGGCGCTGACTTTTGGAAAGTAATGGGCATAGTGCCAGATCTCAGGCACAATGAATGGCATTTTTCCAATGAGCCAGTCATTGCTAATACTGTTGAGCACATTAGTGGAAAAACCTTGTTGACTCCCATGGAAAACACAAGGCTACAAGCTGTTATTGACAGAAACGCGATGTTGATGGGTAAGAAATTAGGCTGCTTTGCTAAGGCACAACATATCATTGTCACTAGTAGTCCACCAATAAAACAAAGGTACTATAGGGTGAACCCCATTGTTCAAAAGCAGATAGATGAGGAATTAGAGGAAATGCTCAGACTTGGAGTAATCGAGCCACCCAATAGTCCATGGTCATCTCCGATTCTGCTTGTCAAAAAGAAAGACAATACCTTTCGTTTTTGTGTGGATTACCGAAAGCTGAACTCGATGACAGTGCATGACAGTTGCCTTTGGTGTCAGATACGTTGGATAAACTTCGAGATGCGAAGTATTTGTCAAGTCTAGGCGTCAAGTCTGCGTACTGGCAGGTACCGATGGCAGAGAAGTCGAAAGAATCCACTGCTTACACTGTACCTAACCGAGGCTTATATCAGTTCAAACGCATGCCATTCGGGTTGCACAATGCCCCGGCTACTTGGTAGAGACTTATAGACAATGTTCTGGGACATGACCTTGAACCCAACTTATTCGTTTACCTTGATGACGTTGTTATAGTCAGTCAAACTTTAGAACATCACCTGTCTATCTTGGAGAAAGTGTTCCGTAGGCTTCGGGAAGCTAACATCACTATAAGTGTGGACATATGTCAATTTTGCCGTCTGGAGATGAAGTATTTAGGCTATGCGGTGTACAGAAATGGTATAAATGTGGATCCTAAAAAGGTTAGAGCTATGTTGGATCTACCGGTTCCAAACACGGTTAGTGAGGTCATACGTGTTGTAGGAACTTTTTCGTGGTACCGAAGGTTTGTCCCTGACTTTTCTACAATCATTGCATCAATTACTGCGCTGGTACAAAAAAATTCCAAGGTTAATTGGACTGAGGAGTGTGCTGTTTCGTTTCGAAAAATCAAGGAGTGTTTGGTGACCGCATCGATATTGAGTTGTCCAGATTACTCCAAACCATTCGTCGTTTAAACGGATGCCTCAGGGTATGGTAATGGGGCCGTTTTAACGCAGCCCTATTCTGAAGGAAAAAAAGGTTATTTCCTATTTGAGTCGTTCACTTAATAGACAAGAAAGGAATTTCACCACCACTGAGCTAGAATGATTTGCTGTTCTTTGGGCGGTTAAGAAACTCCGACCATACTTGAAGGAAGTGCACTTTACGGTACTCACAGATCACTTCAGTCTGCTGTGGCTTCATAATCTGAAGGATTTGACTGGTCGTTTAGCATGCTGGCAGTTCGCCTCCAACAGTATAATTTTAAAGTGGTACATAAGAAAGGAAAGGAGCATCTGGTACCTGATGCGCTCTCTAGGTCCGTGCCTGTCATTGATTCTGTTGCTCCTGGTGATATCTCGAATTAAAAAAACCTTGGGGTTAAGAAAAACCCTCTAAAATATGCCTGCTGGCGGGAACGTGATGGTCGTCTGTGGAAGCACGTGGAGACCGATTATCCTTTTTTGGGTGAACCAGAGGATTCTTGGAAATTAGTAGTCCCAAACACTGATCGTTATAGTCTCATTGTCGATGCCCATGAACCTGCCACTTCTGGACACACAGGCGTATACAAAACATTTTTTAGAGTTGCTGAGAAGTATTACTGGCCCAAGATGCGTTATGATATTTCAAAGTTTGTCCGCCATTGTACTGTTTGTGCAGCTCACAAGGTTTCGCAGCAAAAGCCTGCCGACAAAATGGTGTCGCACCCTAAAGATGATCGGCCTTGGGAAATGATATCGACCGATTTAGTCGGACCGCTTTCGAGATCAACTCGTGGGAATAAATATATCTTAGTAGTAACGGAATATCTGAGTAAGTTTTCTTTAATGTTTTCTTTAAGAGCAGCCACTGCTGATGCAGTAATTCGTAAACTTGAGTCAAATGTATTTTTGGTGTTTGGTGTCCCTAGAATTATTATTTGTGACAACGGAAGCCAATATAGTGGTGGTAAGTTTAGACGTCTGGCAGAAAGTTATCAATGTCGTATAAAGTACAATGCTTCATACCACCCGAGAGCTAATCCCACTGAAAGAATCAAAAGGACTATAAATACAATGCTCGCGATGTATGTCTCCGACAACCATCGTCGCTGGGATGGGAACCTTGACAAAATTGCCTGTGCGATTCGAACGACCAGACATGAGGTAACCAAACTAACACTATATTTTGTAAACTTTGGGCGTAATATGGCGTTATCGGGTGCTGACTATAGTCGTGAGGGAACCCCAGGCATAGAAGATGGTATACAGACGTAATGTTAGTAAAAATGAGAATTTCAGAAATATGTTCTCAGATGTTCGCAAACGTTTGGAAGTAGCAGGTGAGAAGAGCTGTGAAAGGTATTATCTGCGTTTTCGACGTATTGGGTATCTACCAAATCAGATGGTTTGGAAAAAGAATTATGTGTTGTCCGAGGCTTCTAAATTTTTCTCTCGTTAGTTAGCTTCTAGGTTTATAGGGCCATTTTATATCAACTAAGTCGTGTCACCGTGGACGTATGAGTTGCGAGACGACCGAGGTAATGTAAAGGGCGTGTGGCATACTAGGGACCTGAAGCTAGGCCCCAAAGGTGGAGAATAAAACTATTTCTTTCAGCATGATACTTAAGAGAAATTTACGGGGTAAATCTCTTGAAGTAATGGGGGTGAATTGTTACGTTTATTTTTTATTTTTTGCCTTAGTTGTCTACTTAAATTAAATGCATAACCCTGTATATTGTATTTAATATTTTTATTTATGTGGAATAACATTCTGAAATTTGAGAAACGGAATGAGTTGGAAGTATTTATTCGTCATTCACTATATCACTGAGGTTAGGTATACTGGCATACACCTTCCCGAACTGAAGTGTATTACTGGCTGATGGCTAATTAATATTTGCGAGAAAAGATATCTATCTAGCTCGATACCGAAATCGAACAACAGCAATTCGGCGGTCTTTGATTTCTGCGGTTCGGTTACTTGTTAATGCTTATATACTTACATACTTACTTACTTGTCAATGCTTATATACTTACATACGTGTCAATGCTTATATACCTACATGTTTAATGCTTACATGCTTACTTGATTCATGCTTACAAGTTTATGATTTTTATGCTCTAGGTCAGCGTTTCTCAAACTGTGGGGCGCGCCCCCTAAGGGGGGCGCGTTTACATGATTGGGGGGGGGGGCGCAGTACAGATTAAAAATAAAATGGTAATGATAAAATGCTACAGTTAGATTTTTAAAAAATCTTTATTGAAATTTTACTTACTTAATGATGACAAAGAAACATTCTAAGGACTAATGGCTAACATGAGCTTGTTTTAAAGCGCACAACTTCTCTAAATTTGGTTCTATGTTAGAGATGGCCACTCTGAGTTCATTTTCTACTTGAAGTTTATTTCTGTATTTAGATTTCACGACAGCAAGTGCAGAAAATCCAGTTTCACAAAGGTAGGACGTTGGAAAAGGCAACAGAATTCTAAGCGCTTTGGCTTTTATAACGAAGTAGTCGTTCGGAAGCTCAGTCCAGAAGTTTGTTAAAGATTTGTTAACAAAGTTTGATTTTTGTAAGGGATTTATTGAAATATCTATCAGTTGTTCTTCTTCTTGCAGTGATAGTCCGACAGGTCTATTTTCGAATGGATTTAAAACCCAGCTCCAGTCTGACAACTTGATATCTTTCTTTGCAAAGAAGTATCGCTTGAAATTCTCAGTTAAGTTTTCTAAATGGCTTCCTATGGTTTTTAGCATCACAGCTTTATAAATATCTTCCAATGGGGAATCTTGCACAAAATCGCAAAATGTGGGAAACATTTCCAAACTGTTTTCTTTCAATTTGTTATGCCATAACTGCAATTTCATACAAAAAGCATCAATCTTTTGACTTAAATCAAATATATTTACGTCTTTTCCTTGCAGCTGAAGATTAAGTTTATTAAGTTTTTCAAAAATATGTACTAAATAAGAAAGCTTCAGTAAAAATAATTTGTCGAAAAAATCTGTTGAATGCTTGTGACCTTCCTCGCTTAAAAATATCGCTATTTCCCTTCTTAATTCAAAGACACGCTTAACCGTCTTACCGCGTGACAACCATCTGGATGAGGAATAAAACAACAAAGATTGATGCTCAGCTCCCATATCTTCACACAAAACAGAGAACATCCTTGTTTTTAGTGGTCTGGTTTTTATAAAGTTAACAACTTCAATAACTACTGTCAAAATCATGTTTAGTCCAGGGCTTAGCGATTTTGATGCTAACGCTTCCCGATGTATCATGCAGTGCGTCTAGATAATTTCTGAGGATTCCTTTTTTACTAGCGCTTGTAAATTGTTGTATTTACCAGACATGGCTTGAGCTCCATCGGTGCAAATCGCAACACAATTTTTCCATTGCAAATTCATTTTAGTAATAGAATCATTTGTAATCTTGAACAACTCGGTGGCTGTAGTTCTTCCTTCAATCTGTTTACAAAACAATAAATCTTCACATATTTTAGAACATTGACAGAATCTAATGTAGCAAATCAAATGGGAATCATTACTAGAGTCAGTTGCTTCGTCAAGTTGTATAGCAAACAAGTTTCCAGTAAGCTCAGATTCAAGCTGCTGCTGCATATCACCTGATATATCGTTAATTCGTCGACAGATTGTATCATTTGACAGAGGAATATTGTTAAGTTGTGAAGTAAAATTTTCACCAAACATTATTTCTACAATGTCTTTGCAAGCGGGTAAAATAAGTTGCTCTGCAATACTGTGCGGTTTTTTGCATTTACCTACTTTGTATGCCAATTTATATGATGCCAAGAGAGCCTTCTCATTTACTGCCAGTACTCTATGGAAGCTGGATTTTTGTTTTTTAAACAATCTAAGTTTCTCCACAAAAAAATCTCGCGGTTTATTGACATATTCTCTGTGCAGCGTTTCTAGATGCCTCTGTAATTTATTTGGTTTCATGCTATCTGCAGCCAATACTTTTAAACAGATAACGCATTGTGGTGTTTCTTCGCCACCTACTTCAAGGCTAGTAAAGCCCAAATTTAGGTATGATGGGTCATATTTTCTTGTTTTAGATTTCGGACGATTTCCACCTGAACCTGTCGATGTACAAGCCCCGTCATCCTCAAGTTTTCGTTTTAAAAATTTATCCATACTACATCTACTTATACACTCACACTTCACAATAATGCTTGCTTAGTGTTAAAACACCTTCACTGAGAGACTGAGAATACCGTATGTGCGCTTCTGTATTTATAGTCGCGTTCAGACAGTTCGAGAAAGATCAGGAAGCTTGAATACGTGGCACGAACGCCTCGAACTTTCCGACAGCATCTTTGACGCTCTCGACGAGACAATGTTGCCTATTTTAGTCCAAATTCCTAGGTCTAGGGATTGGGGGGCGCAACATTTTTTAAATTAAAACAGGGGGGCGTGAATAACAAAAGTTTGAGAACCGCTGCTCTAGGTTTTCGTACCTCTACTTGCACAGAGTTCACGGTTCTTATCGTTCGGCGATTGTTTCTCGCGCTGTCATTAGTGGGACTGGAATTTGTTGGAAAAACTTATGCTTTGAAACTTGTTTTTGAGATAAAGAACAGGAATGAATCTCGGAACTTGACGTTATCAAACTTTTATTTTTGACATGACTACATAACAACACAAGCTATTCATATACAGTATGAATCAAACAATAAAGTAATAATAAATTATAAATCTTGAAGATTGTACTTCCAACATTCCCCTTCAATCGAAAAACTTATAATGTCAATCCTAATTGTTTTGCAAACTTGTGATGTTTTACTCGGCACAAACTTTTAGTGAAAATATCTGCAGTCATATCTTCTGTCGAGATATATTTTAAATGGACAAGTTCACTTTTAACAACTTCACGCACAAAATGGTGCTTAACATCTATATGTTTAGTGCGACTATGAAAAACAGGATTAGAAGACAATTTGAGAGCACTCTGATTATCGGAATATACGATAATACCATCTCTCGTGCCAATCATTTCTTCCAATAATCGTTTAAGATAAATAGCTTCTATACATGCATCTGTTAAAGCCATATACTCGGCTTCTGTTGATGAAAGTGCTATAGTGGGTTGTTTTCTGCTTTCCCAAGTGATTGCTCCACTAGCAAATTTGAAAACAAAACCCGTGTAGGATTTTCTGTCAAACTCGTCATTTGCCCAATCACCATCAACATATCCTATGATATCAGCTCCTGTGGGTTTGTAATATAAACAGCATTCTTTAGTAGTTTTCAAATATCTGAGGATCCGCTTTGCATATTTCCAGTGTTCCTTAGTGTAACAGTTATTAAACTGACTCATAACACTACTCACATGTGCTATATCTGGACGTGTGTTGATTGCAATATACATCAAACATCCAATTAAATTTCTGTAAGGAATATCTGTATTATTTTTCTCTTCTCCATCTGTTGGATATTTGGGTTTCAAATTCTGTTCCATGGAAGTGAATGCTGGTTTTGAATCAGCAATTCCGAATTTTTCAATGATTTCGTCAATATATCGTTCTTGATCGATTAAAATTTCATTCCCTTTCTTCCTTATTTTGATTCCTAGAATTTCCTTAACTTCGCCCAAATCTTTGATCTTGAATTTAGACTCCAACGCCATCTTCAAACACTGTTTTTCATCCAGATTATTTGAAAGTACTAAAAAATCATCCACATACAAAGCGACAATGGTAACATTACCATTTCGAAATTTGAAGAATAAACAGGGCTCATTTTTAGATCTTTCAAAATCGAATCCAGTTAAAACTGTAGTTACTTTGGAATTCCAGGCTCTTGACGCTTGTTTCAAGCCATAAATAGATTTTTTCAGTAAACATACTTTCTCTTCTTGTCCTTTTACAATATGTCCTTCCGGTTAATTCATGAATACTTCTTCTTTCAAATCGCCATTAAGAAAAGCAGTGCATACGTCGAAATGATACATTTCAAGTTCATACTCAGCAGCCAAAGCAAAAAGTAATCGCACTGTAGATCGTCTAACAACTGGAGAGAAAGTTTCAAAGTAATCAACTCCATATACTTGCGTGAAACCTCTTGCTACTAATCTAGCTTTGAATTTTTTTCCATGAGCACCTGATTTCAATTTATAGACCCATTTACAGGTAACTACTTTCTTATCCTTTGGTAGATCAACCAAAACCCAAGTCACATTGTCAATAAGACCCTAATACTCTTCATTCATAGCATTTTGCAAATTTTCACTATCATTACAAGTCGACGCTTCATAAAAATTCTCAGGTTCACATGCAATATTCTCAAAACATATTGTATTATACAGAACATGATCTGGAAAATCCTTTTTATGTCTGTTTCTTTCAGGATATCTTTTAGTTGATATTCTATTCATAGGTTCCAAAATAGGTTCCTCCAGAGTAATTCTATGAATTTCTTCCGGTTCTTCTAAAATTTCTTTAGGATTTTCAGCTTCTTCCGATTTTATTTCAGAATTTGCTTCTGTGGTCTCAGGAACATCAGTCACATTTTGAATTTCGTAACTAGAACTCATATGAGGAATATTTTCAGATAGATTTTTACGAAATTCGTTTTCTAGAAAAACAACATCCCGTGCTTTGGTAATATTTCTCGGATTCTTTGGGTCAAACAGTCTATAGCCCACGTTGTCTTCATAATAGCCAACAAAAAACAGTTGCTCACTTTTACTATCAAGTTTCCTTCTATTTTTATCTGATATGTGACTATAGGCTAAGCAACCAAACACTTTCAAGTGGCTGAGATCAATCTTATCACCTGTCCACTTTTCTTCTGGAGTTACTTCAGGTACAGCTTTATGTGAAGATCTATTCTTCAGATACACAGCAGTATTTACAGCTTCTGCCTACATCTGCTTAGCACAATCAGCTTGTTGCATCATACATCTAGCCTTTTCCATAATGGTCCTATTAGCCCTTTCGGCAACACCATTTTGTTGCGGATTGTGTGGTATAGTCGTCTGATGTATAATTCCACATGATTTCAGATAACTATTGAAAACCTTGTTGACAAATTCTTCATCGTTATCTGTTCTCAAATTCTTTATCTTCAGATCAGTTTGGTTTTCCACCATTACTTGAAATTCTTCAAAATTCGATTTCACTTCATATTTTGATTTTATGAATTAAACGAAGATTTTTCGAGTGTAATCATCAATGATTGTGAACATATATTTTGCTCCACTCCAAGATGGTACTGGCATCGGACCGCGTAGATCAGCATGCAAAAGTTCCAGCTTTTCTTTCGCTCTTTTGCTTCCGAAAGTTTTGAAAGGCTTCTTACATTGTTTTCCTTCGATACAAGAAACACACTGTCCATTTTCATTCTCATCTAAGAAATTCACCCCTGTAGCCATCTTATCTTTCAAAAGTTTCATGCCAAAACGATTCAAATGTCCCAAACGCTTGTGCCATAAATCATGGTTGTCAGGGATGACAGCGTTTGCCATTTCATGACAAGAATCACTTTTCGATCGAAAAAAATTGTGTTCGGAAATATCTAGACGATAAATGCCTCCAACATTTGGTGCAGTTGCTATAACAGGACCGTTCATGTTTTTGTCTAATAATCTACATCCATCTTTATCAAAAAGAGCAACATATCCTTTGGACACCATCTTGCTAACAGAAAGTAAATTTGTTCGTAAACCAGGAATCAACATGACATCACAAATAGTTGTAGGAAGTTCATCTTTCTCGAGTTTTATTTGAATGTTCCCAACACCTTCACATCGGAGTTTTTCATCATTGGCCAGAACAACTTCTAAATTTGACTCTGTTTTTCTCAACAGATCTTTACAAGAAGTCATATGAGTTGATGCCCCCGAATCGACGTACCAACTATTGTTGTCAGTATATACACCCAATGCAGTCAATAGTGCCTTTTCTGATTTAGTTTTTCTCGAATCCTTTTGATCAGTTTTCTTTGACACATATTCTTTGCCTGAACTCTCATTCATTTCAGATTTCTTAGGACATGCTGGACGTAAATGACCGACTTCCTGTAGGTTTTTTCTTGGATTTAACATACAAAGCAGAATCTTGAGAATTGTAATGCTTATTCTCCCATCTGGTATCTTTCAAAAGTTTAGTTTTCACCTATTTCAGCTCCAGAAATCTCCATCGCCATAATCATGGGTTCATATTCAGAAGAAAGACCTGCTAACATAGCAGCACCGAGAAATTCATCTTCAACTGGTTTATTCATACTAGACAGAACCATTTGCAGAGACATGAATTGATTAACATAAGTTTCCATCGATCCAAAATTCTCAAGTCTCAATGAACACATAGTACGTAACAGTTGTATTCTTCTGTTCAAGCCTTTGTCCTCGAAAGCTTTTTCCAAATTTATCCACATATCTTTAGCAGTTTTACAATTTTGTATGTGCGGATAACAACATGGCGCAACCATCAGCCCAATTTTTGTTAGAGCTCGTTGATCATATTTTTTCTTGGTAGCTTCGTCGGTTTTATCATCCGTGGGATAACCATGGACAGCATACCACAAGTTCAGATCACTTAGGTACAGTTCCATTCCAAATTTCCAGTCTTGATAATTCTCTCGCCCCGCCAATTTTGTGAAAGGAGGATACGGCGTGTTATGTATCAAAAACAGAAATGAATCTCGGAACTTGACGTTATCAAACTTTTATTTTTGACATGACTACATAACAACACAAACTATTCATGTACAGTATGAATCAAACAATAAAGTAATAATAAATTATAAGTCTTGAAGATTGTACTTCCAACAGAATTTTGTTTATGCTTTTAATTTTATTCACTCGTAGTTTCAGTAACCAATTCAATATTATGTACTACATTCCTTTCTGAATAAACTCATTTTGGTTTTACTTGGCTGTTATTATTTCAGATTTCTTGGTAAGTTGGAATACTGTTTTCTTTAATTTCAGGTGTTTGCCAGTGGACTAAATTTATCTGGCGCTCTTTTAAGATCTGTAGCTCTATACATTCAGTGTCTACATAACGAACCTCCCCATCTTCACTCAGCTTAGCGGCAAATACCCACTTGTCATCCGACACACGTGGGCCAAGAGACTTGTACATTTGGAACGTGGTTGTACAGTTTTATTTTGGCGCCCAACGTGGAGCCCACGAGTTCTAGTCACGTGGAAAATATAGTACATATCAGAAAGAAACGATATAGGTTTTTTTTTTTTAAATCAGTCTTTTTTATTTTATTTTATATCATTGAGCAAGGTTTACTTTGAGCATAATGGCATATAAAATGCAAGCATATCGGAAAATATAGTACATATCAGAAAGAAAGGAAAATGCTGTTCACGAGGTTGGTTCCGAGCCTACGTTGTTCACTGCTAGCCCTTCCCCTATTATATAATTATATAAGTACTCACCTCTTTCATTGATGTCACTGCTGCCCCAATCCAGATGGTGGAAATTAGCGTCGCATCCAATGATCAGTTGCCTGTTGTTCTTATTGCAGAAGGCGACTAGATCTCGCACTGCTGCTGGAGGAGGGTGTTCTTTTCGGTCTCCAGGGAAGTAAGCAGAGCAGACGATTACATCTACACTACTATCTCCTCCTGAGATCGAAAGCTGTGCTGCAACCACATCAGGGGTGCAAAACTCTATTAACATAAAATAGTTAATGTTTTTCCTGATGAGTATGCATGCTCTTGGCTAACCACCTAGAGTACACGCAATTAACTTACCGAAGTAGTTTCCTAGGCCGCTTATTCTGCCTGTATTGGAAGTCCAGGGTTCCTGGATGACTGCCACATCGAGTTGCTTCTTGGCGAACCTCCTGCTGAGGACATATGAAGCCGCTATAGCATGTTGGATGTTCGCCTGGAGAAATTGGATGTGGTTAGCCATTCCTACTTAAAGGTAGTGTGGGGAGGTTTACTTTCCTTCCCCGCATTGTGTCCTGGTGTAGGCCGTTTTGTCTGTGCTTTACCATGAAGGGGTCTTTCCCTTTTCTGGCTTTTTTGCTGGTTTTGGCCGGTCTCTTCAGTCCCGCTGTCACCGCCGAGGTAGATTTGCCTACCTCTTTGGTTCTAACGGTTAACCCCGAAGATTCTGGCTTTTTTACCGATGTCGGATCTTTTTTGGCTTCCTTGGACCGAAATTGCTCTTGTCCAAAGCCAAAGTATGAGCAGAAATTTAGCCGCTCCAAATCTTTAATTGATAAATCATCCATTAAAAACGTCCACATTTGACCAGGACCTGCATTTTTCTTGTATAGAATAGTCCACTCCTGGGTATGCAGAATACGGTTCATCTTCCGCAGACGGTTGGTTATCTGTTCTCCCGTCAGTATGGGTAGTCCCTTATCGTCTGGGATGAAAGCCACACAGATGTGGGGTTTCGGTATGTCTTTTTACTGAACCAACTTCAGCTGGGCGTTTTTCCAGGGTTGAAGGGAGCATATCACTTCCTCCATTCACTGGACCGTCTCAGCGTCTATACAGGACAAAAGGAGACGATTGGTGCAGCTCTGGAATAGCAACTTGTGGACCATCGTCCGGTAGTTTGTCTACAGTGTCCATGATGGATCGCTGTAGCAACC
The DNA here is from genome assembly GCA_950111635.1 of Agelastica alni. Classification (NCBI taxonomy): domain Eukaryota; kingdom Metazoa; phylum Arthropoda; class Insecta; order Coleoptera; family Chrysomelidae; genus Agelastica; species Agelastica alni. The sequence goes on along the minus strand of OX467711.1, from coordinate 59,270,033 downwards.
GTAGCTGTTCGTTTGACAGATGAGCATTTGGGTGTTCTAGGTGGACTATGCCCACCTTGATGCCCTGAGTTACAGCTGCAAAGGAGCGTTTTTGCTCGTTTGGATGTGCCATAGTGCGTGGCTTTTTCGCCGTCACTTCTGGAGTGCTACCATCCTAGCGTATTCGCTTGCTGGTGAGAGCTGGGGGGAATGGATCCCTTCTTCTCTCATCCTGCTCTTTTAGTATTTGATTTAAGGTGGTTTCATAAGGTACCCCGCTCTTATCAATCGGCTAAGACGTTTTCTCGTCGCGCCGGCAAGTTTGACCTTCTTGTTCAGGTTTATGCTGGCCGTTAGCATAGCCTCACCCCCTGTTGTCAGGTCCGTTTTTTTGGGAGTGGGGGATTTTAAAAGTACCCCCTCAGCTTCCTGCGAGATTTGGTTGCTAGGAGGATCTGTAGTAGACACCTCCATTTGCATTTGTTCGTCTTCGAGAAGATTGCCTTCGTCGCAGATGTTTATTTTAATATATTTTTTTAAAACCCCCTGTAGAAAATTCAGTAAGACCGCTAATAATCACGCAAATGTAAACATAGACGGAAACCAAGTCGAAAAAGTTACAAACTATAAATACTATAAATATAATAAACGAAATATGCGATCAAAACAAGGAAATAAATTATAGTTTAAAAAAACTAAAAAACACGCTTTTAATGTTAATTAAACTCAAAAGTAAAAAATAATTCCTAACATAGGAATAATAACATAATAATAATACCGACGAAAAAATTAATGTCGCTAATCTAAAAGCGTGGGATGCTTTCATTCCGAAACGCAGAGTTAGTTTAAAAATGTCATACAAAGCATCTCACGCTATTAGAAGAGTGACATTTTCTCGTCAGTAATTTTATTCCTATGTTAAGAACTAATGTAATATAACTAATATAAGCGTGTTAAATAAAAAGACGCATCGAGATTGCTAGAACTACCTTTATAAGTATAAATAAATTACTTTGTAATCGTAATATAAACATCCCCCTACGCATACGACTACTGAGATGCTACGTATTTAGTGCCTTACTTAAATAAGATGGGTCGACAGGGTAACAAATGTGGAAGTGCTCCGTCGAATAAACAAAGAATTGGAGGTAATGACAACCATAAAGAAGAGGAAGCTAGAATACCTGGGCCATCTGATAAGAGAAGAGAAGTACACATTATTGCGGAACATTATGCAGTGAAAAATTAAAGGACGCAGAAATCCGAGACGTAGAAGAACGTCTTGGTTGCGGAATTTGAGAGAGTGGTTTGGCTGCACTACGAATGAGTTGTTTAGAACGGCTGTTAATAAAACTAGGATAGCTTTGATGATATCCAATCTCCGATAGGAGTGGCACTTAAAAAAGAAGACAACTTTTAGAATCGTTATATCTTAGAAACGGTAGGTATTACAAAAAAAATATAACATTTTTGTAAATAATTCCATAATCTACAATTTTTGTCCAACGTAATTTTATCATAAAATTTACCGTTTTGCTGAAAAATGCGAAAAACCAATTTTTGAGACCTTTGACTTAAAATAAAAATTTTTCCAGGTACGAAATCGATGAGGACTTTTCAGCATTTATTTATAATGGTGTTTTAAATATTCATACCAATTTTTGTAGCTTTACTACTATTTTTAGGGCTAATTTGATCGAGGTAGGATGTAAGATTACGTTTAGCCGAATAAATACACAAGCGCTGTAGACCATGCAAACCATTTTGATGGGAGCGCGCTGTACTTCAAACAGTACGCGAAATTTAAGCAGGTCACAAAGGTCATTTTTTCGAGACTAAAATGCGGCCAGAAAGCCCATTCTTTTAGCTTGGAGGGCAAGAAATATAATTTAGGTTCATGCTTAACCAGTAATAATAATAATAATATAGTGCTAAGCGCCGGAAATCCCCTGTCCAAGCTAGTTGTTACTTACGAAAGAGCTAGTAAGAAAACTTTCCTCTTTAAAGTAGCTGTAAGAGCTGTGCAGAAAATTGTTAAATATAAGTTGCTGCAAAACTTAGAGAATCCTTCTCTAATTGTACTTGATAATGCATTTTATCACAGCATGGTATTGCATAAAACTCCGAATACAAGATGGTTAAAAAGTGCTATTCAGGAGTGGTTGACAGAAAAAAACATTACCATTCCCACATGATGTTCAACACAGAACTGTTGCACATCATTTCTCAGTAAATATACAAATATAATCTTACATAATGCCATTTATTTAAAACATTTTTTTTTCTTAGAAATAAACCATCAAACAAGTATGTAGTGGAAGATATGACAGAACGGTATGGACATAAATTTTTACGTCTTCCTCCTTACCATTGCATATTTAACCCTATTAAATTAATTTAGGACATAGCGAAAAATTATTACAATAGGCACATTGGTAGGGATGATAACAGCGCGAATGACTGCCTAAACATGTGGCATTAGGCACTGTACATGATTACTCCGGATATGTGGAAAATTCTATACAACATCCTGAAAGAAAAATATTTAAATGGTACAAGAGGGAAAAAATATTTGATGGTCCAGAAATTAGTCCGATAGTTATAAATTTTAATAGTAAAGAAAGTGACACTAATGTTGTATCAAATTTAAAAAATGAACTAGAATTTGAATCTGTCTAGTTTCTATTCTGTCAACATTTCACATAAAGTTGATTTCCTTGTCAAGTTCATTTTCAATGTCAGTTTTTGTCTTTGAAAATACGTTCATAATTAAAACATATTTTATTTTATTGCTTGTGTTTTTATTTTTATTATACTTATTTTTTAGTAACTCAGTAATATCCTCACCACTTTTATTGTGGAATTCCTTACTTCGTGAAATCTATTCATAAATTTAATTAACAAAAAACACAAACAGGAAAAAATTATCGATAATTTTTTAGTTTTCATTTAATATATTGTGAAATGTTCTACATTTACGTTTATTGTTTACTTCAGTTATTTTCTGTTAATTTTCTTAATTCATAAAAAATCCGACAACGCTGCAAATGTTCACAATGATGACGAGAACATAACTTTATTTGGATTTTGCTCGGCTTCGCCTCGATCAACAAACATGTACTCTGAGACATTTCTTACTTTACTGCCCTAGGTTTGTAATATACTATTCTGTCAATGCGACGGCAAGCAAGAGAAGCTGAGAAGGTGAAGTAGGATGTTGATAAGTTCCTGCCTCTGTAAAATCTCGCCGTGCCTCGATGAGACGTTGATTCTTCGATAACTAGGTTTAGTCGCTGTTTTAGTTGTCCAAATTTACGAAATTGTGGGTCATAGCATGGTCATCCTGTCCATTACACGTAGATTTCATTTTTAAGGAAATTAAACACTATATAATTACCCCGTTTACTATATTATAATGTTATACATGGAGACGCCATTTTGTCGTCTATTTAAAACATGATCAATTGTACAAATTCAGGTCTCCTTTATCCTTTAGAATATTGTCGCTGGCTGTCAACCTAAACTGTATTTTATCCTTAATAGAATTCACATTTTATTCTATTACTGCAGTAAAATTGAACATTTTTGTTAAAACCGAAAAATTAATGCTATATTGTACTGCGAGGATTTTTTAAGATTTTTTAACTCTCGACGAAGACCAAAAACGAAGTCCTTAACCGGAAGCGGTCAAGAGTAGTTGTTTGTTTTAGGGCACTGATGTCAGCTTTTCTATTGGTTTGCTTGTGACCTTCATGTATAATTGGTTGCTTATAGCACGCGCCTATCTGGGGAACCAAGTGAATAATTAGTTGCCTATAGCACGCGTCTATCGGCTGTAATAATGAGGTTTATACATTAAGGAATGCTTTAAAGAAACATTCTACATTTGAAAATAACGGAATTTTTAATATATTCTATTATTGTTTTTTATTGATATAGTTATTTTTTGTTAAATAGTTAGTTCTTTCTTTTAAGTTTAATAAAAAAATTTCGAATAAATTATAATTTTTATATTTATGTTATCTGATATAAAACTCATAAAAAAATAACACGTGCGAAAAGTGCCTTTTCCTCAAGCAAAAACTAATCCGAACTCCACTTTGCGTAGTTCGTCTAACTGTATTTGCGCACAGAAAAGTGTTATTTTGTGCACTTGTTAGGAAAATAACTATATAATAATTTAGTATGTAGTTAAAAATGCATTTATATTGTAAAATCTATTTTCATGTACCCAAGTTGTATTTGTGAATAAACAATATTATTACTTACTGTTACAGTTTTGTAATAGTAGATATTTCGTATTATGTATTATACAGGGTGGTCCATTACCAACTGTACTCATTTACTGACATGTTCCCTACCGACCATTACTTTTGAGCAAGCCTCAAAGGGATGGTTCAGGTAAGATATTCGAAACAAATAATAAAGTTTTCTAAGAAATCTGTTACAAAAATGTTAAAGAAACGTTGAAATAAATGTACAATTTTTAAAGGAAATTGGATTGCATAAGAAATGTACGGACTACCTTGTATAAATATAATCACACTATGTCATATTTTTTTTATTGAGATATAAACTCTAATGAACTAAATAATATAATAACGATTGTAATCTTATAAAATCTTTTATTGCCTTATTAATCAATTGTATCGTAAGCGCTATTTAATTTGTACGATTGATGACAGCCCAAAAAATCAATCATTTTGGATAATCCTTTAAACATTAATAACAAGTTTAATCCTGATAAGGCGCTAAAAATATTATTTATCGGAATTTAAAATCTTGTAATTGTTTTTAATTACATCGAAAACACTTAAGATAACGGGTATAATTGAAAATAATTTTCAATAAATATTGTTCGATATTTGAACTAAATCGATAACAGTCGATAAGTATTGTAAGTAAATATAAATAGTATTTAAGAAAAATGACCTCAGCAGTTAAAACCGCTATAAAAAAAAAATCAATATTGATTTAAAAACGTCCCAAAAAATATTTGGAAAGATTGATTTGCCTACCTTACATAAAGTCTATAAGAGTCAATTACTTACTTACTTACTTACTCCGTAGCGCTACAGCCCCTGATAAAAATAGCTAAGGCTACAATTTGCCTACATTTGTCTCGGTCTTCCATAACTTTTAGACCATTCCCGATGCCCATTTTCCGGAGGTCCGGTGTTACATTATCATACATACATACATACATAAAGTCACGACTTTTTCCCCTAGTGGTAGGCAAAAACCACTTCCTTCCACTTGCTACGGTTTTTACACACATATTTTGCTTCCTCTACTTTCATTAGTGCTCTTATACATGCTCGTCGGTTGTTGGTACTCTACCGACTTGTCAATTCACACTCGCCTTATAAATTTGTTTCGTCAATCTTCCTTCATCCATCCTTTCTACGTGTCCAAACCATTTAGCATTCCTTTATCTATCTTTGTAACCACATCTTCTTTTACCCCACAGCGTTCTCTTATCTCACTTTTCCTTACTTTATCCAACCCAGTCACTTCGGCTATACTTCTCAGACTACTCATCTCCGCAGCATTAATCCTATCTTTATGCTTCCTCTGCCAAACCCAACATTCACTACCAAACATAAGTGTAGGAACCAACGCTCCGCTATGCACCGCCAGACGTGCCTTTTTTGACACTTTCTGGCTATTCATAAAGCTATGCAGTGCCCCATTCATTTGTTTTCCTGCCAACACCCGTCGCTCACTGTCACTCTCATGTTTTCCATCTTTAGTAAAGTTTGAACCCAAGTACACAATTTCATTTACTTGTTGCACTCTTTTTCTCTCAATCGAAACTCCACAGTTTGTCATGCTTTTTTCTCTTTCAAAAACCATTACTTTTGTTTTGCTTACATTTATTTTCATTCCTTTTGATTTTCAGGACATCATGCATAACATAAACCATCGCCTGCAACTCCTTTTTAGATAACGCTAATAGGACTTGATCATTGGCGTAAAAAAGGCATTTGACGATCAAATCATTCATTTTTAATCCATATGCGCTCTCTTTTAGATATTTTAAACAATTGTCTATCTTTAAGTTAAACAGCCACGGCGAAGCTGCACATTCCTGTATCACACCTTTTTCGATGTTAAACCAGTCCGTGCAAGCTTTGTTTATCCTGAATTTTTATATTAATTAAATCCCTGATTTACAAACAACCTCTGATAATATGCCTCGCTTCCAGCATCATGAGATGTTCAGTGCCATTCTCATTTCCAACGACTAAGTAGTACGCTTTTGACATTATTCAGAGTTGAGTTACCGTGCCCATTATTGGCATTGTTTAGACGTTGAATTACCGTGCCCCTTCTTATTGTTTGAGTTTTTTTTAAGTCATCATAGAGGTGTTGAGTAATCGCATTCTTTCTCATTGATTAATTGTCGCTTTTATATCTTTAAAATATTGAGCTACCGTACTCATTACTGTTAATTATATTTTATTTTGTAAATTTTCTTATTTAAAATTTAAAAAAAAACATCGTATTTTAGTTTTATTTTATCAAGACAATGTTATTTACATGAAAATATACACAAAAAAAAATTCTTTTTACCGGTTTAATGTCACCACTGGTATCCGTGAGATATTGAGTTGCCATGCTTTGTATTACCGATTATGGTTCGTCTCTGGTATTCTTTAAAGATTGGGTTGTGTGTTTTTTTCAACTTTTAATTGTTGCCTAAAAAATATTTTAAATATTAAATTAAATTACTCCTTGCAAATTGAGTACCAATACGGCATAATTAAAAAAATTAATGAGCCGTCACGGGACGCCTGGCAGATGTGAAACATCGAAACTATTTTTATATAGAAAATGTGCATAAAAGGATAAAATTAATAAATAAATATGGCATAATGGAAACAAAATATTCAGATAATATTAAAAATATACACACATAAATGTACACCTTAATTATAAAAATATAATTAACTGACTCTTGACTTGAATCACTTAATAATTTTACGTTCTGTAAACCATCAATGTTAATCATATTTCATTGTGTAAATTTTCTTATTTAAAATTTAAAAAAAAAACTTCGTATTTAAGTTTTATTTTATCAAGACAATGTTATTTATACAAAAAAACAATAATTCCTTTTTACCAGTTTAATGTCACCACTTGTATCCGTGAAATTTTAAGTTATCATGCCTTGTTATACCGATTATGGTTCCTCTATAGTATTCTTTAAAATTTGGGTTAAAGTGTTTTTCCTCATTTATTATTTGTTGCCTAAAGAATATTTTAAATATTAAATAACAGTACTCCTAACAAATTAAGTACCAACACGGCATAGTTAAAAACAAATTAATTAGCCGTTGTGGGACGCCTGGCAGATGTGAAACATCAAAACTATTTAAGATAGAAAATGTGCATAAAAGAATGATATATTAAATAAAAGAAATACGGCATATTTAAAAACAAAATATTCAGATAGTATTAAAAATATACACACCTACAGGCACGCCTAAATTATAAAAATATAATTAACTTACTCTTATTTGGAAGTCCATAAAAACAGCTAGAGGTAAAAATACTACCACGCAACTGGAAAAAACTAGAAACCAAGATGGTAGTATGGTAAAAGGAGAGGAATGCGTATTAAAGAGATGAAAGGAATACTTCGAAAGTTAATTTGGGAAAAAGGATACACAAGTACAGGCCCCATTCGGAGACATGAGTGAAAGTTGCAATGAAAGTGAAATTACTACGACAGAAATTGTGGAAGCGTTGAACAGTATGAAATTGGGTAAAGCTGCTGGGTACGACAGGATAATAGTTGAAATGCTAAAGGCTAAACAAAACGTGGTAGATAGTCTGCTGTACCGACTTTTATACCTTTGTTGGAGGAGTGGTAGCGTACCAGATAACTGGTGCAAGGCCGTTATCGTGCCCCTTTACAAGGGAAAAGGTATGCAGCAGAACTGTAAAAACTACTGAGGTATTAGTTTACTCAGCATAGTCGGCAAACTGTATGCAAAGATATTGATTAAAAGAGTAACGAATGAAACTGAGAAGATGATATGGGATGCGCAAGCAGGATTTAGAAGAGGAAGGAGATGTATGGATCAGGTCTTTTCTTTACGAGGTATAGTTGAAAAATTCTTGACTAGAAGTCAGGTCTTTTGCGCTTTTATATACTTGGAAAAGGCCTATGACAGAGTGGTAAGGAGTGAATTGTGGTCTACATTATCTATGTATGGGGTGAGCGGTAGTTTAATACGAGCACTGAAATTACTTTATGAGGATTCCTCTGCTTGTGTCAGGATAAACGGAGCTTGCACGGACTGGTTTCACATCGAAAAAGGTGTGAAATAGGAATGTGTGGCTTTGCTATTGCTTATACATAGACGATTGTTTAAAAGATTTAAAAGAAAGTGCGTATGGATTAAAAATAAATGATTTGATTGTCAAACGCTTTCTTTACGCCGATGATCAAGTCACATTAGCGTCATCTGAAGAGGGTTTGCAGGCGATGGTTAATGTTATGCATGATGCCCTAAAAATCAAAGGGATGAAAATATGCAAGCAAAACGAAAGTAATGGTTTTTGAAAGAGAAGAAAGCATGACAAACTATGAATTGAGGGAGAAAGAGTGGAATAAGTAAATGAATTTGTGTACTTGGGTTTAAAGTTTACGAGAGATGAAAAGTTTTACAGTGACATTGAGCGAAGGGTGTTGGCATGAAAACAGATAAATGGGGCACTGCATAGCTTTATGAACAGCCAGAAAGTGTCTAAAAAGGTACGTCTGGCTATGCATAGAGGTGTGTTGGTTCCTTTACTTATGTATGGTAGTGAATGTTGCGTTTGGCAGAAGAAGCATGAAAATAGGATTAATGCTGCGGAGTTGAGTAGTTCAAGAAGTATAGCCGGAGTGACTCGGTTGGATAAAGTAAAAAATAGTGAAATAAGAAAACGCTATAAGGCGAGTTTGAATGGACAAGTCAGTAGAGGTCGACCTCGGCGAACATATCTCGATCAGATCAACATTGTTTTTAAAAAAGGCCAGGTCAAGAGTACCAACAACCGACGAGCATGCATGAGAGCCCTGATGAAAGTAGAAGAAGCAAAAGCTGTATGTAAGAACCGTAGCAAGTTAAAGGAAGTAGTCTCTGCCTACCCCTACGGGAAAAAGGCGTGACTATATGTATGTATGTATGTTGACTTGAATTACTTAATAACTTTACGTTTTTTGCAAATGGCCGCTCAATTTCATGTTTTAAACCATTAATGTAAATTATATTTTATTGTGTTAATTTTCCTATTTAAAATAAAAAAAAAACATCACATTTTAGTTTTATGTTTTATGTTTATATTAAGACAATGTTATTTACATAAAAATATACATAAAAAAACAATAATAATCCAAATAAAGTTTACAATTCAGTATCATTGGTTATTTCTGTAATATTAATACTTGATTATGTTTCTAATGGTATCAAAGTTACAATATGTTGATAATAACTAAAATAAGCAACGAAATTGTTACGTAGGCGGAGCCTAAGCGACGGAGCAAGCCAAGTAGTTATGGAGCTGCCCGAAGCTTTCGCATTACGGCATCGCGGCACCAACAGTTTAACAGTTTTAAGTATTTATGCTATCTTTCTTACTGACTTGGTGTCACCTTTGTTATCTATAATAATTAGGTAGATACCACAACTGGTATTTATAAGATGTTGGGTTACCGTGCCCATTCTTACCGATTGAGTATCAGCATAGTTTAGATGTAGAGTTACCGTACTTCTTATCGTTTGAGTATAACCACCAGCATTGTTAAAAAGCGAAGTTATCTTACTTTGTCTTATTGTTTAAGTTTCATCTTTGGCATCGTTAAGAGTTTGACCAACTGTGCTCTTTCCTTATAATTTAGTTACTTTAGGAAATTGGGTCACAGTACTTCTTTTAACCAATAAAGTACCACATCTAATATTGGTTAGATGTTGGGTTACCGTGCTCATTATTACCGACTAAGTATTAAATATGGCGTCGTTTAGAGTATTAGATCTCTCGCCAGATTTAACCACTAGCATTGTTAAGTTATACTGTTATACCATACCGATTGAGTTTCGACTCTAACATTGACTATCATCTATAGTATTTTGGGAATGTTATGGTACGTATTACCACCGATTGTGTTTCTAGTATTTTATAACAGGCATATCTATAAGTGTTATTAAAGTTTATTACTGATGCAACGGTAATTAAATAGATTTTCCAGATTTGCTAGATTGGCAAATGCACGTTTTACATACATACATACATATAGTCACGCCTTTTTCCCTTCCCCTTGCTACGGTTGTTACACACATCTTTTGCTTTCTCTACTTTCGGTTGTTGGTACTCTTGACCTGGCCTTTCTTCAAAACAATATTGATCTGATCGAGATATGTTCGCCGAGGTCGACCTCTACTGTCTTGTCCATTTACACTCGCTTTATTAATTTGTTTCGTCAATCTTACTTCATCCATCCTTTCTATGTGTCCAAACGATCTAAGCATTTCTTTATCTATCTTTGTAAACACATCTTCTTTTACACCACAGCGTTCCCTTATCTCACTATTCCATACTTTACACAACCGACTCACTTTATATTTCACGCTATATTTCTCAGACTACTTATCTCCGCAGCAATAATCCTAATTTTATTCTTTTTCTTCCAAACCCAACATTCACTACCATACATAAGTGTAGGAACCAACACATCTCTATGCACAGCCAGACGTGCCTTTTTTGACACTTTCTGGCTGTTCATAAAGCTGTGCAGTGCCCTATTCATTAGTTTTTCTGCTAACACCCTTTGCGCAATGTCACTTTCATACTTTCCATTTCTCGTAAACTTTGAACCCAAGCACAAATTCATTTAATTGTTTCACTCTTTCTCCCACAATCGAAACTACAGTTTGTCATGCTTTTTTTTTTTTTAAACCATTACTTTTGTTTTGATTGCATTTATTTTCATCTACCATGCATACCATTAACCATTGCCTGGAACTTCTCTTCATATGACGCTAATATGACTTGATCATCGGCGTAAAGAAGGCATTTGACGATCAAATCATTCATTTTAAATCCATACGCACTCTCTTTCAAATATTTTATTTAGTTTTTTGGTAGTCTAAACGGTGTGATAGCACCTTTATTAAATAAACGATCTTAAATAATACAAAGACTTTAATAATGCTGACCTTGAGGTTATTTTTAAAAAAAATTTAAAATCATGATTTTTTTTTATTAAAACCGGATTTAAAAAGAGTAATTATTTACCGTTAAATTGTGATAACAAAGTTAGGATCATTATCTAAGGTCATTTGAAGATTGAATTTTTTAGAGTCCTTGACGTAACGATTTAATTTAAAATTTAATTAAATCGCAATTTACAAATTTTTATCGATAATAGTTTATCTTAATAAATAAAGTAATAACTTTCCAAACGTTAGAATAAAAAAATTTCTTTGTTTTTACTCCCGCCGCGCCAAACCCAAATCAGAAATATCACCTGTAAAAATTATTTTAGACGTAAAATTTTTGCTGTTTTCAAATCCGGTACAAACAATAGGGGTTTCTATTGAAGAAAATCAAGTTGACCTTGACAAAACCTTTAAGTTGACATTCAAAATATATTTCAAGGACATTATCAAAATAGATGTCCACCGCCAAACCCAACAAATTTTTTAAAAAATATATTACCAAAAAAAGTCAAATATAGAAGAAATCTACGAGGATTGATTAAAATGGGACACCCTGTATAAAACACAAAAATTAGTTCTACCTAAGTTCTTTATAGACTTTTAAACCATTTAACCGATGTACCCCAAAACAGTTTCATTAGAAAGGTCACTAAAACAATGCATTAGGCACATTCGATTTTCAACTTTTCCCATACAAAAATTTTCCCGAATATTTTGAAATTTTGAAAATTTTAATTTTTAAATATCTAAATTTTCAAATGACATTAAAAATAATAAATAAATCTTATAATGCTCTTAACTTTTAGAGATTTCAAAAAAAAATGACCGACCAATGGGTGAAAATCAGCAGAAAAGAGCAATAGAGCTCTATTCGTAACCAGCCAATGTATTATATGTATGTTTTAAAGCGTCATATCTTTGAAGATTTGTAGAGAAATTTTCATTGTCGGCAAATATTTACTTCAAGATGCTGCTTCGCAAATATTCGCCAAACAGAGTTTGGATATGGACAATGGAAAACTTCCGTTTGACCCGACTAGACGTTAAATATCTTTTCTGCCAAACTTTTGCCAAATGTATTCATTAATTCAATTTTCCCGATATTTTAAACAATTTCAAAAATCATGATTGGCTTTGCGAACGAGCAATTTTGGCTCCAAAAAATGATAATGTCAACAAAATATACTATCAAATTAAATTAAAGCTATCCGATGAAGTTGTCGAGTACAAATCAATTGTTATAGATGAGAAAAAAGCTGTTAACTATCCCATAGAGTTTCTTAACTCTTTGGAATGCGCCACCACACTTTTAAACTTTAAAAGTTGGTTCAACGTTAATGCTTACTCGCAACTTAGATCCATCGAAATTGTGCAATGAAACAAGTCTTGAAAAAACTATTGCCGAATTTAATCAAAGCCACAATCATAAGTGTCAAATGTAAAGGAAAAGATGTGCTGATAACACGAATTCCAAAATTTTCAATAGATTTGCCATTCGATTTCCAGCCATTAAATTTTCCAGTGCGTCATGCTTTCGCTATAACCATCAACAAGGCAAATTTCTAAAGTTTTGCTGGTTTAAATTTAGAAAATACCAGTTTTTCGCACGGCCAATTATACGAGTATGTTGCTTGCTTCAGAGTTCGAACGCAAAAAATCTTTATGTTTACTCACCTACCGAAAAGACTCAAAATATTGTTTATCCCTAGCATTAAGATAAAACAGTTAATAAATAAATAAAACTTCCTTTTTTTTCAACAAATAAACAAAATGTGGTATTTGTGCCCAAGTATAAAAAATTAAAAAGAAATATATGGAAAGAGAGCATATTATGTCGGCGATGGAAGATTTTAAAATAAATATTGAAAAAGATTTGTGTTGTCAACCGTTTAATCACAATGAAGACAAGTGATGTGATATGTATACAAATTTCAATAGTTGGTTAATATTATTTTAGATAGTTATATTTATTTATCTTATAGTTGCACATAAAATAAGTACATAAAAGTGTAACACGTACATAGATTAGTTAAATTTGACAAACATATATTTAAATAAGACACAGCAACAGTATCTTAAAAAAGGCCATTAAAGATGGTCGATAATTCTTTCTACTCACCGATCAAAACGATCGGTTTTCTTGATATTATTACGGCGTTAAAAAGATTTCGACGTTTGTTTTCTTTTAAGCCATTCAGTTAAGTAGGGTGCATAACTACTTTTTAGTATTTCTCGTTACCCACTCCTTTTTTGAGGAAAAAAGTAATTTTTATTTTTAAGAGGTCCTTCCTGTGTAGCAATAATTAATATTAGAATTACGAAATTTTTATAAACAATATTCATATATATTTTTTTAAACGAAACAGAGCAATTTGCAGGAACCTCGTCAACATTTTAAAAAAACGCTCAGACCAGTTGATTTTTATTTAAAGGAGGACACTCTTTTCTGGTTTTTCGGACTCTACTTCTTTCAACCCCAAGCGAGGGTAAAAATTACCTAAATTTTTTTAAATAGCATTGGTAGTCGAAAAAAATGTCTTTTAAAAACTCTTACAATTCTCTATACAATAGTCTTTTAATTTTAAAATTGTGCCCATTACTTGTCGAGAAATTTGATTTTAAATGTGAAAATTATCTGCACACAATCACGAACGGTAAAAATGGCATTTATTCGAGTAAGGTACTCAATGGTACACTCTTAGTACCTATTACCTGGTTTATTCTTGCACGGGACGGTAAATCGACACAATTGCCTCTATTGGTCCTCGATTCAAACCCAAGATTTTTTCACGAGGTGCATACACGGCAACCGGAGAAATTAAATGTACGAGCTGGCATTTGCGGTGACCGACTGGTGGGTCTTTTTTTTATACCAGTCAATTTGGCTGGCGAAATGTATTTGCAATTACTGGAAGACACTATTGACCCTGCCTTGACTGATATGTATTTGAAAATAATTCACAGTATGACGAAGATCAGTTTTATTTTCAATGGGACGGTGCTCTTCCGCATATGCGGCGATTGTTCGTCAGTATTTAGACTAACGTTTTCCACGGCATTATATTGGAAGAAGAGGCAGCATTAAATAGCCCCCACGATCGGCAGAATTATCACCCCTTAATTTCTTTTAGTGGGGACATATGAAAAGAAAAATTTATAAAACACAACCAGCGTCGTTGGCAGATTTGCGTCAAAGAATCGTTGACGAGTGCCATCGAATTACTCCGGAAATTCTTCGGACGGTACATGAACGTTTTGAACAAAATCTATATTATTGTATGGAAGCGGGCGGTCATTAGTTTGAACATTTAATCAATTAAGTAGTAAGTAAGCAACTTAAATAATTTGAATTTTAACATGTTATTTGGAGGAAATGTAAAATTTAAAGACTTTTGTAAAGAGAATTGTCAGAGCTTTTAAAAAACATTTTATTCGACCCCTAATGCTATTTAAAAAAAAACGACGGGTTGCACTCTGGGAGTGCCGGCAGAAGTGAAAACTTAAGTATTAACATTGTGCGCCCTGCGTCGCCTAAACGAAACAGCCGGCGCAGGCATACATTTTCGCCGCGCCGTAGAAAGAGAGGGGGATACTCCCTCTCCTACGCCACGCCAGCTGTTTACGAATTTTCGATCAGGTCACGTGTCCTGACGCGAGTTTAACATTTTTTACCCATTCCAAAAAAAGTGTACAACGCCGCTAAAGAAGTTTTCACTTCAAAAATTTGGGGAAATTCTTACCCTCGCTTGGGGTTGAAAGTAGTGGAGTCAAAAATACCGGAAAAGAGTGTCCCCCTTTAATTAAAAATCAAATGGTCTAAGAGTTTTTCTAAAATGTTGACGAGGTTTCTGCAACTGACTCTGTTTCGTTTTCGGTTGGCCACCTTGTATTTAACATATCTTTAATAACTTAAATGTTAAAATTATACCTTCTTTTTCTTTATCTCTCAGTATGGTTTCTCACACGGTAGGCCTGTATATTCTAATAGAGCCTCCCCTCATGATGATGTCCAACACTCCATCTCTTTGGTGGTCTTCCTTGTGATCTTCTTCTGTCTGTAAATTTTTAGCGTTTTTTACCAACCTATCGTCTTTTATTCTGTTTACATGCTTGTTCCAGAACCTTCTTCTTGTTCTGATCCATTTAGTGACGTCCTGTATTCCGCTCTGCTGTTTTAGATCTTCGCTTCTGACTCGGTCCTGCAACGTTTTCTTTGGATAGTTCTTATTGTTTTCATTTCTACCGTATGCATCATTTGCATGGTTTAAGCATTATCTGGTCTTGTCTCCGTAAGTTAGTAAGGTCTGACAAAAGTTTTATATATTCTAGTTTTGCATTCGGTATTTAAATATTTGTTCTTTCTAACATAAATTTTTAATTGTAGTAATTTGCTTGAACTATTAGCACTTATCCCAATTTTATTGGTTAATAATTATTAACCTGTAACGGTGCAAAATGCATCTAATTATTAAATGTGCGCAGTGAGAAGCGATTGGAATTGTTAAAGCTCTCGAATTTATCAAACGACACTGACATAAAAATTCAGTAATAATATCGGATTCCTTATCACTTCTCACGAGCATAAGTCAACCTTTCGATACTAATACCACCTTTAAAAATAAAATTATCCCAAAAATCAAACTTATTATAAATAAGCTAGCCCAAGAAGAGTTAAGCATAAAATTTGTATGGATAAAAGCACACAACGGTCTTCGACATAATGAACATGAAGACAGTTTAGCAAAAGAAGCCGTTGAAAGTGGACAACCATGCATAACAAGATCACCGTTAATGAATGCATTAATAAAAATAAAATTTGGCACCATTTAGATCACATTTTCTTGGCATGTAAAAAATACACCCAGCATAGAGAAGAAATGTATGGAGAACCAATAAAAATCCATATTCTCCCTCCCTTCAACTTAATGCACCTGCTAGCATTAAAAAGCTGCCTGTATACAACCTGTTACTGACATTCATTAAAGCAGCGTTTCTTCAACTGTGGGGCGCGCCCCCTAAGGGGGGCGCAGTATGGATTAAAAATAAAATGGTAATGATAAAATGCTACAGATAGATTTTTAAAAAATCTTTATTGAAATTTTACTTACTTAATGATGACAAAGAAACATTCTAAGGACTAATGGCTAACATGAGCTTGTTTTAAGGCGCACAACTTCTCTAAATTTGGTTCTATGTTAGAGATGGCCACTCTGAGTTCATTTTCTACTTGAAGTTTATTTCTGTATTTAGATTTCACGACAGCAAGTGCAGAAAATCCAGTTTCACAAAGGTAGGACGTTGGAAAAGGCAACAGAATTCTAAGCGCTTTGGCTTTTATAACGGAGTAGTCGTTCGGAAGTTAAGTCCAGAAGTTTGTTAAAGATTTGTTAACAAAGTTTGATTTTTGTAAGGGATTTGTTGAAATATCTATCAGTTGTTCTTCTTTTTGCAGTGATAGTCCGACAGGTCTATTTTCGAATGGATTTAAAACCCAGCTCCAGTCTGACAACTTGATATCTTTCTCTGCAAAGAAGTATCGCTTGAAATTCTCAGTTAAGTTTTCTAAATGGCTTCCTATGGTTTTTAGCATCACAGCTTTATGAATATCTTCCAATGGGGAATCTTGCACAAAATCGCAAAATGTGGGAAACATTTCCAAACTGTTTTCTTTCAATTTGTTATGCCATAACTGCAATTTCTTACAAAAAGCATCAATCTTTTGACTTAAATCAAATATATTTACGTCTTTTCCTTGCAGCTGAAGATTAAGTATATTAAGTTTTTCAAAAATATCTACTAAATAAGAAAGCTTCAGTAAAAATAATTTGTCGAAAAAATCTGTTGAATGCTTGTGACCTTCCTCGCTTAAAAATATCGCTATCCCTTCTTAATTCAAAGACACGCTTAACCGTCTTACCGCGTGACAACCATCTGGATGAGGAATAAAACAACAAAGATTGATGCTCAGCTCCCATATCTTCACACAGAACAGAGAACATCCTTGTTTTTAGTGGTCTGGTTTTTATAAAGTTAACAACTTCAATAACTACTGTCAAAATCATGTTTAGTCCAGGGCTTAGCGATTTTGATGCTAACGCTTCCCGATGTATCATGCAGTGCGTCCAGATAATTTCTGAGGATTCCTTTTTTACTAGCGCTTGTAAACTGTTGTATTTACCAGACATGGCTTGAGCTCCATCGGTGCAAATCGCAACACAATTTTTCCATTGCAAATTCATTTTAGTAATAGAATCATTTGTAATCTTGAACAACTCGGTGGCTGTAGTTCTTTCTTTAATCTGTTTACAAAACAATAAATCTTCACATATTTTAGAACATTGACAGAATCTAATGTAGCAAATCAAATGGGAATCATTACTAGAGTCAGTTGCTTCGTCAAGTTGTATAGCAAACAAGTTTCCAGTATGCTCATATTCAAGCTGCTGCTGCATATCAACATTATTTCTACAATGTCTTTGCAAGCGGGTAAAATAAGTTGCTCTGCAATAGTGTGCGGTTTTTTGCATTTAGCTACTTTGTATGCCACTTTATATGATGCCAAGAGAGCCTTCTCATTTACTGCCAGTACTCTATGGAAGCTGGATTTTTGTTTTTTAAACAATCTAAGTTTCTCCACAAAAAAATCTCGCGGTTTATTGACATATTCTCTGTGCAGCGTTTCTAGATGCCTCTGTAATTTTTTTGGTTTCATGCTATCTGCAGCCAATACTTTTAAACAGATAACGCATTGTGGTGTTTCTTCGCCACCTACTTCAAGGCTAGTAAAGCCCAAATTTAGGTATGATGGGTCATATTTTCTTGTTTTAGATTTCGGACGATTTCCACCTGAACCTGTCGATGTACAAGCCCCGTCAACCTCAAGTTTTCGTTTTAAAAATTTATCCATAATACATCTACTTATACACTCACACTTTACAATAATGCTTGCTTAGTGTTAAAACACCTTCACTGAGAGACTGAGAATACCGTATGTGCGCTTCTGTATTTATAGTCGCGTTCAGACAGTTCGAGAAAGATCAGGAAGCTTGAATACGTGGCACGAACGCCGCGAACTTTCCGACAGCATCTTTGGCGCTCTCGACGAGACAATGTTGCCTATTTTAGTCCAAATTCCTAGGTCTACGGATTGGGAGGCGCAACATTTTTTAAATTAAAACAGGGTGGCGTGAATAACAAAAGTTTGAGAACCGCTGCATTAAAGCATGCAATCTAAAGCTGTAGTATTAGCTAGCTGTAAGTAAATCCTTTGTTACCCAACCAAAAGTAAACATTTCCTAACTGAACCGTGGTCTACCTTTTCTGTGAGTTAGTCACCTTAAATGACCCCTGAATGTGAAAATTATAGCCTTATCCTATCCAAGTTGAATAATATTAGTACTGGCTAAATGGACATAGCGTCATCCCTCGGCCATATAAAAAAAAGATGCGCGCAGTTTTATAAGCATAATGTTCATAATCTTTAAATATTTTATTTTTACCCCATTCAGTCTATTTAACCAAGTAATTGATCAACATTAGGAAACACGCTCAAAACTGCGACTATCTTGGTCCCGACAATATAATACAAAGTTAAAAATCGCCAGTGAGAACAATAACTTCGACGTTTAAGCTTTTTTTAAAACATCAAACTTTCATTTCCACAAAAAAACTTCGAACACGACTTTATCCAAAGGGCAAAAACGGAATCGGTCGAATGGAATTGTATTCGATGGAGCGACGCGGGTGGTGGTAGGAGCAAGAGGGTGGGAATAGATTCGCCTGAAGGGACCGGCATAATTAGCACCAGATTAAAGTAATATCTGGGGACACATTAAACCATTTAGCTCTGCTAATTAAAAGTGTGGGGGAAAGTGGGGTGAACGCACGAATACGATCACCATTTATAAATAGGAAAGAATGGGGGAAACGCATTTGTGATGGGGGATAACGAAATTACTGATCAGCGTACTGTAACTAAAAAATCTAATCTTAAAATGTTTTGAACTCCAGGATTTATTTTATTTTTCAAAATTCATTTAGTTTTAATCCTCACTATTAAAACTAACCAAAAAATAGAGGGGAAGTCCCAACAAAAAAAAACAGAATAATCGAGACAATCTGCAGTTGTTAAATGAATTATCAGTAGTAATACCACAAGTGATTGAATTTTAGCGATAAGTCTGTCGATTTATTTCATAACGTAACTGAGTTGTTTAAAAACTCCACGATTCCGCAGGACGACTAACTCACGAACAAAGTGAAAGGTAAAAAACTGAAATTCGGCAGAATTTTAGTAGATCAGCAAAAAAAATTAAGAAGTTGATCAGAGAAATTAATAAAGTTTAATAAACAGAAAACATTGACATCCAACGATATTTAATTAAACCAGTATTAACTTAACGTACTTAAATATTTCTTAATTATAATTATAAATTGTACAGTTATATACAATGCTTCGTATTTTTCGGTACATTTTTATTACTTTTTTTGGTACATTTTAATTACTTTTTTTATTGGTTAATTCGATGAAATTTATCCCCAATACACTTATTTTTAATTGCGTATACAGCTTGACTATTTATATTTGACGTGTGACTGTTATACACAAATCTGAAAACACCGAACTTGACAGGCCAATCAGAGTCAAGTTGGTGTTATCGATAATCCGAACTTGACTAGAGCTCCTGATTGGTTTATTTGATAAGTGCGTGAAATAGTCAAGAACAATAAAATTTTTGAAATATAGCCAGCAGTCGTGGCAAATTTTATCAGTTTTAAATCGACATTATAGTAAAGGTAGCCAGTTTTCAATATTATTATATATTCAATATTATTTTTTTCCCAAAAAGAAAAAGTTTCAAAACTTTTTTTATGTGGCATTATTATATTGACAATTTGTCAATACAGTGCTTTCATTTCAAAACCAGGCATATGCGTTAATGTATAAATAAGGGGAAAGATTTAAAAATTTTATGCTGCTGTTTCCAAGTGGCACTCCTTTAACATCCCCCATCCCTTCTTTAAAATGTCAAATGGCAACCGCTACCTTGTGATACATCAAATAAAAACCCAAGAAAAATGCAAATAGCCATGTAAACAAAAATTTATTCTATCGATTTATTTTGCTAATAACAACAAATTTTGTAAGTAATATGAGACCAAAACATAAACAACCTACGCCACTGTTGGATAGATCTAATTAGGGATTAATGAACTTTATTTTGAATAAATTTAAAAAAATTTGTCATTATGTTTTAAAAATATTAATAGTATATTTAATTAGTTATTCGTGACGTTAAATAAGCCAATATTCGTAGCTGTAGCATCTTAAGTTATGATAAAATGGTGTATTCTCTGCAAAAACGAAAAGAAATAATATTTATTTACGGTCATTAAAACAAGTGCGCTTGAGTTTTTAATGAAAGGCATCCTGATAGAAATATGGGCCACCAGATCATTATAGAGTTGGTACGGAAATTTGTAGAAACTGGATCCGTTTGTAATAAAAAAAATATTTCCAGAGTTCTCGACGAAGCTGCACAAATTCAAGTACTGAGTAATTTTGCTATAGTTTCTACCCATTATATTCCAAAAGTATCAAAACACAAATATTTCTGTTGGTTCCATATACAAAGTGTTAAAATTTCATGAGATTTTTCATTATAAAATACAAATTTACCATCAGTCTAGTAAGACGACTATGACCGTAGAATTGAATTTTGTAAAACCATGTCACAAAAAATACAAGAAGACGCAAATTTGATTAAAAATATTTGTTCCAATAATAAATCAACAATTTATTTGATTGGCTTTGTTAACAAACATAATTGTAGGTACTGGGATGGCGAAAATCCTCACGTGTTTCGACAGGATAATACTCAGTTTTTAGCGAAGATAAATGTATTGGCTGGTATTCTAGACAATGAGATAATTGGACCACTTTTTATTGACTAAAACCTAACGTGAGAATTGTACCTACAATTATGAGAAAGTCAAATTAATCCATTTATTACTCAGTCACTAGAAAGACAAGTTGATGAACAGGGAGCTACACAGGATGGAGCTACACCACATTACACACTAGCTGTAAGACAATGGCTAGACAAACGATTTATAAGACATTGGATTGACAGAAGGGATTTTATAGAATGGCCAGCAAGATTTCCAGATCTTACACCACTTGACTTTTTTCTGTAGGGCTAATGAGCCGTTAAAACCGTTCAGCAAAGCTTCGAGTTTGTATCAAAAACAGCAATCTCCAAATTTGACAGAACAAAAGTAGCAAAGTCACTTTCAGCCAATAACAAACGAGAAACAAGCAGTCAAATCAGTATGGTAGCTGTAGTCAATTTGTAACAATACGTGCATAGTTTATTACTATTATTTTGTTAAGATTAACAAAATAATAAAAAATTTCTTGTGTAAATTTGTAAAATGGACGTTCCTTGTACTTCTGTGGATAAAAAACACGCGAAATAGTGTGATAGAAATGCCGAAAATTGGAAAACAAATAAGTCGAAACAATTAAGGTAAGTATTATTTATTCCAGGACCGTAATTAAATAATAATGACATTAAGAAATACAAAAAATTATTTCTACATTAAGAACCTTAAATTGATTTAAATTTTAGTTGGTGGTATTTTTTAAGTTTTTTTTTTTAATTTTAGGTTTGCACCTATATCGTTACCGGAAAGGGTTTGTGTCCATAATAATAAACGATTCCAATGTTCCTCAATAACAATGGGTGAATTATTAAAATTCAATAAAGCATTTTATAAAGTACATACGAAAATGTATCAAAATACAAAGTTACGGAGATATTGTAGAGCAATTACTGTAAAATGAAGAAGGCCAAAAATCTTAATCATACCGATGACGATACCAAGTTGTGCAATAGTGAAACAACAAAAAATTAATAATTTTAAGAATTTGTTACTCAAACATTATGGATCAGAATGGTCACCATTGACAGAACTCAACTATTTCACTCACGTACTGAATATACAAAATGAAGAACAATTATTACCCTTAGACAAAGATGACGCTAAAGGTGATGATGGCGACTGCTGTTGTGAAAATCCCGTTGATTGTAATGATGTTCACATTTAGTTAATAAGTATTAATAATTTTTTAGTTCGACTCTAATGGAAAATATAATTTAAAATTTTCGTACTTGAAATTTTTACAATAAATAAACAATTTTTTTTTTTTTAATATCGTTTATTATCCACAGTTAGTATATACTGCCATAAAAAGTTGAAAACAAATAGGAGACTTTTTGTTATCAATTTTACAAAAAAAGTTGCCTCTTCTGTGGACTGATACGAGGGCAGTTTGATAAGTCAGTGACTTTTTGAATTTCCCGCGCAGTTACTCCAAATGCAACAGTGCTGCCGTCAACTATAATCTATCAGTGGGCAACTTTCTAATTTTGAGCAAGTTACGTCGTGCAGTTGGTGTTTGATAGCCGTTCAAAGCAGACAACCTCGTGAATTTTTACGAAAATGGAAAAAAGTGAATTGCGTGTGCTGATTAAGCATTACTTTTTACGTAAAAAATCCATCACTGAAACTAAGGAAAGACTTGATAAATACTACGAAGACTCGGCACCATCAATTTCAATGGTTAAGAGGTGGTTTACAGAGTTCCGTTGTGGTCGTACAAGCACTAGTGACGCCGAACGTCCAGGTCGCCCAAAAGAAGTGATCACGCCGGAAATCGTCGATAAAATCCATGAAATGATATTGGATGATCGGAGAATGAAAGTGCGTGAGTTGGCTCATGCTGTAGGTATCTCAACTGAACAGGTACATCATATTTTACATGAATATTTGGACATAAAAAAACTCTCTGCGAGATGGGTGCCGCGATTGCTCACACTCGACCATAAGCGCAATCGTGTGACCACTTCAAAAGAGTGTTTAGCGATGTTCAGCCGTAATCCGGACGAATTTTTGCGCCGTTTTGTTACTGTGGATGAAACATGGATCCATCACAACACGCCAGAGATCAAGGAACAATCGAAACAGTGGGTTGATCGGGGTGAACGTGGACCAAAGAAGGCGAAACAGAGTCTGTCAGCCAACAAGTTCATGGCCACAGTTTTTTGTGATGTACGCGGTGTCATTCACATCGATTACCGCAAGAAAGGTAAAACGATCACCGGCGAATATTATTTAAAGCTTTTGAACAGATTCGACGTTGATTTGAAGCAAAAACGGCCGCATTTGGCGAAGAAGAAAGTGCTGTTCCATCAAGACAATGACTTGTCTAGTCACGATGGCCAAAATCCACGAATTGGGATACGAAATGCTACCCCATCCAGCATATTCTCCAGATTTAGCCCCCTGCGACTATTTTCTGTTTCCAAACCTAAATAAATGGCTGGGCGGTAAGAGATTTGAGTCGAATGAAGAAGTCATTACCGAAACGCGTATTTTGAGAGCTTTGAAAAAACCAATTATTTGGAGGGAATAAAAAAATAATAAAAACGCTGGACTAAAGGTATCGAGCTAAAAGGTGATTATGTAGAAAAATAAAATGTTTATTTGCGGAAAAAATTTTGTTTTATTCAAAAAGTCACTGACTTATCAAACCGCCCTCGTACCTTCTGATAGGTACCTGACTTTATTCGTAAAAAAAATAATACAAAAGTCTCCCATTTGTTGCCGAATTTAAGGGACACAATGTTTATTGACAATATAAAAAACCTTTGTTTAAAGTATCTGTTAATCACAGTAATAATTTTTTAGCAGAAATATGTTTGTGTTCAATACAGTCCTGGATAGTTTCATACCTTCAGTTTAATATCATAAACAGCATTCTCCTTTCATGAACAAATCAAACATATTAAACTACATCCTTTAATATCAATTTCAGCAAAGTCCAATGTATATCCGTAATTTACATAAATAATTTTATTTACACACTTTAAATCCAAAACAGTAGTTAAAATAACGTACTATTATTTTTTAAACAGTTTTTGTTGTGTGTTGAAAAATTTAGAAAAGTGGATTTTGCTGCAATTGATATCAGACGCCTGGATTCATAGCGAAATGAGTTCGAGAAGAATTTAAAAATAGATTATATTATTGCCTACAAAATAACAGAGCACACTTTGAACAGTTACCGTAAATAAATTTAAGGAGCTATTTGTAATTAGCTTTATTTTAGTTTCTTTTGTAATTTCGCTAGGTATGTTTAATGTAAGGCTCAACGGCTTAGATGGGCAGGACACGTACGCAGGCAACCCGAAGATAGGCTAATACGAATGGTATGGCAGAGAGCCCCAGAGGGGAAAATGCCACTTGGAAGACTCAG
This sequence comes from Agelastica alni, assembly GCA_950111635.1. Lineage (NCBI taxonomy): Eukaryota > Metazoa > Arthropoda > Insecta > Coleoptera > Chrysomelidae > Agelastica > Agelastica alni. Next base: position 59,245,520 of record OX467711.1, on the reverse strand, counting down.
ATTGAGATGGTGAGACAACATTGCTGCGGATTTAAGAAAATTGGGCGTCGAAAATGGCACGGAGCTTATGACCGATCGAGTTAAATGGAGGCAAGTCGTCGCGTCAGCCAAAGCCCATCAGGGGCTGTAGCGCTACGTAAGTAAGTATGTTTTATGTTATCTGCAAAATAAATTGTTTTTGATATGGCTGCATATTTCTTGAGTTTTTATTTAATGTATCACAGGGTAGGGGTTTGTTTTTTGAAATTTTAAATAAGGGGTTGGAGGATGTCACAGGGGCGCCACTTGGAAACAACAGCATAACATTTTTAAACCTCTCTCCAGATTTAAAATTTGACGTGTTTTTCGTTTTTCCTACATTTACGCAAAATCTAAAGTTATTTGGACTGGCTGGTTTTGAAATGAAAGCACTGTAACTGAAATACCACAGTAAAGAGTTCTTCCATTTTTCATGTATGCTTGTTTTATTTTATGATTGGGTGCCTTTTTTTAATGCCATAAATAAATCTCAACTAAAAGTTTTTAATTTTTATGATCCTTTATTTTGTAGATTCTGCTATGCAATGCCCATAAACAGTATCATCGTAAGTTGATAATGTTAATAAGTCACAAAGCAAAATTTTTGTTTCTCTAACCAGAATATGTTTTAAATTATACAACAGTTTTAACCTAAAAATAGCTTTTTTAATACGTAAAGAAATGTGACTCTTGTATCTCGCAGGAAGTTCTTCATTACAGCAAATAGAAGCATTCAATAGATCGGTTTTATCCCTAAGACCAATAATTTAATTGCCTATTCACCAATTTTCTATGAATGAAAGAATTATAATGTTGGGTGATTTTAATAATTCGGTAGGAGTAAAGCGTGATGGATATGACAGTGTTCTGAAAATGTACGGTGACGGCAGAGTAAATAAAAACGGAGAAAGTCTACTTAAAGTATGTTTGGAGTGGAATTTTGTGGTAACAAACACAATGTTTAACCATAAAAGGATCCACTTGTTCACAAGACAAAAACGACACCAGAGAAGTATAATTAATGTTGTAATTGTAAATAAAAGATTAAAAAAAAGTAATCGACACTCGGGCATACCGCGGTGCAGGTATTTCTTAGTAATGAGCCAAATAAAAGGTCTCTTTAAGCGGTGGCGGCATCGTGTGCAGGAATCAAGTAGTGTACTAGAGCGTATAAAAGTTGAGAATTTGCAAGAAGGTATAAAAGAGGAGTTCGTTAGTAAACTGACCGAGAAAATTGACAGTTTATATGAAGCATTTAAGGTTAGAGAATTGTGGAAGCCATTTAAGGAAGGAATCGTGGATATTGCTATTAAAGTATGTGGTGTAAGCAAAAAAAGGAAAGAATGCAAGTTACAGACAATGTGCGTAGAGGTTCAAAAAGCAGTGTCAGAAAAGAAGAAAACCTGGCTGGATTAGCTAGCTACAAAAGCCAATCAAAGAATGCAAACGCAACGATTAAGGGTGTAAACAAGGCAAAGAATGAGTATAAAAGGTTAAAAGGTGTGGAAAAAAAGGTTGTGGCAAAAAAGAAGGAGAGTGATAAAGATGAATTTGATAGGTTATCTGACGATTTTCAAAACAATATTAAATTTTTTTTGGAAGTCCATAAGAACAGCCAGAGGTAAAAATACTAGCTCGCAACTGAAAAGAATCAGAAACCAAGATGGTAGTATGGTAAAAGGAGAGGAATGCGTATTAAAGAGATGAAAGAAATACTTCGAAAGTTTATTTAAGAAAGAGGATACAGGCCCCATTCGAAAACATGAGTGAAAGTTGCAATAAAAGTGAAATTACTACGACAGAAATTATAGAAGCGTTGAACAGTATGAAATTGAGTAAAGCTGCTGGGTTTGACAGAATAACAAATAAAATGCTGAAGGCTGGACAAAACGTAATAGCTAGTCTACCTTTTTTACCTTTGTTGGAGAAGTGGTAGCATACCAGATCACTGTTGCAAGGCCGTTATCGTGCCGCTTTACAAGGGAAAAGGTTCGCAGCATGACTGTTAGAACTACCGAGGTATTAGTGTACTCAGCATAGTCGGCAAACTGTATGCAAAGATATTGATTAAAAGAGTAACAAATGAAACTGAGAAAATGATATGGGATGTGCAAGCAGGATTTAGAAGAGGAAGGAGATGTATGGATCAGGTCTTTTCATTATGAGGTATAGTTGAAAAATTCTTGGCTAGAAGTTAAAAGGTCTATTGCACTTTTATAGACTTGAAAAAGGCCTATGACATTGTGGTAAGAAGTGAATTGTGGTCGACATTGTCTATGTATGGGGTGAGTGGTAGTTTAATACGAGCATTGAAATCACTTTATGAGGATTTTTCTGATTGTGTCAGGATAAACGAAGCTTGCACGGACTGGTTTAACATCGAAAAAGGTGTGAGACAGGGATGTGTGGCTTCGCCATTGCTGTTTAACTTATACATAGACGATTGTTTAAAAGATTTGAAAGAGAGTGCGTATGGATTAAAAATAAAAGATTTAATTGTCAAATGCCTTCTTTACGCCGATGATTAAGTCATATTAGCGTCATCTGAGAAGGAGTTGCAGGCGATGGTTAATGTTATGCATGATGCCCTAAAACTAAAAAAATGAAAATAAATGCAAGCAAAACGAAAGTAATGGTTTTTGAAAGAGAAGAAAGCATAACAAATTGTGGAGTTTCGATTGAGGGAGAAATATGGAACAAGTTAATGAATTTGTGTACTTGGGTTCAAAGTTTACGAGAGATGGAAAGTATGACAGTGACATTGATTGAAGGGTGTTGGCAGGAAGACAAATGAATGGAGCACTGCATAGCTTTATGAATAGCCAGAAAGTGTCAAAAAAGGCACGTCTAGCTGTACATAGAGGTGTGTTGGTTTCTACACTCATGAAGGTTTGGCAGAAGTAGCATAAAAATAGGATTAATGCTGCGGAGATGAGTATTTTGAGAAGTTTAGCCGGAGTGACTCGGTTAAATAAAGTAAAAAATAGTGAGATAAAAGAACGCTGTGGTGTAAAAGAAGATGTGGTTACAAGGATAAATAAAGAAATGCTTAGATGGTTTGGACACGTAGAAAGGATGGATAAAGGAAGATTGACGAAACATATTTATAAGGCGAGTGTGAATGGACAAGTCGGTAGAGGTCGACCTCAGCGAACATATGTCGATCAGATCAACATTTTTTTAAAGAAAGGACAGGTCAAGGGTACCAACAACCGACGAGCGTATATGAGAGCCCTGATGAAAGTAAAAAAAGCAAAAGATGTGTGTAAGAACCGTAGCAAGTAGAAGAAAATGGTCTACTTATATAGACAATTGTTTAAAAGATCTAAAAAAGAGTGCGTATGGATTTAAAATGAATGATTTAATCGTCAAATGCCTTCTTTACGCCGATGATCAAGTCTTATTAGCGTGTTCTGAAGAGGAGTTGCAGGCGATGGTTAATGTTATGCATGATGCCCTGAAAATTACAGGGATAAAAATAAATGTAAATGTAAAAGTAATGGTTTTTAAAAAGAAAGAAAGCATGACAAACTGTGGAGTTTCGATTAAGAGGGAAAGAGTGGAACAAGTAAATGAATTGTGCACTTGGGTTCAAAGTTTACTAGAGATGGAAAGTATGACAGTGACATTAAGTGAAGGGTGTTGGCAGAAAAACAAATGAATGGGGCACTGCAAAGCTTTATGAATAGCCAGAAAGTGTCAAAAAAGGCACGTCTGGCTGTACATAGAGGTGTGTTGGTTCCTACACTTATGTATGGTAGTGAATGTTGGGTTTGGCAGAAGAAGCATCAAAATAAGATTAATGCTATGGAGATGAGTAGTCTGAGAAGTATAGCCGAAGTGACTCGGTTGGATAAAGTAAAGAATAGTGAGATAAGAGAACGCTGTGGTGTAAAAGAAGATGTGGTTACAAAGATAGATAAAGAAATGCTTAGATGGTTTGGACACGTAGAAAGGATGGATGAAGGAAGATTGACGAAACAAATTTATAAGGCGAGTGTAAATGGATAAGTCGGTAAAGGTCGACCTCGGAGAACATATCTCGATCAGATCATAATTGTTTTGAGGAAAGGCCAGGTCAAGAGTACCAACAACCGACGAGCATGTATGAGAGCACTGATGAAAGTAGAGGAAGCAAAAGATGTGTGTAAGAAACATAGCAAGTGAAAGGAAGTGGTCTCTGCCTACCCCTATGGGAAAAAGGCGTGACTTTTTGTATGTACGTATGTATGTGCATTACAACCGATGACTGGAAACAAAAACGATTTTGTGACATTGTGTCGAGCTTATGACGATTTTTCTTTATTTTTCTTCTTTCATTGCATTATCCATCAACAAGTTTTTTTTTCAAAAGGATATTATGGGCATTGCAATAAAAATTGTGAATTCCGTACGTGCACGTAGCTTGCAACTGTCTTTAAATTGCAGTTGGGAAATAGTGAGTCAGCTAAACACACTGATTTAGTTCTTCACACGGACGTCAGGTGGTTGAGTCGCAGAAAATTCCTAAAAAGTTTCAGGAATTATCGCCCAAAATAACAGCTTTTCTGGACGAAAGAGGTGATGACACTCAGATGCTGAAAAACGGAAAATGGCTGACAGATTTGGCATTTTTGACAGACATCACAATGCATTTAAACACCATTAACTTGGAGCTTCAAGGTAATGGAAAACTATTATTGAGATGATAAGCGCAATAAACGCATTTAAAAGTAAGTTGCAACTTATGATAGATCAAATGAAAAAAAAGAATCTGAAACATTTTCCGTCTTTAAAAGCAAGGATTCCTTAGTTATATCATATTTATGAGGCAGAATTAACAAATATTTTTGGTTAATTCGAAGCACGTTTTTATGATTTTAGTAAATTGGCAAATATCACATCATTTATGGGTTATTCTTTCCCGTGTAAAAACGTTGAGAAATTAGCTACTGAAATGGCAAGTCAATTAAACATGGACTCATGTTCTGTTGAAAATAAGTTATTGCAGATTTTAACAGATATATATCCCAAAGCCACAGCATCTGATACAAAATTTTGGTCTTGTATATCTAAAGATAAATATCCGAATCTAAGGCAAATCGCCCTTTAATTGTCGGTAATGTTTGGGTCAACTTAGTCAACTTAGTTGTACGATTCTGCATTTGCTGAAATGAAGATAATTAAGTTAAAATATCGCAATCGATTAACTAACGAACATTAGTCATCAAGCTTGCGATTAGCACTCGGTAATTACGTACCATCTTATGAAAAGTATGCTGAGGACATGCAGTGCCACGTTTTAACATCCAAAGTCACTCTTTAAAGTTTAATAATAGAACTATTTAGTTTAGTTACACCCAATAAACTCTCAATTTCGAATAATTAAAACGTTTTTCATTGATATTTAAAAGCAGACCTACACTTACCTCGACTAAAAAATGCATATTGTGCGGTAAAATTAATATCTATACCACGTATGCACGATAGATGTCGCCACCTATCATATCATGCTTCCAATGGGGACGAAACGTGGACTGCGGATAGTCACTTTGCTACTTTAAATGTGAGGAAAAGATTGAATGATAAAATTGATGAAATTTACACAATGATAGAAGAAAGACGGATTGTTCTTTGTGTAAATGAAACTAAGCGAAAAGGATGTAAAACAACAACACATGAACCTTATACAGCCTACTGGTCAGGAGTTCCGAAAACCAGCAGAGGTTATCAGGGCGTTGGTGTGATACTCTCTGCTAGAATGAATGAATGTGTAAGTCCAAGACTCCTCTGGGTGATGCTAAAGGTTGGTTTTACTCGGATCTTTTTGCTAGTGGTTTATGCCCCTCAAGATGCGCTGTGGAACCAATCTTTAAAAGCCCAAAAAGAGAAGAGGGGGTTTTGGGATAGTGTCACAGATATTTTAAATAAGTGTAACCAGAATTAAAGAATTGTAATGTTGGGTGATTTTAATAGTTGGGTAGAAGTAAAGCGTGATGAATACGACAGTGTTTTGGAAATGTACAGTGACAGCAGAGTAAATAAAAACGGAAAAAGTCTACTTGAAGTATGATTAAAGTGGAATCTTATGGTAACAAACACAATGTTTAATCATAAAAGGTTCCACTTGTACACAAGACAAGAAGGATATCAGAGAAGTATAACTGATTTTGTAATTGTGGATGAAAGATTAAAAAAGAAGGTGATGGACACTCGGGCATACCGCGTTGCAGGTATTGACACAGACCACTTCTTAGTAATGAGCCGCGTAAGAGGTCTCTTAAAGCGGTGTCGCCATCGTATGCAGGAATCAAGAAGTGTTCTAAAACGTATAAAAATTGAGAATTTGCAAGAAGAAGGTATAAAAGAGGAGTTCGTTAGTAAATTGACCGAAAAATTTGACAGTTTATATAAAGCATATGAGGTTAAAGAATTGTGAAAGCCATTTAAGGAAGAAATCGTGAATACTGCTATTAAAGTATGCGGTGTAGGTAAAAGAAGGAGTTACAGAAATTGTGCGTAGAGGTTCAAACAGCAGTGTCAGAAAAGAAGAAAGCTTAGCTGGAATAGCTAGCTACAAAAGTCAATTTAAGAACGCAAACGCAACGATTAAGGATGTAAACAGGGCAAAGAATGAGTATAAAAGGTTAAAAGGTGTGGCAAAAAAGGTTGTGGCAAGAAAAAACTTGAGTGATAAAGATGAATTTGATAGAAGGTTTTCAAAACAATATTTAAATCTTCTGGAAGTCAATAAGAACCTTCAGAGGTCAAAATGCTACCTCGCAACTGGAAAAAAATTAGAAACCAAGATGGTAGTATGGTAAAAGGAGAAAAATGCGTATTAAAGAGATGAAAGAAAAGTTTATTTAAGAGTGCCATTCGGAGACATGAGTGATAATTGCAATAAAAGTCAAATTAGTACGACAGAAATTGTGGAAGCGTTGAACAGTATGAAATTGGGTAAAACTGCTGGATACGACAGGATAACAGTTGAAATACTGAAGGCTAGACAAAACGTGGTAGCTAGTCTGCTGAACCGACTTTTTAACCTTTGTTGGAGAAGTAGTAGCGTACCAGACGACTGGTGCAAGTCCGTGTTCGTGCTACTTTACAAGGGAAAAGGTTTGCAGCAGGACTGTAAGAACTACCGAGGTATTAGTTTACTCAGCAGAGTCGGCAAATTGTATGCAAAAATATTGATTAAAAAAATAACGAATAAAACTAAGAAGATGATATGAAATGTGCAAGCAGGATTTAGAAGAGGAAGGAAATGTATGGATCAGGTCTTTTCATTACGAGGTATAGTTGAAAAATTCTTGGTTAGAAGTCAGAAGTTTTAATGCGATTTTATAGACTTGGAAAAGGCCTATGACAAAGTGGTAAGGAGTAAATTGTGGTCGACATTGTCAATGTATGGGGTGAGTGGTAGTTTAATACGAGCACTGAAATCATTTTACGAGAATTCCACTGCTTGTGTCAGAATAAACGGAGCTTGCACGGACTAGTTTAACATAAAAAAAAGTGCAAGACTGGGATGTGTGGCTTTGCCATGGCTGTTTAACTTATACATAGACGATTGTTTAAAAGATTTGAAAGAGAGTGCATATGAATTGAAAATGAATGATTTGATCGTCAAATGCCTTCTTTACGCCGATGATCAAGTCATATTAGTGTTATCTGAACAGGAGTTGCAGGCGATGGTTAATGTTATGCATGATGCCCTAAAAATCAAAGGGGTGAAAATAAATGTAAAAAAAATTATAAATGTAAATGGACAAGTCGTTAGAGGTCGACCTCGGCGAACATATCTCGATCAGATCAACATTGTTTTTAAAAAAGGCCAGGTCAAGGGTACCAACAAACGACGAGCATGTATGAGAGCACTGATGAAAGCAAAGGAAGCAAAAGATGTGTGTAAGAATTGTAGCAAGTGGAAGGAAGTGGTCTCTGCCTACCCCTATTGGAAAAAGGCATGACTTGATGTATGTATGTATATACTGCATCACACATACTTGCGGCCTTCCAGAGTTGATCAATCGTAGTCTAACAATATTGGGTAAGATTGCCAGCAGTTTAAGTTTGAGCACCCCTGTTGGCGCCCAGGGCGCCGGTAACAAAGGGGCGCCGCAGGCACCCTTTTTATATTCTTTCACTCATTGAGTTACTTACTCGTAAATTTCCAAAATATCTTTAAATAAATGTTTATTTTATTATATCCTTTGCCTTTTTTCATATAGTATAGGTTTGAATTGCAGTTAGGGGGCGCCGTAGAAATCTCGCCCAGGGCGCTGGCAGTGCTAAAACTGGCACTGTTTTGATATTTGTATTTCATCTTAAAACTAATATTTTTTAAGTACCTTGTTTAATGGTAAATGATTACAATATTGTCAATCGTGCATCTTTCGACTTTTAACACATGATGTCAGATTTTTTCTCTGTTTCGGTCAGCAAAAATCTACAAACACAAACTCTTTTCTTTCCATCACATCATAAAAAGGTTTAAACGCAGTTAAAATAAGCAGCTCTGGCAAGAAGCTGACATGTTATGTTTTGTTATCAAAATTATTAAATAAATTATAATTTTTTTATTTTTGTTGTTATCTGATATAATATCTTAAAAAATATTGTTGCTAGTACGTGCGCAAAGTGCCTTTTCCTACGACCACATAGGAAAGTAACGTATATCGCACTGTACATTTCCACGGAAAGTAGCACAAGGGTGCGAAATAGAACTGGATAAAAGCTGCAGTAAAATCTTGCACATCCGATAAATACCAATTAAGAAAAATCACTGGATATCCAATGACACAATAAAATTGATAGACCAAAAAAGACAAATAAACAACTTAAACATAAAAGAAGAAGAAAAAAGACAAGTAATTAAAAATCTTAACAAAACGAATCAAACAAGAATGTAGACAGGACAAAAATAACCATTTACGTAACTACAACACCACGCCCAGCATGGAGAGTCTCGCGATCTGCATTATAAAGTACAATATCAAGCTAAAGAATTTAAACCACAAACACAAATTATAAAGGACAAAAACGAAAAGTTTATAGTAGATCCAATTATAATAGCGGAAGTATGGAGACAACACTGCAAAGACGCTTGCAAAAGAACGATCGATCTTGTCAAAGAATCCTACGACAAGAGAATATGCAACAAGCTTGTCAATGCCCCTTCTGGATCAAAGACCTTCTGGTCTTTGGCTAAAGCCATAAATAAGAATTTCACAACTTCTTCTTTACCACCACTCGAGAGGTCCGACGGCACGACAGCCATATCTTCCAAAGAAAAAGCGGATCTGCTGGCCGAAATGTTCAGCTTTAAACCAACACTCGATACCAATGGAAAACAACCCCCAACGATACCTAGAATAAACGCATCAATACCTGAGGTCACTATCCGCCATCGCACTATCAGGAAAATCCTACGAAATCTTGACTCTAATAAGGCATTAGGACCAGATGAAATTCCGACAATTGTCCTGAAGACCTGTGCTCAAGAGCTCACCCCAGTTCTCTGTAGACTTTTCAAGTTATCATACAGCAAAGGAGTATTTTCGTTCATGTGGAAAAACGCTAAAGTCCAACCGATTCCGAAAAAAGGAAAGAAGACTATTCCTGCAAATTATCTCCCTATTGCATTGCTCTCAGTCATATCCAAAGTTATGGAAAAAGCGATTAACACAGAACTTATCAAATATCTGAAGAAATTTGAGATAATCCATGACAAACAATATGGATTTCGACAACTTCGGTCTACTGGAGATTTGCTGGCTTATGTCACTCAGCTCTGGACAAACACTATTGAAAAGTTTGGTGAATCCCGTGCAATAGCCTTGGATATATCTAAAGCCTTTGACCGCGTTTGGCACCAGGCATTGTTGAGTAAATTATCTGCCTACGGTCTCCCAACCAAACTGTGCCAATGGCTCTTCAGCTTTATGCAAGATCGCTCCTTACATGTGGCAGTTGACGGTATTTCTTCTGATGCGTTTAAAACTAATGCCGGGGTCCCCCAGGGTTCCATCCTGTTCCCCACCCTATTTCTTTTACACATCAACGACCTCTTGAAAACGACCACAAACCCCATTTACAGTTTCGCAGACGATAGCACACGTGTCTCAACTTTCACATCCTATCGATCACTTTCGGTGAATGATACAAATAGACTCAGGAAGAAACAGGTTGATTCCATCAATAGAGATCTTAAAGCAATCGTCGAGTGGGGAACCAACAATCTTGTTCAGTTCAACGCCCAAAATACACAAAGTGCCACGTTTTCCAAGAAAGTGAATTCCTCAAATCATCCCATCACAATGTCCGGAAATACCCTTGAACCAAGTCCCTCCATCTCGATTTTGGGAGTCACGGTGTCCAATAATATGTCTTGGCATGACCATGTTGCTAACATCGCAAAGTCAGCAAGCCAGAGGCTAGGTTTTCTGTGGAAAGCCAGAAAGTTTTTTACTCCTGATCAACTGTTGACGACTTACAAGGCTCAAATCCGACCTTTACTGGAGTATTGCTCGCACATTTGGGGTTCAGCACCAAGGCATTCTCTTCGTCTTCTAGATTCCATTCAGAAAAGAGCCATTCGCTTGATAAACAGCTTAACTTTCACAGATACCATACACCCTCTAGAACATAGAAGAAGAGTTGCAGACCAGTTATTGCTCTACAGATATTTCCATGGCAGATGCTCCAGAGAAATAAAAACTCTTGTACCACCATTGGCCACATTCGGCCGAAGAACTCGGCACGCTAATCAGTCTCACCCATTTACTCTCAAGATTGACACTACAAGGACCAATCTTCATCAAGAATCCTTCTTTTACAGGGCTGCTACGAAATGGAATAAGCTTCCAAAATCAGTTTTTCCAGAGAACTATGACCTGCAACTTTTTAAAAAGCGTGTCCACAATCATCTCCTTTCTATAATCCCTTGTCCTTCTAATAGTCGCAGTGCGGGCCGTCCGCGGCCCACACGATAGGTCTACCCTTTTTGCGACTATTTTCATAAAAAAAAAAAAAAACATTATATAAGTCAGTTAACCCGATAACATCCAAAGAACAAGCAACACCACAAGAAAGAGAACTTGAGATTTTAAAATCAGAAGTAGAAAAAGCTATAACAACACTTAAAAACAGGAAGGCAACTGGGGCAGACGGCATCACAGCTGAAATAATTAAAGCCATGGGACACTACGGAACAGATTAAATGCACGCGTTATGCTCTAAAATATGGGAAACGGGCAAATGGCCAATGACATGGTGCAAATCTATATTTATCCCCATCTATAAAAAAGGATCACCGACGGAATGTAATAACTCTCATTCCATACGCAAGCAAAGTATTACTTCACTTCATTAATGAACGTTTGAAAACATTTCTACTTCCATAAATATCGGATAAACAAAGAGGGTTCATACCAGGTGAAGGTACACGAGAGCAGCAACTTAATGCCCGACAAATCATTAAAAAAGCGAGGGAACACAACTTAAAATTAAATTTGTGTTTCGTGAACTATACGAAAGCGTTCGACTCTGTGAACTGGTCACTTCTATGAGAGTAATGGGTTAAATGGGTGTTCCCAAGCATCTGATGTTTTTAATTAAGAGACTCTACCAACACAATAACGCCAAGGTCAGAACAGGACAAACAGTGTCCAGAGTTTTTAAGATAGAGACTGGTGTCAGTCAGGGATGCATACTCTCGCCCCTCCTTTACAACATATATAGCGAATACATCATGAGAAAAGTCCTTGACGATTGGGAAGGTGGAATATCAATTGGAGGAAGAAAAATAAGTAACCTGAGGTATGCGGACGACACCTTGATTATTGCAGCAGACGAAGATCAACTAATAAATATTATAAACAAATTAAAGAAATATAGTAGAGAATATAATTTAAAAATCAACAAAACAAAAACCAAAGTAATGATTATCGATCGATCCAATGACACATCCAATATCAAAACGTAGCAAGATATGATGTGGTGGATAAGTTTGTATACCTGGGATCGTTGATAACCAAAAATGGAGGCTGTTTAGAGGAAATAAAGAGAAGATTGGCAATGGCCAGATCTGCAACAACTAAGCATATAAAAATATGGAGAGATCAAACCATTACAAAAACAGTGAACGTAATGCTGGCCAATTCCTTGATCTTCCCAATTGTTGTTTACTTCGCTGAAACATGGACACTAAAGAAAACAGATCGAAAAAGAATTGAAGCCTTTGAATTATGGGTGTACAGACGAATCCGAAGAGTGTCATGGAAGGAACATAGCAAGAAGAACAGGTGAGATAAAAAACCTCGTGGTCAAGGAAAAAGTTGAGGGAAAAAGACCTAGAGGACGGTGTCCAATGAGGTGGACCGACAGATTAAAAAAAATGACGGGAAACTCAATGTACGAGGCAATACATCTAGCACAAAATAGAAACGCATGGAAATAACAAATTTAAACATATACCTAAAATAGTATCACCACACCCTCCAGAGGGTAAAAGCACTGAGAAGACTGCGAAATACTTTCCGCACGTATGCAGATAAACTGTCAAATACATAATTTCTATTAATATATACCTCTGTCAAGCTGTCAAATTTATAATTTCTATTTAAATTTACCTCTGTAATATCTAAATCTAAAGAAATCTCAAAATGTATTTTTTTTATTATGGTAATAATAAAAACTATGCGGGTTCGAGGATCGAACCCGCATATTCTTCGTCAGAACTCCGACGCCCTACCAATTGACTTAACTGTTAACTTAAAAAGCAGGCTTTAAAAAATTTGTGTAAAACGTCAAAAGTTATTTGGATTATATTGTGAATGTTAGGTGCATTAATAATTGTGAGGACAGTTTATATACCTACCTTCCAACGTATCCTAGACATGCACAACAATATCATGGATACTATCAATGATAGTGGTAGTTAGTGTACTTCACTAGAAATCATTGAGGCAGCAAAAATATCCTTCCTAAAAATCCTACCAACAAAATCAATTGGAGAAAAAGAAAAAAAATTATATATTCATTTTCATAAAATGTCCTTCTTCCATATGGATGATTTATCCAACAAAGTAAAAGTAAATACATTGTGGTCACACTACTCTATGCTGCGTACTACTTTGTACGTAAATCACAATGTAAATTTTGTTAAACATCTGAAAGTGAAAGCATTTTTAAAAAGAAAAAATGATGGATATCAACGAAAGAAGTCAAACGTTTAAACACCCAATTAATTAACAAATTCATAATGAGTGCTCCTGACGATCAATTTCTGTAAACTAAGGTGAGTTTGACAAAATTTCTTGCTTTGCTATTTTACTATTTTACTATTTTCAAAATTTCGGGTGCATGTCGCAAACAAGAGTTAGTGAGAAATATTGTGGATGATACAGAAGATCTGGGCTTTGCTGCTATAATTAAGATTAATAATACAAAAAATAATATTGACAGAAAATTTAATATTACAGATTTATTTATTAGAAAAACAAAGAATATGCAGAATTAAGAGCTCTAACATATGAAAAGAGATTTTATCTTAAATACAAAAATAAAAAATGCACCAAGCAAGTAGCAGGAATAAACAAAATAGGTTTTGTACGTTAGCTCAATTGCACCATTTTTTAAACTTGGTCATTCGGAAGCATATACAAGTCATTGTTTTCGAAGATCATTAGCTACAAGTCTGGTAAATTCAGAAGAAGATATTACCACTTTTAAGAGACACGAAGGATGGAAGTCTTTTGCTGTCGCTGAAGGGTATATCAATGGCTGAACCACAAACAGGATGAATATTGCATTTAAAATTGTAGGTGCAGTACGTGCAACATCTGAAAAAAATATTTAGTCAGTAATATCACAAATAAATCCACAACCATCAACGTCAAGCAATAGACTTTTTCATAACATCTGAGAAAATATAGAATCTAATCACACGCCACTACAATTTACAAACTGCAGCAATACCGATATTACTTTTAATTTCCATAATATTGCAACCAATTAATAATTGTAATATTCTTCCTGTACCTACTTAAATTTTAAACCTAATATTTAAGTTTAAAAAAGTTCTTGTTCCTAATAAAAGTTATTGTTACTTTTTAAAATAAACTATGTTGTGCTTAATTAAAGATAATGTTTTGTGAACTAATATCTCAAATGTTGATTTTATTTGGTAAAATTATTGCGTGGTCGTAGAAAAATAGTGTACATTACGAGTGCGGAAAGTGAAATTTTTCACATGAGTGGGAAATATTGTGGCACCAGTATACTATTTCCGCACTTGTTAGGAAAATAACTATTTTATTTACAGTTTGTCACAAATTTGGATCGTTATGTTCATTGTTACATTACTTGATTTTTAATAATGCTCAAATTTATTGACCTACAAAAATTTTGATTCCCACGATTTTCCGTAGCGAAGTTCTTTTTATCAGCGAAACTGTGACACCCAATAATCAGTAGGTATATTAAAACATAAGTATCATTTAACAGCATTTATCAAATACCTGTGCAAACAAATAAAGGGGAAAAAGGTAGGTAGGTATCTACGGACTCCATTCACTTTGTATGTGCACAGTAGCATATGATATATTGTTGACAGATACTTCCATCCATCTGTCACACTAAAATTATTTTAATTGAGTAATTTACCGGTACTCGAAACAGTGATTTCCAACAAAAATCGCAGCGGCGGTTGCTAGACTATGGATTTTAACAACATTTACATTGATTAATTGGTTTTCGGTTGATATGCGAATTCACTGATACGGAACCAACCAAAATAAAAACTTAAAATTAATGAAAGCAAGCGGTTTTTTTAACTAAATAATAATGTATAATAAATAATATAAATCAATTATAAGCATCGGTAATAATTTTCCAATAGTTCACTATTATTTATTAAAAAAAGTTCGTTATTTTTAACATTTGCATAATTATTGTTTTTGCATTCAATAATAACAATGACTATTTATCCAATAATGAATGTCAATGAATACTGGATTCAATCTTAATTTTTATGATTTAACCTGTAAAACAAGATCTAACAGATTTTACTGAAGTGGGTATTTTAAAACTCCAATATATCATTTAAAAAAGATTCAAAACTAATAGCGTCTGTCACTCACCATAGAGATGATGTTTGGTTCAAGGGATCCATAGTTGGAGTTGGAGGTTCTTCTGAGGGTAATAACATGTAACTACATATATTGGACCAATATTTATACACAAGAAAGGAACAACGCGCAAATACGAGAACTACAGAACCATAGCGCTAATCTTTCATCCTAGCAAAGTGTTACTATACCTAATAGACCAACGGCTTAAGAACTATCTTGACAGGCAAATTCCCGTAGAACAAGTGGGCTTTGTCCAAGGGAGAGGAACAAGGGACAAAATATTTAACACAAGGCAATTAATAGAAAAAACAAGAGAATTTAATATACCTATGGTCATGTACTTTATTGACTACAGCAAGGCCTTTGATTGCGTAAGATAGAAGTTACCGTAGAAAATGATCAAAGAAATGAGTGTACCAAAACACCTTACAAATATTATAAAAAAATTATATGAGGATAACGAAAATGACGTAAGAATTGGAAACGAAACTTCCAGGCCGTTCAAATGTGCAAACAGTGTCCGACAGGGCTGTATATTATCGCCGAGGCTATTCAATATTTACGACGAAATCATTATGCGCAGAACAACCTCAGGTACGCTGACGATACCACGCTTATAGCAGATTAACAGAAGAAAGCCGAACGCTGGGATTGGAGATAAACCAACACAAAACCAAAATAATGATAGTAGACAGGGGAAACAAGCTAGAAAAGTTACAAGATGGAAACAAGTTAGCAGGCATTAAAAGAACCGACACCCTAACATATTTAGGAGCCGTGATAAATAACCAGGGAAACTGCGAACCTGAAATTAGACGACGCATACAAATGGGACGAACAGCGATGACCAATCTAAAAATAATATGGAAAGACAGACAAATATCGCGAAACACAAAGAAGCTGGACGATCAAAGAAGCAGACAGGAAAAGAATCGACTCCTTTGAGCTCTGGTGCTGAAGAAGACTATTGTGCATCCCTTGGACAGCACGGAGGACAAATGTATCAGTTATTCAAGAAATAGGCATAAAAGATCGACTGTCAACAATATGCCGACGACGAATTCTCCAATACTATGGGCATGTAAACAGAATACAAGGAGAAAACATGGAAAAATTGATAATACAAGGAAAAATAGAAGGCCAGAGGACAAGGGGTCACTCTTCCACCAAATGGGTACACCAGATAACGAAAATTACAGGAAGACACTTACAAACAACCATTAGAGACACAGAAGATAAAACACTTTGGAAGCAGATCATCAACAACAAAAATTGAAAATCATGGAATCACGACCTCTTAGCTTTGAGAGTACGACTGACAGAGAGAGAATGTACCTACTATTTTAAACAGATCTATAGATAAGAGGGTCTAATACTCACAATAGACCTGGCTTTTGGTTCAAAGCATTCTTAATAAAAGTTGGGGTTCTTCTAAAGATAATAAGACGTGAGATTATATTAATTCTATATTCTAATTGGAGCCTTGTTGTGTTATTTCTAACATATTAGAAAATGAAAGCGTCTGTTACTTACCATAAGGCTTAATTTTGGTTAAAGGATTTTATAGTTGGAGTTGGGGTACTTTTGAGGGTAATGAGATGTTATTAATTATATTGAACTAGGAAATTTAAGCCTTATTGTGTTATTTTAAAAAGATGTAAGAAAAAAAGCGTCTGTTTACTTACGATAAAGCTGACTTTTTGTTTTAAGGGATTTATAGTTGGAATTCGGGGTTCTTCTAAGTGTTTTGAGACATGCAAAGATGAACAACTTTGGCACTAGCACAGATCCTTGTGTAACTCCTTTGTCTGCATAGATTTGTTCTAAGAATTGACCATTGTCAACAACTGTGCTTTGTTTAGTGTTTAGTAGCAGTTTAGTTTAAAACAAAATCTAAAATAAATTTAAATTTACAAATAAATTATTGACCTATTGAAAGTTTGTGTCTTTTATGGTTAAGTTAATTTTAAAAAATAGTTGAAAAATGTATTTATATATTTATTTGTCGTATCATACTTCTTACCTTCTTCTACCACCTCATTGTTGGCAGTTACCTGTGTTGGTTCTCTGAATTTAAAGAAGTGTCTGGAAAAACAAGCGACTATCTCACGAATTCGTCCACTTGGGCACGTTTTTCAACGAACGAAAACACTGAATCAGCTATTAGCTTCTTCTTGTTCGTCAAAAGCAAACATCTACAGCCGGTTAATCGATGCGATTTTCGACCGTATTTGAATAACAAAATTTACTCATTCTTTCTGTCATCTTGCGGTATTGACTTATAATTAGGTAAGTAAATTTTGAATTTTTAACTACTTTTTATCCAGTAGCGTTCTTTCTTTAAGGAAAACTGTACTTATTAATCGTTATCAAAGAAACAATGGGGTTACATGTATGCGTTGTTGGTTAAGGGATTATTTCTTTTCTATAACTTCACATTTGGTGTTTTTTCGTGTTTGTTTCAATAATTTTTTTTTGCAAATAAAGTTTATAAAAAAACGATTTCAAAAATAATTACAGTACTTCTTTACATTTTGTAAATTTTTCTTTTTTAAACGCTATTATTTGTACGAAGGTTGGATATTGTTATGAATCCATTTTTTTAAATCTTAAGACTCTAAACATACATATAGTTACGCCTTTTTCCCGTAGGGGTAGGCAGAGACTACTTCCTTTAACTTGCTACGGTTCTTACATACAGCTTTTGCTTCTTCTACTTTCATCAGGGCTCTCATGCATGCTCGTCGGTTGTTGGTACTCTTGACCTGGCCTTTTTTAAAAACAATGTTGATCTGATCGAGATATGTTCGCCGAGGTCGACCTCTACCGACTTGCCCATACACACTCGACTTATAAATCTGTTTCGTCAATATTTTCTTATCCATCTTCTTTACGTGTTTAAAATATCTAAGCATTCCTTTTACACCAGAGTGTTTTCTTATCTCACTTTATCCAACCTACCCACTCCGGCTATACTTCTCAAACTACTCATCTCCGCAGTATTTATCCTATTTTTATGCTTCTTCTGCCAAACCCCACATTCATTCCATACATAAGTGTAGGAACCAACACACCTCTATGCACAGCCAAACGTGTCTCTTTTGACACTTTCTGGCTGTTCATGAAGCTATCCAGTGACCCTTCGCTCAATGTCACTGTCATACTTTTCATCTCTTGTAAACTTTGAACCCAAGTACACAAATTCATTTAATTGTTCCACTCTTTTTTTTTTAATCAGAATTTCACAGTTTGTCATGCTTTCTTCTCTTTCAAAAACCATTACTTTAGTTTTGCTTAAATTTATTTTCATCCCTTTGATTTTCAGGGCATCATGCATAACATTAACCATCGCCTGCAATGCTAATATGACTTAATCATCGGCGTAAAGAAGGCATTTGACCATTAAATCATTCATTTTCAATCTCTCTCTTTCAAATCTTTTGAACAATCGTCTATCTATAAGTTACACAGATATGGCGAAGCCACACATCCCTTTTTAGATTTTAAACCAGTCCATGCAAGCTCCGTTTATCCTGACACAAGCAGTGAAATCATCGTTAAGTAATTTTAGTGCTCGTATTAAACATCAACGTCCTAAGAACCTCTGCTGGTTTCTGGTACTCCTCACCAGTAGGCTATATAAGGTCCATATGTTGTGGTTTCACATCCTTTTCGCTTGGTTTCATTCACACAAAGAACATCAATCCGTCTTTCTTTTATCATCGTCTAAATTTTTCAATTTCATCATTCAATTTTATCATTCAATCCTCCCCTTACATTCAAAGTAGCAAAGTGGCTATCCGTAGTCCACGTCTCGCACTTACAGGAAACAAGGCATGAAAGGTGGTGGCCCATATCGCTGCCGTTTTGGTTAAAGTTAATAGAACTTTTACTTATAGCTTCCCATAAAATAAATAAAATTTATACTAAAATAAATACATAACAAAAATAAAATTAAACTAAAATAAATAACTCCAAACAAATCATTGAAACTATAACTATATTATGGTTCCAATCTATTTAACCAGAAAATCTTTCTGTATTTTGTACTTTTTCATAAATATTATTCTGCAGCAGAAAAAAAGGATTGCAAAATAAATTACCATTAAATTATATTGCTAGAACACCTCCTACCTTTTCTGTCCAGTATTCATTCATAAATAATAAGTATTCTGCTGCAAACCAAGATATTGCAAAGACATTATATCAGATTATCTTTTACCTCTTGTTGTTTTTTCTTGTATTCTTTTATAAATAATATTCTGCAGCATTACTATGGTATTGCAAAAGTAAGTTGTACTACCATTATGTCAGAATATCTTCTACCTTATTCTACCTTGTTATTCCATGAATAATATTCTGCAGCAGAACAATAGTATTTTAAAAGTAAATTAAACTACCATAAAACCGTAACATTAGAACACCATCTACCTTTTAATCTTCTGTCTTGTTTTCTTCTATAAATAATAATTTGTTAAAAAACTATGGTAATACAAGAAAAAGGCAGGTGTAGCAGATCGTTAGGATATGTTCATAACGGCGCACTGGACCTTGAACTTCACTTAGTATTGCACCATAGTACGGACCCTGTCTCGCACAAAGCTTTGTCGTCGAGCAACATAGACAAAGACATCGGTTATTCATTTTTCTCCATTTATTGTGCACAACGTGTTATGTGCGAGTGTCAAAAAATACTGAGCCCGATTTTTAAGTACGATGCTCTGGTACTAGGCTAGGTGCGTGGCGGGGGTCGGTACTGCGTTATGGCCAAGCGCATGTACCTTTGTAATAATATAAACTTCGCAACCGGATGATGTGGTTTAATACTAAATGCGGTGCGAGGTGCGTTAATTCGTTATAACTTGTTGTCACGGAGAGACACAATGGACGTTGTCTGAGTGCCGTTGGTGGGATTCGGAAGATACCATCCTATTATTATGGTTAAACAAAAGTAAATTATGCTACTATCACATCTTTTGCTTTGTGTAATACAAATAATACAGTAACGTTTTAAGAGAAAATATTTAAAGGCTGAACCAAAAATAATCTGAAATACAGCTTACAATAATTTAATAAATACATCTTTATATTTTTAACTTGACTACAAACAAAGGGTGCACATACATATTAAATTCAACGAAGAATCACCGTTTTAAACGAAACCAGAAATTTTATAGTATTCAAAAAGTCGCTTATCAGTATAATGCTCGCTTACCGACCCACTAAAAACGAAACATATATGCCAGGTACGGCTTTTACAGCTAAAAAATTTAAACCATAGACCCATTATCAGAGCAGACGGAACTATTTCCTTTTAAACACGAACATACATCCCCACTTTTTGGGCGATTGTATGATCTTGATACGGCTGACTGGAATGTGGTGTGCTGTGATGTTGCCTGCTCTCCAGTTATGGCAAGAGATTTGTGATTGCGAAAATCAATACTTTTCAAGATATTCTCAAAAATGGTCATTACCTATTTCCTTGTTATTTAGCAACACTTATTCAGTGATATTGTCCTTCTTTCGTTGATATTTGAAGAACTAAATACCTTCTTGATCCATTTTATAGTAGTATTTATTATATATTAGCATTATTAGTATTATTTATTATCTAATCAAGGAGTCACGAAACCCTTAAAATTTAAAATACAATACATTTTATTTGCACTATTAATATTAATGATAATTATTTAAGTTTTTTTTATTTCAGACGGTTAGGTAAAATTATTTAAAATTATTTTTCAGTACCTTAATTTGATAAAATAATTTAGTTTAACGGGTATTAGTATAACTGTTCGCTACACAATTTGCAGCCCTTGAGTTGAAATAATTTAGTTTTATAAAAGTAACCCAACACAATGGGCTTTAGAAAGGAAACTTAACGTAACACAAAATTGTCGCCCAACTCTTGGGGTTTAGAAAAATACTTTTGGTAGGCTACAACACTTCACTACACCACTATAATTTTGAAAGGGTCCACGAGTTTAAATATTTGGGAGCTACAATCACCTCAAAAAACAATATAACACAAGAGATTAACAACAGAGTTCAGGGAGCCAATCGCTGCTGTTTTGCACTTTAAAAAATAATAAAATCAAAAATTGTAACCCGCCGTACGAAAGTAATTTATCATGCAATTATAAGACCTATAATGACATATGCATGTGAAACATGGACGATGACAAAACAAAATGAGAACCGACTAAAAATCGCAGAACGAAGAATTCTTAAAAGGATATATGGACCAATCAAGGACAACACCACACAACAAAACAGAATTAGAACTAATAAGAACTATATAACCAACCAGATATAGTAAAAATAATAAAGGCAGAGAGATTGAGATGGGCCGGACATGTGAAGAGACAAGACCAACGTGTCGTAAAACTGGTGTGGGAAGAGAACCCGGTACCCTATAAGCGGCCGCTGGGAAGGCCAACGATGCGGTGGAAAAATAATATTGCAGCGGACTTACGGACCCTAAATGTCCAACGACCAGAACTTATAATGGACCGCAGCAAGTGGAGGAAAATTGTAATGTCAGCGAAGACCCACCCCGGGTTGTAAGCTACAGAGAGAAAGAGAACACTTTAATTTGATAAAAAAAAACTGAGTATGACCTATTCATAAATATATTCTCATAAAAAATTAAATATTACTCAATAGATATATTCCCATTTTAAACAAACAGCACACCACTGATTACAAGCGTGGCCGTAACTCCACTATAATGTTACAGCGTTGTCAGCACGAGAACGGGACAAAGAGAATCGATTGGTATTCTTTGTCATACTTATGGTCACTCTCGTGTAATCATTGCGACAAAACAAACAGAGTTTTATGAATGGAATGTTGCGTCTTCTGTGGATAATAGGTCTACGATTTAAACCATGTTATTGCAAAGGTAAATTTTACAACCATCATTAAATTTTTCGGAATGTTATAGACCACCTGTTTCTATGTCATGTATCTTTCTATGGATAATGTTCTACAGCAGGACCAATATATTGATAAATAAAATTATGTAAGAATAAAACTATTGTCTCAGAACGATTTTTACTAATTGTTTTTTGCGTTAACATACAATATTTTGCAGCGGAACCAATATATTATTGTACTGAACACTGTACGTGCTTGCTCAATACATAATTGAGCAAGCACGTACAGTGTTAAACTACTAGGTTTTTGGTGTCTCTTCTTATAATGACTTTGCAACTAGTAAAGTGCCGTCTGCACATTTAATGAATCTTTAATTTTTTTATGGAAAAAATCCAATAAGGTGAGATTGGCCGATTACAGTGGCCACTTTTTGAGTTCAGATCGCCCATCGTAGTCAGAACAACGTTGGTATATTAACTTAAATAATTTATAATACTTTCTTAGCCCCTTTTGATTTAAATAGCTCAATATAACAAAGCCATTATTTTTTCTAAAACACTTTTTATTGTTTACCGGTTTACCCCTTCATTTACAGAATTATAATTATCTATACGAATGATAACTCTATCTATCTTTTTATGTGTTTTTTATCTACGTCATTACTTATTTGTAAAAATGTAAAACGGTCTTTTTGATATATATTTTTTTCAAAACATATGTGCAAATATTGAATTAGCTTGTATAATTGGTAATTGTTAAAACGCTGGTATGGGCAATTAGTGGTTTGATTGTTTGCTCATTAATCGTATATTTCACGATTCCTAACAGT
This sequence comes from Agelastica alni, assembly GCA_950111635.1. Lineage (NCBI taxonomy): Eukaryota > Metazoa > Arthropoda > Insecta > Coleoptera > Chrysomelidae > Agelastica > Agelastica alni. Next base: position 59,222,672 of record OX467711.1, on the reverse strand, counting down.
AAAATCTAATTGTTTAAAAAGATATATATTTTTTTATAATTAACAAAAAAATGGGTAGCTTTCTATCTACGTCACTTCTTAGACTTCCCAAGTTTGTTGGCCGAAACTTCTTTTTAACAAAGACTATTATAAAGTTACTTACCAGCTATTATAATTAAATCGGTATCAGCATTTTATATATTTATTTAAACTTCTCACATCGGAAAATAATATTTACTAACTGTAACTGTAACATACTATGTTACAGTAACAGTTAGTTAAAACATACTTTTACTAGTTGAAACTAGTTTATATTGTTATATTTGTATTGTTATATCTAGAAAGGCTTCTTAGAAGATATTAAAACAACTTTATACCCATTCATACGTGATTGAAAATGGGCGATTATGCTGCAAGACTTAAATATTGCACTGGAATTCTTGCTTTTGTATATAGGGTGATTCATTAATAATGTCCAATTTTTAAGTTGTAGATTCTAGACCTCAAAATATGATGATTCTACCCAACATGCCTTATACAAATATTGTGAGTGTACGAGATATCAGGTATATAAAGTTTAAATATGAATTTTGATTTACGCAATGATTTTTTGTTTTCACAATTTTTATTTGAAAATTGGCAATTTTACGTTTTTTGGGATAAGGATTGCCAATTTATACTCTAATTTAGCATTGCTTATAGAGGGCGCTAGCTTCTCTTGGTTATATTTAGTAAATCAATGCACGCCTTTTAAATTTGTTTCGTGGCAGTAGTAGTAGTAGTAGTAGTAGTAGTAGTAGTAGTAGTAGTAGTAGTAGTAGTAGTAGTAGTAGTAGTAGTAGTAGTAATAGTAGTAGTCCAGCCCTTCTTTACGGTGTCATGAGTATCGTATTATGTTTCGTACAAATATACAATGTTTCTTTTTATGTATTCCGTTATTATAAAGTGTGTACATAAAGTAACGTAACTTACTTATATTTCGATTTCTGTTAGGTTTACAAAAAAATGTTAATTAAAAGTTTTTTAAATAATTTAGACCAACTGCATAAGTCGATTGGAAATATACAGGGTGCACCGGTACTACAAAATAATTTTTTAAATAGTATATATTTTCAGTTTTTTATAATCTATTAAATTACAAATACAACCGTCAAGTCTGCATAATTGTTCTAAAGTTAGAGGTTTGAAAGAAGAATTATATAAAAAAAAAATTATGTTAAAAAAGTAGTAGGTTTTTCTACCATTAATTGTTTTTAAATGTCAAGAATTATTTCTTATTTTTATAAGTAAAAGGTGTTTATTGTAATTAGTTACTTTTAAATTTTAAGTATGTTTACCGAACAGGAAAGAATAATGATTCTTATGGTGAGAGGTTACGATGATCGTAAACTTATAATGAGTGATACATACATTTAGTGATACATATCCAAATCGCAACCAAATTACCAAAATTGCAGTTTGAAAGATTGTGAAACAATTTGAAGTAGTGGGTTCAACTAAAGATCGCCATAAAACTGGCCGACCAAAGACCGTAACTAATGATAAAAAATCCTTGGAGGTTATGCAAAGATTTCTAGAAAATCCTTTTACATCCATTTGAAAAACTGCATTAGAACATAATGTTACTGTGAAATCCGTCTGTAACATTATTAAGAATAAGATTTATCCTTCTAAAGTATACGCTATTGCAAAAATTATCTGAAGATGATTATGACCGCAGAATGGAATTTTGTGAAACTATAACGCATGTTGACCCTTATTTTACAAGTAAGATATTCTTTTCCGATGAAGCCACCTTTATGTTAAATCACTACAACTGTAGATATTGGAGTCATGCTAATCCTAGATGGATGCGGGGATGGGCCTTTTAAAGTTAATGTTTGGACAGGTATTATCGGCACCACATTTTTTGTAGAAGGCAATTTGAACGGACCAAAGTATTTAGATTTGTTAAAAAATCAAATAGTTTTTGCAATAAGAAATGGTTGGTAACAATTTTATTGACATTTGGTTTTAGCAGGATGGTGCATCACCACACTTTAGTGTTGCCGTTCGAAATTACTTAGATGAAATTTTCCGAGACAGGAGGATTAAAAAAAGGGGCACAATTTAGTGGCCAGCCAGATCTCCCGATTTATTGCCTTTGAACTATTTTCTATGGGGATATCTAAAAAACATTGTGTACAAGACAAAACCTGATAATCGGGATGAACTGAGAAATAAAATACTGATAACAAATTACAAATCAGTAATTGCGTAATACCATATCAGCTTTCTATATTTGACTTGGATACTATCAAATAGATAGTTGGAACTTTCGTTAAGAAAACTGTTTCTGTAATAGCCTCAGGTACAGGGAGTTCAGAGCACATAAAAATTTCTCACTATATGTTTGGCATCATCACAAAGATATGTTTTCTTCTTGTTGACTTCAGTATTACTATCGCACATTTTAAAAAAACGTTTTATAAAATTTTTGCAGGAATAACAAACAGCCATATGAATCTACAGTAAACAAATTGGCATTTACCCTGACGTCATACCTACAAACCTCGCGAAATGAATCAATGAGTCAAAATTGGCTACTGTTACTTTGTCGTGTGCATAAATATTTCCACTGTTTGTTTGTCTTGTCAATATTTTTTTGAGTTTTGAGCTGTTGGTTGAAGTCAATTTAAATAATTCCATATTACTGTTTTAAAATAGTCGAAAATTTAGATAAGAATCGTATAATATTCACTAATAATTTTTTTGTCTGCTACTAATACACAAAAAAGTATTCTGTAACCATTAACGAAAGTAGACATTTCTATGATTCTTTTATGTGAATAAGTTTATTTAAATTTAAAACAGCACATAATTAAGGGCTAACAAAAACAATTAGCTAGCATAATAAAAAATATCAAATCATTGGTAATGAAAGTATTTAATTAAGTTCATTACTGCAAATTAAGGGAAAATTTTTCTAAAATATTGAAAAGCTACAGAATCTTGACTATGGAACCTTCACAAATTGCTTCATGAGACATCGGTTTTTACTTGAAATTCTGTTTTCCTATTTGAAATTTAGTCCGCTTAGACCTGCTGATAGTGAATTGCGTCTGCTCTACTATCCCCCAAGCATGGATATTTACTGTATCCCCTTTCCATTCCTACCAGAAAACTAATTATTTTGAAATCTCCTATAAAAGGCCAGCCATTCTCTTCATATTTTAAAGTTTGCAGTTGCTGCAGGAGAAATGAGATGCCCTTATTTTATTTTGGCTTTAAATGGGGAGTATAAGCTTCACAGAGCTTTATATTTGTTGTCAAACTCTATAAAGAACAAAAACAAACTTTTTTTATAAGGAATAAAGTTTTTAGTTACTTTTTAATGTAGTCAGCCAAAAAATATTCATTAAATAATAGACTTAATTTTTTTTTTTATTTTTATCTAGATTATGCGCGATCTAACCAAATTCCGTGTCAACTATAATTAAGTTAACAATTGTCAATATCGACTATATTAATCAAATTGGTGGTAAATCATTAAAAAAATAAATATTATCAGCGGAATTCTGGATATCAAATAACAAGAATAATAATGTAAATTTAGTGTAAATTGATTGTTGCACAATTAAACTCATGCATTTTCCGCAAATCGCTAGGAAATGTTGAGAATCCAGACAAAATTTCTTAAAAAAAGTCAAAATTTCCTAACTGTTAGGAAATATTCATTCATTCCACTTTACACTAGTTATGTAGGCAACAGAGTCAACCAATACTGTTGCAGAAGACCGACGAACGCAGTGACCAGTATATTCTCTCGGATATTCCAAGTTCAAATAAATAGCAACTATTTTGGGCATTTTTCTAAATTGATGTCTTTTTACTACTTGTCTACAACCCTTTCCGCTTTGATATTTCAAGAAAAATCGGTCACCGTTCATATTTTCTGGTCTTAACGAAACATACTTTCGATAAAGATTCAAGTACATCTGATTAACTACAAATGATCTTGGTTTGTTGGTCTTCGAATCAGGTATGCTAATTAAAAGCTTAGATTATAGTTCTTCTACATCGTGTAGAGTTATTCGGACTAACTCATCCATTCTACGGGCCCCAGAAATACCAAATAATAAAGCCACCTAAAAAATGAATAAATGTGTAATCTAAATAGAAATTAAAACCTTGTAAATTACCTTATTCATTAAATGTTCTTTATCTGGAGCTTCCTAGATAAACTTTTCAATTTCTTTCTTCGTTAAAATCTTAAATTTCTTTGCCCTCTAACATTGAGCTTGCCGTTACAATAAAGAACGAAGTTTTGAATATGTAGATATATCTACATTGTGTTTAATGGAAAGGGTTGACTTTAACATTAAATAATTGGCCCACAATGTTAAACATTTCATCTTTAAACAAAGATCTAGGAAGTTTGCCATTACAACATTTTCCGAGAAATAAGTCGTGTTTTTACTCTTGCGATAGTCCCTAAAACATTTATATGCATATTCGTACTTTTTTCTTGATTTCTTTGGCAATAATTCTATTGAAGCAAGGGCCTCTGGAGGAGTCCTAGAAATGGAAAATTGATCATCACTTATCATTTTAAATTGTTTTGTTTTCGAAAACACCAGCAATTAAATTTATATGCGTCAAGTTTGACAATTCAACATTAATACGTTTCCATAGTAACGCAACCAATTTTATTACGAATTTCAAAGCAACATTTATTAATGAATAAAATTTTTCGCGATTTTTTTAAAATTAATTAATATCTGTCGAATTTTAAACGATTTGGGGAAAAATAGTATGTTTACCTCGTAAGAAAAGCCTCATTTCTGGACTCTGTGTTGCTAAGTCTCGGCTTGCGCCTCGATTTAGTCATCACAGTCATCCAGCAATGTTAGGCTTTTCCTACCCGGTAAACAATGTACTATTCTTCGTATACCGCACAATCGTTATAATAAGTTAACAATTTCAAAATTTGATAAAAACCGTGTATTGTGGTGTTGAGAAAACATAGAACAGCGCGATACTTTTTTAAAACAATATAAATGTAATGTCGATGTATCAACCGCCGAAAAATCTTTCGAAAATTATGTTTACCCTCCCCCCGTCAAGCGGATACGTGTCTTCCTCCCACCTCCAAAAACACAATCCCAACAAATTACGATGCACCTTAAAAACCCTCTAGCAGCAATCAACGCCAACACGCAGCGATCAAAAAGTCGACAGTCCTATCGCAAGGAGCACGCCGGTTGCCTAGCGACGCTGGGGTAGTAGGCGTGGTCCGTCCGCATTCGGCCAATAGAAATCGAGCGTAATCGCGCAACGCTTCCGATGCATTATATACATTTTTAATGTTGCTGTAATGTTCCGTATTATTAGGATAATACATTTCAAATCGGTTAGTTGGTTGACAGCTGAGCTGACTATCGCTGATAGACAAGTGACAGTTTGTTGTATTTACACAATCGGCATGTATCGTGATTGGTGAGTGATTTGTGCGCATTATTTTTCGCGGAGGATTTGTTAAATTTTGTTGATACAGGTAAGAAACTTATTATTTTTTCAATTAAATTATTTTTTTACACTAGAAACTATTTAATGTACGCATTCTGACAATAAGATACCAGAACTGGTACAATAAATCTACTTAATTTTCAAAATAGAATTATAATCTAACTATACTCCACTAAAATATACTCTACTTGCCACATCTATATACCAGTGCTTGCTTTTATATGATTCTTCATCTCACTGATGAAAATCTTGACAAGTAAGTCTGTTTAGCAACCGCGTCAATAATAATAATAATAATATCCTTTGTTGTCATAATAACATAGCAACGTCAAAATAGGTTTGGGTTACAAAATGGGGTTTTAAAAAAAAATGTGCCGGGTAAAGTATAAATAAAATGTACCTACAAAGTTAAAACACATACAGTGCTTTTTTTTTAAAACCAGCCAGTCCAAATAACTTTTGGTTTTGCGTAAATGTAAGCAAAACAAAAAACACGTCGAATTTCAAATTAAGGGGGAGGTTTAAAAATGTTATTCTGCTGTTTCCAAGTGGCACCCCTTTGAAACCCCCCACCCATTTTTTAAAATGTCAAATGGCAATACCTACCTTGTGATACATCAAATGAAAACACAAGAAAAATGCAAATTAGCTATATAAATAACAATTTTTTCTATTGATTTATTTTGCGTATACCATTAAACATATCGAAATTACAACAGAAACTAAAATGAAGGTAAACAGCTCCTTAAATGTATTTACAGTGATTGTTCAAAATGTAGTTCGTTAATTTGTAGGCAATAATATAACCTAATTTCAATTCTTCTCGAAATCGTTGCAAAGTTTCGCTAGTAATTAGTCTACATTCTTCAGTTATTCCATGCTTTAGTTCATTAATGTCTTTGGGAGGACTTTTGTAAACTAATGTTTACAAATAGCCCCACAGAAAAAAGTCAGGTGATGTTAGATCTGGAGATCTTGCCAGCCATTCTTTAAAACCCCTTCTGCCAATCCAATGTCTTGGAAATCGTTCATTTAGCCATTGTTTTACAGCTAGTACGTAATATGGTGTAGTTTCGTCGTCCTGTTAAAGGTATATATTCGTTTATCTAGCACCATATTTTTCTGTTCATCAACTTGTCTTTCTAGTCACTGAGTAATAAGTGAATCAATTTTATTTTTTAATAATTGTAGCTACAATTCTTCCGTTAGGTCTTAATCAATAAAAAGTGGTCCAATTATATCATTTCCTAGAATACCAGCCCATACATTAATCCCCGCTGAAAACTGAGTATTATCCTGTCGAAACACGTGAGGATTTTTGTCATTCCAATACTTACAATTATGTTTGTTAACAAAACCATTGAAATAAAACATTAATTCTTACTGAAACAAATATTTTTAACCAAAATTGCGTCTTGCTGTATTTTTTGGGACATTATTTCACAAAATTTAATGCTGCGGTCATAGTTGTCCTTACTAAGCTGATGATGAATTTGTATTTGATAAGGAAAAAACTTATGCAATTTTAACAGTTTGTGTATGGAACCAACAAAAATATTTTTATGTTTTGACACTTTTAAAATGAAATAGGTAAGATCTAGATATAACAAAATGACCCAGTACTTTAATTTGTGCAGCTTTGTCGAGAAGAGAATTCTAGGATTAGGATTTTTTTTATTACAAACGGATCTAATTTCTCCAAATTTCCGTATCAACTTTATTATGGTCTGATGGCCTATATTTCTATCAGGATGCTTTTCATTAAAAACTCGAGCTGTTCATCGAGCGCACTTGAAGACCGTAAATAAATATTATTATTACCATTTTAAAATAACTCGATATGCTGCAGCTACAAATAATGGCTAATTTAACGTCACGAATAAAAATGTTAAAAAGGTGACATGTATACAAAAGTAAGTTAATTGATCCCTAATTAGACATCTACCTATTTAACAGAGGCGTGGGACGTTTTTGTTACGGTCTTGTTATTTTAAAAAATTGGTTTTTTGCAGAAAATAAATCGATAGAATAAATTGGTGTTTATAAGTATGGCTGATTTGCATTTTCTTGGGTTTTCATTTGATGGATCACAAGGTAGGGGTTGTTATTAGACTACTTTAAATCGATTTAAAAATATTACAAGCCGCTTGTGAAGAGTTCTTTCAAAAATCTTCGAAGGTGAAGGCAGAATAAAAATAGGCCTGAAGTTATTGATGTCTGTTTTGGCATCTTTTTTGTATATGGGAATTACTCGAGCTATCTTAAGATTATCTGGTAATATTCCTGAAGCCATACTCTTATTTATTCTGTCCACCAAAGGTTTACAGATGTATTTTCCTACAGTATAAAAGGAGGGATAGAATCCACTCCACTTGAAAAATTTGGGCTGCAACTCATTTAAAATATTGAAGATTTCAGATTGTGTGACCAGATCTAAAAAAATATTTTTATTATTGAGAGCTACCCTTGTACCCAGAAAACTATTGTTTACCATTATTTTCTTATATTCTGAAAATGGGTCTCTTTTAAAAGTTCCTTTATTTTAGTCACAGAAAGATAAATCAGGTGAGTTTGGAGGATGGTCGAGGATAGAGATTTGTTTTTCGCTTAAAAACTGTTTTACAAAGAAGCTTGTGGGTGCATGATCCTAATAAAGAATCAGAGTTATTTATTGCCATAAATTAGGTCGAAGTCGCCTCACACGATCATGCAGACTTTTCAAAACTTCCAATAAGTAAGTTTAATTAATATTCTGCTATTTAGGTACCCAATCGAGAAAAATTATGCTTTTTACGTAAAAAAAAAGATGATCGTCTTCTTCGTCTTCAATTTGCTTATCTTGGTTTTTTTGTTCTCGGAGATAACGGTGACTTCTTATGCATGGATTGCTTTTTGGTCTTTTGATCATACTGTAATATCCATGTTTTATCTTTCTAAGAAAAGTTTAGTAACAATCTTAGCACAAATCTTTTTCGTTCTGATACTTAAACATCAATCTCTCTGATGATGTCTCCGATTTTCTTTTCACTATCGTCATTCATTAAAAATGATTTTCTGCCCTCCAAAAACATTTTAAAAATTGCTGAACCGAAAATGCAATTCTCTCTGTATGCTTATCTGTGTCAATATTTGATGAGATTGGAGCGATTTTTTATCGAGTAATTTCAAACTGACAATATAAAATTTTTAACACTACGCGTTTTAATGTTTATACAAACATCTGTTACAGTTTTATAAAAGTGTCTTACATTATTAGACATCATCTAAATAGCTAGTCGAAATAAATGCATACGAGGTCCTTTTATCTTACACAATGGTCAAAATTCAATAAATTCCGTGATCTACTGTTATAAAAGGTTGACCCAGGAGTGTGTACAGACTTCATAATATTTATAAGGGTATAAAGGTATATATATATATATATATATATATATATATAAAACATTAAAACATATATTAAAACATTCTTCGACGTCTTCCGATCTCCAGTCTCCATTGATCCCTATCCTGTTCCAGGCCTTTCTCTTGGACTTGATTATCGATACCCTTTCTCCAGCTTTTTCTGGGTCGCCCTCTTTTTCTTCTTCCTTGGGGTGTCCAGTTTAAGATTTGCTTAGGTAATCTGTCCTTATGCATTCTCTGAACGTGTCTATACCATTTCAGTTGTGAAACTTGAATGTCTTTTACTATTGTATGTTTGACCTCTATAATTTCTTGAATCCATTCATTTCTGATTCTTTACAATCTTGACTTTTTCGCAGCGCAGAGGTCCATTTCGGTTGCCCTTTACGTATTTTCCGAGCGCTGTTTCAGTTGCCATACCTCACTGCCGTATGTGGTTATGCTTTTAATAATACTGTTGTAGATCCGATGTTCGTTGGCCTTCGATATATGTTTGTCCCACAGTACACTATTCAACAGGCTAATGGCTCTGCGTCCCTGGGTTATTCGGTCCCTTATTGCTTCATCAGTATTGCTATCTACTGTAATATACATTCCCAGATACTTATATTTGCTGGTATGCTTTATTCTTTGCTGTGTGTCTTGTTGTATCCCGCCTATGTACATATATTAAGTTTTGTTTAAATTTACTTTAAGACCCCATTTGGCATATTCTTCCATTAACTTTCGGGTCATATACTCTAGGTCTTCGTAGTCCTGGGCTAAAACCACTTGGTCGTCGGCAAAACACATAGTGTATAAAGTTGTGTTATTTAGTGGGATACCCATATCTTTGCACTTCCGTTTCAACGGTTTTAAGGCTTGTTCCAGGTAGATAATAAAGAGCGTCGGTGAAATACAGCATCACTGCTTTAGGCCCTTGTCCCCTCTAAACCCTTTTGAAACCGTTTTTTTTTTAATTTTGGTTGCATTGTCCCTATACAGATTTTTTATGGATTTAATTAAGCTGACATTAATATTGGTCCTTTCTAACGCTTCTCATAGTTTGCTTTGGGGGATATTATCATATGTCTTTTTTAGATCTACATATAGTAGGTTTACTTCCTGTTGAAATGATTTCTTTTTTGTGGTCTGGGTGAGAGATAAAAGATGATCCACTGTATACCTTCCCGCTTTGAAGCCCGCCTGCTTTTCCGCTTCCATATCGCTATATTCAATTTCGATTATTTTGACGAGTATTTTTCGGTATATTCGAGCCATCGTGCCCATACCTTGTCTTAACTTAAACTGTGAGTCACTGATGGTTTGTTCGCATTTTTTAAATATTCTCTGGTGTATGATCTTTACGAATAGTTTTAGGGTGTGACTTATGAAGCTGATAAGCCTATGCTCATCACATTTCCTTGCATTGTTTTTTTTTGGTAAGGGTATAAAAGTTGATAGAAGCCACTGGGCAGGATACTGGCCAGTTTCATATATTTTGTTGAGTTTCTAAAGAACTGCAATGCCTCCTTCGCCATTTAAAAGTTTAATTAATTCTGCCGGAATCTCATCAGGTCCTGTTGCTTTATTTCTTTTGAGATTATGGATGGTGTTTTTAATTTCGGATTTTCTTGTTGAGGGGCATATCATATCCTCTTCTGTGCTTTCATTTTCCATTGGTGCGTATGAAAATAAGTTTCTAATATAGTTTTCATAGATAACTTTTCGTTCTTTGACCTTGTGGGCAATTTCGTTGTGTTCATTTGTTATCATGAAAAAGAGCCTTCTCTTGGTATATTCCAGCTGTTTTTACAATAACAAAATATTTCATATACCTTCTCGTATTTTTCTTGGATTTTATAAGAAGTAAACTCAAGCTCGATCTCAATTCGACCCACAAAAATAAAACTTGCTATCTGTTGTTATGTAAATAAACAAACCTTGTCAGGTTACTAGGTTACGGAAATTCTACACAGGTATATACCTACTATGAATTATTTTACATTTCTATCTTTGTAATGCTTTCAGATCTAAGATTATTTGTTTATAATTAACACAAAATGCGAAAAAATAGTATAAACAAATCCCGTAAAAAAAGCAGTTTTACTACACCAATATAGCTTTAAAGTTACTTGCTCGCTGCGCTCGCTCGTACTCAAAAGCCATACTCATTTAGTAAAACTTTGCTTTTCTAAACTTTATGTTTAACATACTATTTTGGGACGACTGGCAAAGAGGTGAAAAGTCAACCCAAGCACGTTACACCCTTCTTTTTATATATCTAAAGGAAAATATTTAATTAGTTTGGGTAATTAGGGTATTAATATAATAAAAAAATCAACGCAACCAGTTCGTTTAGTAACTTATATCTACGGTGGTATGTGTACTGATTACACTGTATTTTTCTAGTACGCAATTATCTCATGGACATTTTGTTTTAAATGGAATACTCTAAATTATTATCTTTTTGTATGCTTTTCTCAGTGAGATGATTAAAAAAACGTTTTAAATTGATGCCTGCTATGCAAATATATAACATTTTGATTTATAATTTTAATTTGCTTTAGTAAAATACGATACAAGGTGGACCAATTAAAATTAAAAACCGAATTTTAAGTGAAAATTTTTTTGATTAGCAAGGAATAAATTTTGACTCGAACAAGTACAAATAGAAAATAACGAAATTTTCATGACTGGACTGTGGTTACTGTCAATGCATCTTCATTTTACCATTATTATTAAAGTCACCGTAATAAACTTATTTAGAAATTGTATTTTCTGTTTAGCCATAATTGATCTGATAATCATCGGCAATTACCAATAACTAAATTTTAACAACAATGATTTAATAAAATTATTGTATTGAAAGAATGTTTATTTAAATAGTCATTAAAAAGTAATTTTTTACTGAAAAGAAATAGGTATAAGAATGTTTTTGTTAATATCTACTTAGCTTTAAAATTATTCTCTTCATCTCTATTATTTTATTACAGCATTATAGTTGTGAATACATACATACATACATATAGTCACGCCTTTTTCCCGTAGGGGTAGGCAGAGACCACTTCCTTTCACTTGCTACGGTTCTTACACACATCTTTTGCTTCCTCTACTTTCATCAGTGCTATCCTACATGATCGTCGGTTATTGGGGCTAAGACCTGGCATTCTTTTAAAACAATGTTGATCTGATCAAAATATGCTCGTCGAGGTTAACCTCTAGCGACTTGTCCATTCACACTCACCTTATAAATTAGTTTCGTCAATCTTCCTTCATCCATCCTTTATACGTGACCAAACTATCTAAGCATTCCTTTATCTATCTTTGTAACCACATCTTCTTTTACACCAAAGCGTTCTCTTATTTCACTATTATTTACTTTATCCAACCGTGTCACTCCGGCTATACTTCTCAGACTACTCATCTCCGCAGCATTATTCCTATTTTATTTTTCTTTTGTCAAACACAACATTAACTACCATACATAAGTGTAGAAACCAACACACCTCTATGCACAGCCAGACGTGCCTTTTTTGACATTTTCTGGCTGTTCATAAAGCTCATAAAGATCATCGGCGTAAAGAAGGCATTTAACTAACAAATAATTCATTTTCCATCCATACGCACTCTCTTTCAAATCTTTTAAACAATCGTCTATGTATAAGTATAACAGTCATGGTGAAGCCGCACATCCCTGTCTCACACCTTTTTCGATGTTAAATCAGTCCTTGCAAGCTCCGTTGATCCTGACACAAACAGTGGAATCCTCGTAAAGTGATTTCAGTGCTCATAATAAACTACCGCTCACCCCATACATGGACAATGTTGACCACAATTCACTCCTCACCACTCTGTCATAGGCCTTGTCCAAGTCTATAAAAGCACAATAGACCTAACTTCTAGCCAAGAATTTTTCGACCATATCTTGTAAAGAAAAGACATAATCCATACAATTCCTTTTTCTTCTAAATCCTGCTTTCACATCCCATATCATTTTCTCAGTTTCATAAGTTAGTCTTTTAATCAATATTTTTGCATACAGTTTGCCGACTATACTAAGTAAACTAATACCTTGGTAGTTTTTACAGTCCTGCTGCGAACCTTTTCCTTTGTAAAGCGGCATGATAACGGCCTTGCACCAGTCGTCTGGTACGCTACCACTCCAACAAAGGTTAAAAAGGCGGTACAGCAGACTACCTACCACGTTTTGTCCAGCATTTAGCATTTCAGCTGTTACCCTGTTCTACCCAGCAGCTTTACCAAATTTCATACTATTTAACGCTTACACAATTTCTGTCGTACTAATTTTACTTTCATTGCAACTTTCACTCATGGGTCCGAATGGGGCCTGAGCTTGTGTATACAATTTCTTAAATAAACTTTCGAAGTATTCCTTTCATATCTTTAATACGCATTCCTCTCCTTTTACCATACTACTATCTTGGTTTCTGATTCTTTCCAGTGGCAAGGTAACAGCCAGAGGTAAAAATACAACCTCGCAACTGAAAAAAATCAAAAACCATAATGTTCGTTTGGTAAAAGAAGAGAAATGCGTTTTAAAATGATGGAAGTAATACTTCAATAGTTTATATGAGAAAAGGTATACACAAACACAGGCCCCATTCGGAGACATGAGTGAAAGTTGCAATGAAAATGAAATTAGTACGACAGTAATTGTGAAAGCGTTAAACAGTATGAAATTGGGTAAAGCTGCTAAATACGACAGGATAACGGTTGAAATGCTGAAGGCTGCACAAAGCGTGCTAATTAGTCTGCTGTACCGCCTTTTTAACCATTGTTGGAGGAGTGGTAGCGTACTAGACGACTGATGCAATGACGGTATTGTGCCGATTTATAAATGAAAAGGTTCGCAGCAGAACTGTAAGAACTACCGAGGTATTAGTTTACTCAGCGTTGTCGACAAACTGTATGCAAAGATATTAAAGTTACATGGACTGGTTTAACTTTGAAAAAGGTGTGAGATAGGGATGTGTGGCTTCATCATGGCTGTTTAACTTATACATGGACGATTGTTTAAAAGTTTTGAAATAGAGTGCGTATGGATTAAAAATGCATAATTTTATTGTCAAATGCCTTCTTTACGCCGATGATCAAGTCATATTAGCGTCATCTAAAGAGGAGTTGCAGGCGATAGTTAATGTTATGCATGATGCCATAAAAATCAAAAGTATAAAAATGAATGTAAGTAAAACGAGTTATGGTTTTTGAAATAGAAGAAAGTATGACAAACTGTGAGGTTCTGATTAAGAAAGAAATAGTGGAATAAGTACATGAGTTTGTATACGTGGGATTAAAGTTTACGAGAGATGGAATGAATGACGGTAAAATTAAGCGAAGGGTGTTGGCAGAAAAACAAATGAATGGGGCACTGGATAGTGTCAAAAAGGCACGTCTGGCAGTGCATAGAGGAGTGTTGGTTCCTACACTTATATAACGTAGTGATTGTTGGGTTTGGCAGCATAAAAATAGCATTAATGCTGTGGAGATGAGTGGTCTGAGAAGTATAGCCGGCGTGACTCACATGCTTCAGCTAAATTGTCAAATTTATCGATTAATTTATTAACGAACTCCTCTTAAATACCTTCTTCTTGCAAATTCTCCTGTTGCCTTTCGGAATCCAAATTGAGTGTTACCCATATACTCTTTACATTTCGAGTATAATCTCATATGTAGAATTTTTAAAAAGTTTTTAAGAAGATGACTCATGAAGCTTATGGTACGATAGTCATTGCATCGTCTTGAAGTGGATTTCTTTGGTATAGCAATGAAGGTAGATTTGAGCCATTCTCTGTGAATCTTATCAGTAATATATATTTTATTGAATATTTTAGTTAATTTATCAATACTTTTGTCGTCTAGAAGTTTGAGAAGTTCTCCTTGTATTTCATTAGGACCAGGAGTTTTTTCGCCTTTATTTAAAGAGATGGATTAAAGAACTTCTTCTGTTGTTATGGAAGGTCCTGTGGTGTCTTTAAATATTTCCACTTCTGGCCGTTCATCTTCGAAAAGTTTTATTAAATTTTGCCATGTTTGTAGTTCTCCCTTTATATCTGTGATGGTTTACCCTTTCTCATCTACTAACTTTCTGTAAGTTCTCGTTCTGTATAGTCCCACTGCCTTTTTTACCTTTCTATGGAGATTAAAGTGGTCGTGTTTTTTCTGTAATTCCTCAATTTCTTTACACTTTTTGTTCAACCATTCATCTTGAGCTCTTGTGACTGTTTTTTTATTTCTTTGTCAAGTATGTTGTATTTTCTTGTGTTCGTCTTTTCTTTCTTCTTTGTTTTATCAATTTAAGAATACTGTCTTTCATCCATGTTTTTCTTTTTATTGCTTCCATCTCTTTTATTTTACTCATTTGTTCTAGTTTTTCTGTGTTTTGTTTCGTTATTTCTTTCCTCTTCAGCTTATTTAAATCCTGCTTGTATCTTCTTGCTCCTGTTGTAATTTTCTTTAGTTTAAGGTTGAAATGTGCGACTAGCGGATTATGATCCGATCCGATGTCTGCTCCTGGACAGCATTTAGCAGATTTGCAGCTGTTTTAATATCTTCTGTTGATCATAATATAATCAATTTGGTTCCTTATCACGTGTTCTGAGCTATCACTAGGTGTCTTCCAAGTATACAAACGTCTTGGGGGAAGTTTAAAGAGTGTATTCAATATCACAAACTAATGTTCTTCTACCAACGTATTCAAGCGTTCTCCTCGTTCATTTCGTGTTCCGAGACCTCAAGGTCCGACTAGTTCATTGCTGTTTCCTTTGCCGATCTTGGCATTAAAATCTCCCAAAAAGACTATTATTTATTTTTTTTGTATGGTGCTTAACAGATTATAGAGATTGTCAATCTCTTCTTCGCTTTTATTAGCATATGGTGTATATATCTGGACAATATTAAGTTTAATCGGCTTGAAGTTTATTATTAAAAGCAGAATCCTATCAGATATGGGAACAAAATTCGTTACACATTTAGCTATTTAGTCAGGATTACACCCACACCGTGTTGGTGCTGGAGAAAAGGTTTTTGTTGTGTGACCGGAATAAAATATTTTATGGTTCATTATAGTTGTTTATCCAACTCCAGGCCATCTCATCTCACTAACTCCCAATATATCGATCTTAAGTTTATTCATTTCTTGTATGAGGTTGTTATCTTTGCCTGCTTAATATAGAAAGCCCACATTTCATGTGCATATTTTTAAATTTTTTAACTGATCTGATCTGAATAACTTATTTAATGTTATCTCATTTATACAACAAAGATTTCGCATGCTGACGACCTGGGTGGCTATGTCTTCTTTGTGAGGTTTTTTCCCTGCTGGATCTCGTGTTCCGATATACATGATCAGTAAGGTTTGTATGTTTTTTGTGTATTGCCGTGATGACTGTACTAGGGATGCTGTTTTATAGCCTTTAATAAATTAGTTTTCCCTTGCTTTCTTCATCCTTATGCCGTTGACTGTTTCCAGTTCCTCCGCCTTTTGGGACAATTTCTTACCCCAAGGACAAATTGCCCTTACCTTTATTTGCTCTTCCAACCTCTCTGCAGAGGCTGTTGGCAATTGAAGGGGGATAGCTTAAATCGGCCATCACTCGGTTTTTTATTCAGCCGCCTCTAACATGAGGGCAGACGCTGTTTGTAGCCGCCCACTCTGGATCAGACGCTGCGTACCTGTTGGTCCACGGAAGTTATTTAATTTTCCTCCTACCCATCACATCTGAGAATCATTCTTCTATCCGCCATCTGGGGACGCGCTCTCTGGTGATTACAGGTTCCCACAAGGAAACACTATCCCAAAACTCCCGCCTTTTTTTTTGGGCTTTTAAAGATTGGTTCCACTGCGCATCTTGTGGGGCTTAAACCACTAAAAAAAGATACGAGTAAGACCTCACCCAGAGGAGTTTTGTGCTCACACATTCAAAGTCAGACACATTTATTCATTCTAACAGAGAGTATCACACCAACGGCCTAAGACCCTCTCCTGACCAGTAGGCTGCATAAGGTCCATGTGTTGTGGTTTTACATCATTTTCGCTTGGTTTCATTCACATAAAGAACATCAATCCATCTTTCTTCTATCATTGTGTAAATTTTATTAATTTTATTATTTAATCCTCCCCTTACATTCAAAGTAGCAAAGTTACTATCAACAGTCAACGTTTCGCCCTCACAAGAAGCAAGGCATAACAGGTGGCATAGTCAAACAACTATCACTCATAGCTTCCCTCGAAAAATAAAATCTATTCTAAAAATAGGTATTACCAAATTAAAATTAAATTTAAATATATGGCACTTATAGGAAAATATTATATGTACTTAAGGAAATTCCAGTGAAAAATATTTCCAATACAAAATATCCAAAATGTGTGTCAAAATCTAACTGTATTTAAAAAACCAGAAAAAATACAAATTCTTAACGAATTCACCACAATTATACACAAAATAATATAATAACGCAGCAACTAACAGCTAATAACCAAAATAATAATATGTCTAAAAAATTTTTTTAAAAATTTGCTTTTTTTACTGGAGAAATATAAAATGCGACTTTTCTTAACAGCCAACTTGACAATTCTCCACAGTTGTGAATACCAGGTACATAAAAAATATGAGTTTCATGCCAAAATACTCTTCACTTAATTCCCTCAGTTCTTTGCTTGGACTCATTAATGCCTTATTTTTAACTTTTAAGTCCATTGTTATATTTTTAGATACAAATTTTATGTTATAACACCTACACCACTGCTAAATTTGCATCTTAACGTCGAGAGCAAGTAAAGTCTAATGAACTTTGCTACTGCGCATCCAAGCCCGAACCACCAAGTTATAGTAGTTGACTAATACTTTATTTTCAAATAGTACAATATAACTAAGCGTCCTTTCAGTATACTCTCTCTGCCTATCTTTACATCTTCTCATGCGTTTTTACCATTGTTCATAACGGTGAAGGTAGTATTTGGAAGTTCGGCTTTTCTTAACTTAAACATGCATTCACTAAAATGCATTTCTTCTAAAATTTCAATTGTCTTGTAAAAGCGACGGTTGTTTTTTTAAATGGGCGTTGATTGGAGATGCTAGCACTATAATATTAAATTGAATAGGAGGAGACGATAGCAATTAGCATACATACATACATATAGTCACGCCTTTTTCCCGTAGGTGTAGGCAGAGACTACTTCTTTCCACTTGCTACGGTTCTTACACACATCTTTTGCTTCCTCTACTTTCATCAGTGCTCTCATACATGCTCGTCGGTGTTGGTACTCTTGACCTAGCCTTTCTTTAAAACAATGTTGATCTGTTTGAGATATGTTCGCCGAGGTCGATCTCTAGCGGTTAGCGATAGCGATTATTGCGGATTTGCAAATTTGCGTGAGAATTATTTCGTATTTTTCAAATGAATGAATACTTTTATACACTTTTATACAAGCGACTCGCCTATCAGTCAGGTAAAAAATCCAAGTAATCCAGGTCTGGATTAACAAAAATTTAACATATTTTTAAATCCTCAAAAAAACACCCTGTATTATCGAAAAGAAAACTAACCATAATTTAACAAATACATTTTTAAGAAAACTTACAATAATTAAACAAAGCTCACCAATTATATTTCCAACTTAACTACAAATAAACAGTACCTACACATTAGTAGTAAATTAAAATTATAATTATTACTAACGAACTAACGAAGAATCACCAGTAATTTTATATCATTTAAAAAGTCGCTTATTAGCATGTTCGTGTCTCAACCTTGTAAAAACTAAACAAATAACTATTTATATATATATATATATTTATATATATAAATATATATATATATATATATATATATATATATATATATATATATATTTGTTGTCAGACTTTTTACTTTATCCTATGATATTTTCCAGGTTTTCATTGAATAAAAATCGTTTGGCGAAATGTCTCAATATTTGGAATCCGATCATCGGTTGTTAATGTCTCAACAATACCAAACCAAACCAATAAATATGGACACGAAGCTGCAAGAACACAAACCCTCTTTTTGCATAGACGCTTTGTTATCCAGATCGGACGCCCTATTATCCAGATCGGATTCTCTGTTAGCAAGAGCCACGGAAAGGGTGAACTCTCCGGAAACATCTAGAAGTATTTCTCCGACGTCTACGAGAAGTAGAAGTCCGCCAATATCGCCTGGTAATGAGGAGGTACCGCAAAGTACGTTCGTTCCAAGACCGGGATTATTAAATCATATATATCCGAACGGTGGAGGATTCTACGGCTACCAAACGCAAAATCAAAGTTCCGCGTTTCATTCTTTGGATGGTGCGATGGTGCAAAAAGTCCACATGCCTGTCGGACATCACAACCAAAACCACATTCATCAGATGCAATTAGAATGGTTTGCCAGAACGGGCATGTTCTATCCAAGGATACCCGATTTGACTGGTAAGTGATTCATTAGATTTATTACGTGTCACCATTTAGAGCCTAAATATGCTTGGATGGGAACGCAATCTTCTTACTTTAGAAAGAGATACACCGACTTTTGTATTTCCCACTAGCTAGTACGCTAGTAACCTATAGTAAACACTGATTTTTGATCATTCCGAGAGCCCATATATATATATATATATATTTATATATATATATATATATATATATATATATATATATATATATATATATATATATTTAGGTTGTTGTAGATCGCTACGTAAGTTAGTCCGGTAATATCATCAACTATTTGCTGATACGACATGCTTAAGCATGACAAATTAAAAAATAATGTATTAGAAATAACAAGGTAGATTTAACTTATTTAAAATAACATCCGATTGAACGTTACTTTTTCTTTTCTTTCTTCTTTGTGTGCTCCTTCTATCGGAGATTGGCGATCATCAGAATAATTTGAATCTTGGAGGCGGCTGCGCGGAACAGAGATCTGGTGCGCTTGCCGAACCACTGCCGTATATTTTTCATCCACAAGGTTCTTCGGTGTCCTGGTGCCCTCTGCCCTTGAATTTCCTCTTAGATTATGAAATGCAGCTGACGGTATTCTTCGTTCTCAATTACATACATACATAACGTCACGCCTTTTTACCATAGGGGTAGGCAGAGACCACTTCCTTCCACTTGCTACGGTTCTTACACAAATCTTTTGCTTCCACTACTTTCATCAGGACAACAATCCTATTTTCATGCTTTTTTTGCAAAACCCAACATTTACTACCATACCAACACGAGAATGCTGTGGTGTAAAAGAAGATGTGGTTACAAAGATAAATAAATACTTAGATGGTTTGGACACGTAGAAAGGATGGATGAAGGAAGATTGACTAAACAAATTTATAAGGCCAGTGTGAATGGACAAGTCGGTAAAAGTCGACCTCGGCGAGCATATCTCGATCAGATCAACATTGTTTTGAAGAAAGGCCAGGTCAAGAGTACCAACAACCGACAAGAATGCATAAGAGCACTGGTGAAAGTAGAGGAAGCAAAAGATGTGTGTAAGAACCGTAGCAAGTGGATGGAAGAGGTCTCTGCCTACCCCTACGGGAAATATACATATGACTATATACATATTTTATTCTTGCATTTTTCATCTTTACTGTTGGTCACTCTTAATACGTAATTTATTATTTAATAAAATTAAAAATCATGTTATTTTTTTATTCACCAAATTTATTGGTTTTAAAAAAACACTCTAAGAAATGTTTTTAAATAAACAGGGAATTTAAGTTTTCTTTTTTTTACAAAAATAAATCTCAAAAAAAATATTTATTATTAAGTAATGTGAGGGTTGCTTATTTCACCCACTTGTAATGTAACAGAAATATTAAAAAAAATCCTGTGGTTAGTCCTTTGCGAGTGCAAGAATATTACAAACTTTTAAGTTTCTATCTTTACTCAAATTTGAAAAACAAATGAAAACTTAACTTTACTCACCACCTTTTAGGGGTGATATTTCGAAAGAAGGTAAGCTAAGAAAATTTACTTATAGGAAAGATCTATTATAATTTCATACGGGCAATCACGTCCTGAATTTTTTCGCATGAATTTAGAAAAATATAGTATATAGTCGATGTCAGAATTTTTTTTTTCAATCTTTTTAATACATGGGACTTTGTAGACAGGAACAGGGCCGGACATAATTGAATGTTACGTTTAGATTGTGACGAATATGTTTGATAATATTTCAAGAATGTGCCATAAGTAAATACCTACATATTACATTAAATATTTAAAATTAAAGCAGAATATCCGTGGTTATGTAATCTGTAGTAATATCACAAGAGAGTGAGAATACGTTGAAAATAATTTGACAGATTTTAGAAAACTTGTTGCCAGGCGATTGACACGAGAGCACGAAGGGCTGGAGTGGCTATTGCCAAATGGCAACAAGTTTAAGAAAAGGCCTGGAGAATTATTATCCAATTTATAGATTTTTCTCAGGTTATTGATTAAATTTGAATGATGTTTATTATTCAATTGCAGGAAAGGTTTCAATGAATTAGATGAGCTGTGTCCTGTGATTTTTATAATATCCTGCCCATTGATACCTGCTTTGGCAAGATAAGACACTGTAGTCGATCGTGCGGAATGGTTGGTAATTTTAATTTTTTTTATATCTTGTCCAATCATCTCTGCAGATTCTTTTAGTTATTAGACATCATGTTCACCCCAATCGGCATATTTTTGTACCATCCTGAAGAATATGATTTATCTTAAGCAATAACCTGTCAGTTTTAATTATTGCATTTCATTTGCTAAGTAATTTCTTAAGCAATCGAACCGGACAAACATCAGAGTCTTTGGTATTTAGTATTAACCATTTACTGTCCGCACATCTATGTGCTCCCCCTTGCGCCGTTTTGGAAAACATAGGG
Organism: Agelastica alni; assembly: GCA_950111635.1. NCBI lineage: Eukaryota > Metazoa > Arthropoda > Insecta > Coleoptera > Chrysomelidae > Agelastica > Agelastica alni. Next base: position 59,200,909 of record OX467711.1, on the reverse strand, counting down.
TTATACTCTATTCTTGTGGTGGTGAACTACGCGTTGTTCGTTTCGTCTTTGAAATAATGCACTAAACATTGAGAAGAAATCTCACTGGCATAAAGTGCCAGGACAAAGACAAGCGAAAAGGCTATTAAGCCTTTCGCCAAGGAAAGCTTCTCGAGTTGGACAAGAAAGACTTGAAACTGGTGACGGGGCTCCTCACTGGACTTTGCCCTCTGAGGTATCACCTGAAAAAGATGGGCAAAACAGAAAGTGATAGTTGCCTCTACGTAATAGTCGTATTGACTATAAACAAAACGATAGCGATAGGGGTCGCCACCTGTCATGTTATTCTTCCTATGGGGCGAAACGTGGACTGCGGATAGTCACTTTGCTACTTTAAATGTGAGGGGAGGATTGAATAATAAAAATGATGCAATTTACACGATGATAGAAGAAAGACGGATTGATGTTCTGTGTGAATGAAACCAAGCAAAAAGGATGTGAAACCACAACATATGTACCTTATAAAGCCTACTGGTCAGAAGTTCCGGAAACCAGCAAAGGTTCTCAGGGCGTTGGTGTGATACTCTCTGCTAGAATGAATGAATGTGTGACTGACTTTAAATGTGTAAGCCCAAAACTCCTCTGAGTGAGGCTAAAAGTTGGTCTTACTCGTATCTTTTTGCTAGGTGTCTATACCCCAAAAGATGCGCAGTGGAACCAATCTTTTAAAGCCCAAAAAGAGAGGCAGGAGTTCTGTGATAGTGTGACATATATTCTAAATAAGTGTAACCAATGTTGGGTGATTTTAATATATGGGTAGGAGAAAAGCGTGATGGATATGACAGTGTTCTGGTAATGTACAGTGACGGCATAGTAAATGAAAACGGAAAAAGTCTACTTGTACACAAGACAAGAAGGATACCAGAGAAGTATAATTGATTTTGTAATTTTGTATAAAAGATTGAAAAAGAAAGTAATGGACACTCGGGCATACCGCGGTGCAGGTATCGACATAAACCACTTCTTAGAAATGAGCCGAATAAAAGGTCTCTTTAAGCGGTGGCGGAATCGTGTGCAGAAATCAAGTAGTGTCCTAGAGCGTATAAAAGTTGAGAATTTGCAAAAAAAAGGTAGAAAAGAGGAGTTCGTTGGTAAATTAACCAAAAATTTGAGTTTAGATGAAGCATATAAGGTTGAAGAATTGTGGAAGCCATTCAGGAAAGGATATTGTTATTGAAGTATGTGGTGTAAGAAAAAGAAGGAAAGGATGCAAGTTACAGAAAATGTGTGTACAGGTTCAAAAAGCAGTGTCAGAGAAGAAGAAAGCCTGGATGGATTGACTAGTTACAAAAGCCAATCAAAGAACGCAAAAGGTAACGATTAAGAATATAAACAGGGCAAAGAATGAGTATAAAAGGTTAAAAAAGGTTGTGGCAAGAAAGAAGGAGAGCGATAAATATTAATTTGATAGGTTATCTGATTATTTCCAAAACAATATTAAACTCTTTTGAAAGTCCATAAGAACAGCCAGATGTTAAGATACTACCTCGCAACTGAAAAAAATCAGAAACCAAGATAGTAGTATAATAAAAGAAGAGGTATGCGTATTACAGAGATAAAAGGAATACTTGGAAAGTTTATTTGGGAAAGAGGATACACAAGTACAGGCCCCATTCGGAGACATGAGTGAAAGTTGCAATAAAAGTGAAATTAGTACGACAGAAATTGTGGAAGCGTTGAACAGTATGAAATTGGGTAAAGCTGCTGGGTACGACAGGATAACAGTTGAAATGCTAAAGGCTGGACAAAACGTGGTAGATAGTCTGCTGTAACGCCTTTTTACCCTTTGTTGGAGGAGTGGTAGTGACCAGACGACTGGTGCAAGGCCGTTATCGTTTCACTTTACAAGGGAAAAGGTTCGCAGCACGAAGTTATGATGAAAATAAACTGGAAACATCGGTTTTCAGACAAAAAAATCGACAAAACCAAAAGCTTTGCCATCAGAATCAAAATTTAACCGTATCCATAAGCAGTTTACTTTATTAAGGTGCTAACAATATGAGATGCATATATTTCGAAAAAAGTTCGATTTACATGGGAAATTATTTTAAAAATTGATAATTTTTTTACAATAATTCAAAGACTTAAATATATACGTAAAAAATGCAGAAGCAAACAATTCTTTTATTTTTAATTATTATTTTATTTTTTTTTTCTGTCCAATAAAAATAACTGAGATGTGGCTGTTTTGTTTGCATTTCAGTGCGAAGACCACCCTCCCCGAGCCATTTAAACTAAAAAATGTCAAAAACAAAAAGTCCATCTGGTTTAAGGTCTGCCTCTAGTTCTCTTGTGTGCTCTTGGTCACTATTTAATAATTCGCTTTGTCCACCGATTGTTTTTCATTCTTCCTATATGTTTAGCCCAGTTCCATTTAAACGTGGCAAATTTTTGAATTAGATCTGTTACCTTTGATCTTCGTCTTATTTTCGTATTAGGTATGTGATCTTGTAGCTTGATGTTAAGTATTCTACGTTCCATCGCACGCTGAGTTATTTGGAGTTTGTGGATTATGCTGTTGTTAAAAGCCCACTTTTCGGTTCCATATGTTAGGACTGGCAGTATATACTGCTCGAAAGTTTTTGCATGTAAGGTGGTATGTTAGATTTAAAAACTGTTTGTAGTCGTCCAAATGCTACCCATGCTAAGGACAATCGTCTGTTTAAATCTGCCTTTAGGTTATGTTTGGATAGTTCGATTTATTGTCCTAATTATATATACGACTCAACCTTCTCTATAGTCTTATTGTCCAAAATAATTTCCTCGTAACTATCTAGCAATTAATTTGTGAGATATTTCGTTTTTGTTAAATTCATTCTTAGTTCAATTTCCTTTGACTTTGTATTTATATCTAATAGCATTTGTTGTAATTCTTCTTTGTCATTTGCTATTAAGGTAACATCATCTGCGAATCTCAAGTGGTTGAGTTTTTCGCCGTCTATTGGCACCTCTTTATCTTCCCCCTCCAATGCCCGAAACATGTCTTCGAGGGCCGAAGTGAAAAGCTTGGGTGAGATAGAATCTTCCTGCCTAACTCCTCTTTGTATTTTTATTTTTTTCGTTTTGCTTTCTGTTGTTATTTGCGATGTTGCGTTATCGTTATACTGAATGAGTTTCGTGTATCGATCATCAACTCTGTTGTTGCTTAAAGCGTTGAGGATTGCCCATATTACAGAGTCAAATGCCTTATGATAGTCCATCATTGCGATCCAGATTGTTATTCTGTATTCGTTTGGTTTTTCGATTAGTGTTCTTATTGCTTGTATATAGTATATGGTGCTATAACCCTTTCTAAACCCTGCCTGTTCCCGGGGCTGATACCCGTCCAATTTGTTTATTAGCCTTAATGTGATTATCTTCATAAACAGCTTATAAAGGACTGATAGCAGGCTGATGGGTCTATCGTGCTCTAATTTATATTTATTTTCTTTTTTAAATACTAGTATTTTAAGAGCATTTTACCATGTTGTCGGTACTTCACTTATATCTATGCACTTATTATAAATTATTTCTAGCAGTTTTATTATGGGTTGTCCTCCATACTTTATCATTCCCAATACTATTCCATCTTCCCCTGGGGCTCTCCTATTTCGCATGGTATTCGGTGCATTTCTTGTTTCTTTCTGTTATTTCAGGTATATCTTCAGATCGAATATTTTTTATCTCTTTCATTACAGAGGATTGCAGGATTTTAATTCATTATAAATGCACCATGACAACACTTAAAGCCTTTGAAAACATATTTTTACTTACATTACTCCATAAGGGGGTGGTTTTGGAGGGTTGAATCATTGTAAAAGATTATAAATTATACTTCAAAACATAAAAGAATATTTTTTCTACATATTTGAACATGATTTTGATCAAATCAATGACTTCCATTTATAACACAAGGGGTAGTGAAGGGAAAAATGAGCTTGTTTACAAATTTTCATTAAAATCGGTGCTGTTTGAAAGAATTCAGTGGTAATATCCCATTTTTACCGCTACTGAATGGACTTATTGTGAAAAAAGCGGATATTATTGGTTTTGAACGTGAACTCTCAGTTAAACATTATGTCGTGCATATCCCGATACAAATTTCAAAAAGACAGTGATAAAAACAATATTTTTTCCTGTATCAAAACGACATATAGAACCGAAGCTGAACTTCTAATCATACCGCTAGATTAGAAACGTTTGCATTTTAGATTTTTTTCGACATTGGCGCCGCGCTCGTCAGGTCCGTAGGAGTAACACTAATTCGTAAAATTTAAACATACGTCGATATTTTACTTCAATTAATATGTATATAATATTAAGATGATTCGAATCTTTTATTGCAATAATTTCCAAAAGTTGCATCAAAATAATTATTGTCAGTCCAAAAAATAATGTGTTTCAAATTAATTTATTTATTTCTTTGTATTTTTAAAATATTAATCGTGAATATTTGGTAGAAAAATTGTGATGTCGCTATTAATTATTACGCAAAAATTATAAGCTTGTGAAGTTTATCGTTAAAACAACAAATTAAATAAGATTTAGAATATAAACAAACAGCAAGTGTGGTACAAAATCGAGTACTCCACACGTGGGAAATTTATCGTTGGATGTTTTGTTGTTGCCATTCATTAAAAGCTTTTAAAATGATGGTTTACAGTTAGAAAACCGACCTATTTATAGAATTATATCAAGTAAAGTAAGTTTAGTGGTTTTTGTGGCATCCCTTTCGGTTAAATATAATTAATTTTCAACATTTTGTCGATAAATATCGAAGTATTTTGAAGGAAGCAACATTGAATTCAGATAAATTTGTTATTCCATGAGAAAAACTGCGATTTTGTTCGAAACATTTTTGTCTTATCTAAAATATTTTCAAAAACATGTTTTAAAACATTGTTTTTATTATCAGTCGCACTATTCAGCATATCCTGTGACTGTATAAACGCCTGTAGCGTGGGATTTGAAAATCTTCCACACACTCCTCACGTCAATTCATTAAAAAATAAAAAATACCCAACATTTAAAAAAAAAGCTCATCCTTATTATCCCATCTTGATATTCCACGAGCACACTTACCATGCTACCCAATACGGATGTAAATTTGGGCCTTTGTAAATTAAGTACATCTTGTTAAATAAAATTTCAAAAAGTGTTGGTCTACTGTAATTTACTGAAATAAAAAGTATTTTTTTTAAATAATAGTATTGAAATAAATGAGGTGGGGATTGTACAGCGTAACTTGGGTGTTTTGTTTGTCGCTTACTTTAATAGGATTGTTGAACGTTCTTATAAATTGGGTAATTATTCTATTAATATCTGCCATAAATAAGTCAATAAAATCCAGACTTTAATCTTTATCATTACAATATTGTCAATGTTATTTAATACGAATTACGTATATTAATAATATTATTTTTATTTATAATGACTTTGACGAATTAACGCATCATTGATGCGCCACTGGACAACGGTCGACTTAATCTTTTATGTTAATATAATATTATATTACAGTTAAATTGTATTATTTTTCGTAGAAAACCAAAAAAAAGGCTATATCGGATGATTTGTAATTTGTGGGGGTCGATTTTAGGTAAACTTCGAATACCTGAAAATAAACTGTAAGACAAAAAATAGGAATCGGGCCGAAGTGTAACGAGCTAATACCCTGCTGAACTACTATATACCGGGTTTTTCAAAAAAAGGTGACCCCGTCTCTAGGATAGGTAGAAAACTAAATAATAATTGGGGTTTGCTTTGTAAAAAATGTTCGTAACGCCATCTGTATTCAAGATAATGGGCGTTAAAGAAAATGTACATACATACATATAGTCATGCCTTTTATCCGTAGGGGTAGGCAAAGATCACTTCCTTCCGCTTGCTACGGTTCTTACACACATCTTTTGCTTCCTCTACTTTCATCAGTGCTCTCATACATGCTCGTCGGTTGTTGGTACCCTTGACCTGGCATTTTTTTAAAACAATGTTGATCTGATCGAGATATGTTCGCCGAGGTAGACCGCTACCGACTTGTCCATTCACACTCGCCTTATAAATTTTTTCATCAATCTTTCTTCATCCATCCTTTCTACGTGTCCAAACCATCTAAGCATTCCTTTATCTTATTTTACACCACTGCGTTCTCTTATCTCACTATTTTATACTTTTATACGCTCTAGTACACTACTTGATTCCTGCACACGATGGCGCCTCCACTTAAAGAGACCTCTTATTCGGCTCATTACTAAGAAGTGGTCTGTGTCAATACCTGCACCGCGGTATGCCCGAGTGTCCATTACTTTCTTTTTCAATCTTTCATCCATAATTACAAAATCAATTATACTTCTCTGGTGTCCTTCTTCTCTTGTGTACAAGTGGATCTTTTTATGGTTAAACATTGTGTTTGTTACCACAAGATTTCGCTCCAAACATATTTCAAGTAGATTTTCTCCGTTTTCATTTACTCTGCCGTCACCGTACATTCTCAGAACACTGTCATATCCATCACGCTTTACTCCTACCCAACTATTAAAATCACCGAACATTACAATTCTTTTATTCTGGTTACACCCATTTAAAATATCTGTCACACTATCCCAAAATTCCCGCCTCTCTTTCTGAGCTTTTAAAGACTGGTTCCACTGCGCATCTTGTGGGGCATAAACCCCTAGCAAAAAGATACGAGTAAGACCAACCTTCAGCCTCACCCAGAGGAGTCTTGGGCTTACACATTGAAAGTCAGTCACACATTCATTCATTCTAGCAGAGGGTATTACACCAACGCCCTGAGAACCTCTGCTGGTTTCCGGAACTCCTGACCAGTAGTCTGTATAAGGTCCATGTGTTGTGGTTTCACATCCTTTCCGCTTGGTTTCATTTACACAAAGAAGATCAATCCGTCTTTCTTCTATCATCGTGTAAATTTCATCAATTTTATCATTTAATTCTCACCTCACAATCAAAGTAGCAAAGTGACTGTCCGCAGTCCACATTTCGCCCTCACAAGAAGCATGACATGACAGGTGGCGACGCCTATCGCTATCGTGTTGGTTATAGTCAATACGACTATTACTCATAGCTTCCCATGAGATAAATTCAAATTATTCTAGAATAAATACATAACAAATTAAAATTAAAGTTAAATAAATGTCAAAGAAAATCTTAATCTGACAGAACAAATAAAATTTTAAATCTTTTGGGAAATATATTAATCGCACTCCACCAAACAAATTTAAAATAAAAGTAAATGTATGGTAGATTTAACCAAGCCATATTTAAATTAAATGTCAAAAAATTTAAGTTGACAGGCAATAGAAATTTGGTGAATAGGCAATTAAATTATTGGTCTTAGAGATAAAACTGATCTATTAAATGCTTCTATTTGCTGTAATAGAGAACTTCCCGCGAATGTACAATATATAATTATTTGTGGTTTTCCTTTTAATAGTAAAACAGAATAAATGAAACTTATCAATTAAAATAATTTAAGTCACTTATTTGTCAGATGCTCTTTTGGACCCTGGCAACCAAGTCGTTTTATTCGAATGCTTTCTGATATTTTTTCTTTTATTTATTTGCCAGCTTAACTTCTACTGGGAATAATTTCGAAGCCCTAGCGGTTCTTACTTTCTCTTCCTTTTTTTTTATTTGGATTTTGTTTTTATATTTTTTGTTGGGTTTGGTTCTAGTAGCTCTTCTACTTTTTGGGACAATTAAATTGTGTGTATTATCGGAAATATAACTAACTTTCTCCGGAGCGACTTTAACACGACAAGCGTATTTGACGTTTCTTCCAAATCTGGTACGAAATTCTGCTTGCTCCATTCGTTGGTAGAAATCAAGTTTTTGCTCAAGTCGCTTTGTTACTTTTATTGATAGGAGTTTATATAGGTGACCAAAAACACTTATAGGTCTGTAGTTTTTTAATTCATGGGGATTTTTTTTGTAAATTAGAATTATCTTGGCATTTTGCCACTTGTCGGGTATTGTACTGTCCAAAAGGAGCATATTAAAAAGGTCTTTTATTTTCTTAAGTAGACAAATACCTCCGATTTAATAACTACACAATCTTCGCCTGGAGATTTGTTATTCTTGATTTTTCTTAGAGCTAGTTTTATTTTGTCTATTGTGATATCTGGTAGTAGCTCCAAACCTCGGTTTATAATACATTTTTTTTTCTTGTCAATATTTCCGGTACTTGATTTTCTCTGTTTATTTTTTTTTATTGACTTTTGTACAGCAATCTGTAGAAGTCTTCGACTATTTTAAGGATTTGCTTTCTGTTTGTTCCAAGTTGTCCATTTTTATCTTTGATTTTGTTTATTTGCCTTGTCCCCATTTTTAGTTTTCTTCTCAATACGTTCATACTTTTACAGAATTTGTTTCGGCTTTCTAGTAAGGCAATTGTTAATTTATTGTTCAAGTCGCTTACGTCCGTTTCTGTTTCAGGACTACTAATTAAGTTGGCAATACATTTCCGAAACTATCTACATCCGAGGATTTTATCCATGGTCTTCCTTTGTTCTTCTTGTTCATCATACGAGCCTATATCTTTCCTTCTTCAGGCATATTTTTAATTTACCTCGTACCATTGTATGGTCGCCATTTGTAGCAAACCTGTTTAATACCATGATGTCTTTGACTTAGTGGTTTTTGTCTGTGATATGAAATTTATTTCGTTTTTTGTTATTTGGTCAGAAATTTGCAATGTCCATATTATATGTGGTTTTTTTTTAAAAAACTTCATTTGGAATAGGTCATATTGTAGTAGAAATCTTAACAGTGTTTCGCCTCGTTTATTTCTACCGGCGGAGCCAAAGTTTTCCAACGAAGTTTCTGCGGAGTTTGATGTCATTCATATCTTGGCGTTAAAATCACCACACATATAAATAAAACGTGTTGGTTGCTTTTCAAGAGCAGCTTTGATATCATCGTAGAATTAATCCACCTTTTTCTTATTATGATCTATGGTCGGTGTATAGACATTTATTATTTTCATGTTATAACTGGTGTTCAATTTGAGAGTAAGACAAATCACTCTTGAGGAGAATTTCTTTAGTGAAACTATATTTGTTCGTGTCGCTTGTGTATAATGAAGCCAAATCCTTACAAGGATTTGTTGTCGTCACCTACGTAATAAAAACTATGTCCGGAGTTTGGTTTTATTGGAAAACCCCACACGGGAATATTATGATTGGAAAACGCTGTGGTGTAAAAGAAGATGTGGTCACAAAGATAAAGGAATGCTTAGATGGTTTGGACACGTAGAAAGGATGGATAAAGGAAGATTGACGAAACAAATTTATAAGGCGAGTGTGAATGGGCAAATCGGTAGAGGTCGACCTCGAAGAACATATATCGATCAGATCAACATTGTTTTGAAGAAAGGCCAGTGCAAGAGTACCAACAACCGAAGAGCATGTATGAGAGCTATGATGAAAGTAGAGGAAGCAAAAGATGTGTGTACGAACCGTAGCAAGTGGAAGGAAGTGATCTCTGCCTACCCCTATGGGAAAAAGGCGTGACTTTATGTATGTAAAACCCCACACGGGAATATTATGCATGATGTCCTAAAAGTCAAAGGGATGAAAGTAGGTTAGGATAGGTTAGGTATCATGTGAGTGGGGCGTAGGTCGCCCCTCCACTGCGACCCTTACTTGGTCTATTGTTGCAGTTCACCGCACAATCCAGCCCTTCTCACCAAGTCCATGGTTGTATGGGGTAAGATTTTCTTAAATTTGCTAAGTTCTAGGTTGGTATTACTAAATATTTTAAACCTAGAATTTGCAGGTATATCGGACCAGTGCTTGAATCTTTTTCTCTCCACCCAGTCCAAAATAATTGTTTTGGCAGCATTTGTAGTGACTCCAAAGACCGGTTCTGGTCCAGTAAACGCAGATTCGGCTCACTGTTTTGCTCATTTTCCTCCACCTCCTGGTAAGGATGAAAGTAAATGTAGGCAAGACGAAAGTAATGATTTATTAAAAGCAAAGAAAGCATGACAAAACTACAAGGTGCTAATTGAAGTGAAAAGAGTGAAAAAAGTAAATGAGTTTGTAAATTTGGGTTTAACTATTACGAGAGACGGAAAGTATGCGGGTAATATTGGGCAAAGTGTGTTGGCAAGAAAACAACTAAATGGGGTGCTCCATAACTTTATAAGCAGCCATAACGTGTCAAAAAAGGCACGACTAGCACGACAGAGGAGTGCTGGTCCCTGCACTTGTGTATGGTGGTGAATGTTGGATTTGGCCGAAGAAGAATGAAAATAAGATTAATGCTGCGAAGATTAGTAGTCTGAGAAGTATAGCCAGAGTGACTCTGATGGATAAAGTAAAGAATAGTGAGAAAAGGAACGCTGTGGTGTGAAAGATAGGGTTATAAAGAAAGAAAAAAGAATGCTTAAATGGATTGGACACGTAGAGAGGATGGATAAAAGAAGATTGATGAGACGAATTTATAAGTGTGAAAGATAAAATGTTTTCAAATTTCTATCTAACTCTGTGGCTCTGTGTTACTATATAAATATATATTTCTTATTACACACTTATTACTTATATTACAGATAAATACAAAATTTAGCGGAATATAAAAAATTAATGCAAAACCTAATATTTAAAATATAATAAACATTCACGATAAACACATAGGTAATTAATATACATATTGGCATACACATCGGACCTATCAGGAAAGAGACTACGACACATCGAGAGATCAAACAATTTTTCTTTTAACAATGTGTTCACCTTCACCACAACGGCCCCGAAAATAAAATAAATATTCTACAAATTAAAAAACATAACGATAATATCTGAAACATGAACTAAAAATCAAAAAAATGCAAAAAAGGTTAAACCAATCACCTTGTTGTGCCAAACAATAGCCAAATCTGTAAAACGTGGAAAAGTAAAATAAAAATAATGTTTTTTGTAGCGTTTTGTATGAACCTTAAATAATTCTGGCTAAGAGGTAGAATGTCAATCAAACTTGCTTGCTTGAAAGTTCTGGTAATTGAGATCGTGTGTCTAACCTATTTGTAGCAAGGGACAACTTGGATTCCTTATTAGGACAATGTACCTGCCCACAACGCCTTTCCTGTGAGGTAGTTTTTGATACATTCATTTATATAGTCACAGGGAAAACTCCAGGATAGGGTAAAACAAAAAACCACCAAATTTTTGGAATAGTTCCTGACATTATAGCCACAAAAATACCCATAGAAAAGTCGTTCAAAGTTTTCTTTCCGAAGAGAGATAAATTGATGAGGGGAGAAATCCTCTTCCCAGAGACTAAATACGTAATGTACACAAATGGCTCAAAAACCCCAAATGAAGTTGATACCGGTGTTTTTAGCAGGAAACCAAAGATTGAAATATCTACCAGTCTTGGCAGGTATGCTACAACCTTTCAGGCTGATGTCTTTGCTATCAAATTGTGTACAAAAAAAATGACAAACAGACCTCTTGCAAACAAAAACATAAGTATAATATCAGACTGCTGGGCTGCTTTAAAGCACTGAGCTCCGACAAGATAAATTTTAAACTTGTATAGAATTACATCAAAACCCTAGAGTACCTTGGTGCAAACAACAGGTTGACTCTACTGTGGGTACCTGGGCACCAGGGGTGAAGGGAAACGAAAAAGCCGACACCCTTGCCGAATCTGCGTTCACTGGACCAGAACCGGTTTTTGGAGTCACCACAAGTGCCGCCAAAACAATTATTTTGGACTGGGCAAAGAGAAAAATACTCACGTACTGGTCCGATATACCAGGTTTGACCCACTTGAAGGCGTTGTTACCTAAATCCTCGAGAACCACAACTAAGCAGATCCTAGAATGGAGCAGGAATGACCTGCAAATTCTAACGGGACTGCTTACAGGACACTGTCATCTAAGATACCACCTCGGAAGGATAGATCTGAATCAACAAACGGAATTACGGTTTTGCTGCGTGACAGACGAAACAGCTGAACATATACTATGTTCATGTCCCAGCCTGGGAAGAATAAGGTTTGGTTATACCAACCTAGAACCTACCGATTTCAAGAAAATCTCACTCCATACAACCATGAACTTCGTGAGAAGGGCTGGATTATACGGTGAACTGTAAGCTCTAGGGGTGATCCACAATAGACCTACTAAAGGTTGCATTTAAGGGGTGACCTACGCCCCAGTCAAACCTAACCTAACCTAAGCTAAACACGTCTTTCGCTTCTTCTATTTTTATCAGGTTGCTGGCATTCTTGGTCTGGCCTTTTTAAGAACAATTTCGAAATATGCTCGCTTAGGTCGACCTCTATCGACTTACCCATCTACAATCGCCTTATAAATCTGTTTCGTTAATCTTCTATCATCCATCCTCTCTACGTATCCAAACCATTAAAGTATTCCTTTATCTATCTTTGTTACCACATCTTCTTTTACACCACATCGTTTTCTTATTTCACTATTCCTCACTTTATCCAATAGAGCCACTTCGCGTATAATTATCATCTTTTCCTACTTTATGCTTCTTTTGCCATACCCAACATTTACTTTACTTTCTGTTGGAAATTAGTACCTCCAACTGTACAATTTCTCTTTGAGAAATTCCTTGATTTTTAAAAATACTCAGTACGGCCTAGACGCAGACAAATTTTTTTTGTAATCTACTATGTTTTGATCACGCCCTCATTACGTGAAAATTAATAATCGGTTAAAAACAAAGGGACCCGTGCAATTTAAAAATCAGCTAAAAAACAAGTGCATTTTTTTTTAATGCAAATAGCCGGTAAAAGGGTAGACCTATCGTGTGGGCCGTGGACGGCCCGCACTGCCACTATTAGAAGGGGAAAGGATTATAGAAAGGAAATGATTGTGGACCCGCTTTTTGAAAAGTTGCAGGTCATAGTTCTCTGGAAAAACTGATTTTCGAAGCTTGTTCCATTCCGTAGCAGCCCTGTAAAAGAAGGATTCTCGATGGAGATTGGTCCCTGTGTCAATCTTGAGAGTAAATGGATGAGACTGATCAGCGTGCCGAGTTCTTCGGCCGAATATGGCCAATGGTGGTATAAGAGTTTTTATTTCTCTGGAGCATCTGCCATGGAATTTGTTATCCCTCCAGAACATTCCGAAATCGTCGCGCGCAATTGTAGCAACCAACTATACGTTCAAGTGACAAGACGGTTACGACTTTTGACCAATAAAAAACGCTGAATTTAATGCGAAAAAGAAGCCACCTTCGAACCGGCTTCCGGCCTCTCGTTCTCTTTCCCATTCCGACCGTCAAAGAATGCACAACGCCCGCCGCTAAAAGCACGGCTTTCAAACAGCACGTGGTAAATGTCCATTAATATAATCAGATAAAATAAATAAAATTCAAAGCAAACAACCAGTGAAATTATTTTGAAGTTACAGGAGGATGGAAATTGTAAGCTCCATGTATTAAATTACATAATATATTTTCGATGACAAGTTTGTTTTTTTATTTACTGTGATAACCAAATTCACGGCGATAAAAGGCAGGAAACCCTTCAGCCTATAGTAGGTAAAAAACCAATCGAGCCAGCTTGACTGAATTTTTAAAGGAATCCACCAACTACGCTGCGGAAGATGTCGTCGAATAGCAAAAGTGAGTCGAGGCATCAGACGTTTCGGTGGTGAAGCTCCCCACACCTCAGAGCATTTCCCCAGCTTTACGCTTCTACTCAACTGCGATCTTATCTTCGTCGTTGTCGACGCGCACTTCCATACATACCAGCACTTCTCTATGCACAGCCATTTGTGCCATTTTTGACACGTTCTGACTGCACATAAAGTTAATTAGGGCGCCATTTTTTTTTTTATGAAAATAGTCGCAAAAAGGGTAGACCTATCGTGTGGGCCGCGGACGGCCCGCACTGCGACTATTAGAAGGGGAAGGGATTATAGAAAGGAAATGATTGTGGACACGCTTTTTAAAAAGTTGCAGGTCATAGTTCTCTGGAAAAATTGATTTTGGAAGCTTGTTCCATTCTGTAGCAGCCCTGTAAAAGAAGAATTCTTAATGAAGATTGGTCCTTGTAGTGTCAATCTTGAGAGTAAATGGGTGAGACTGATCAGCGTGCCGAGTTCTTCGGCCGAATGTGGCCCATGGTGGTACAAGAGTTTTTATTTCTCTGGAGCATCTGCCATGGAAATATCTGTAGAGCAATGACTGGTCTGCAACTCTTCTTCTATGTTCTAGAGGGTGTATGGTATCTGTGAGAGTTGAGCTTTTTATCAAGCAAATGGCTCTTTTCTGAATGGAATCTAGAAGACGAAGAGAATGCCTTGGTGCTGAACCCCAAATGTGCGAGCAATACTCCAGTAGAGGTCCGATTTGAGCATTGTACGTCGTCAACAGTTGATCAGGAGTAAAAAACTTTCTGGCTTTCCACAGAAAACCTAGCCTCTGGCTTGCCGACTTTGCGATGTTAGCAACATGATCATGCCAAGACATGTTATTGGACACCGTGACTCCCAAAATCGAGATGGAGGGACTTGGTTCAAGGGTATTTCCGGACATTGTGATGGGATGATTTGAGGAATTCACTTTCTTGGAAAACGTGGCACTTTTTGTTTTTTGGGCATTGAACTGAACAAGATTGTTGGTTCCCCACTCAACGATTGCTTTAAGATCTCTATTGATGGAATCAACCTGTTCCTGCCTGAGTCTATTTGTATCATTCAAGTGATCGATAGGATGTGAAAGTTGAGACAAGTGTGCTTTCGTCTGCGAAACTGTAAATGGGGTTCGTGGTGGTTTTCAAGAGGTCGTTGATGTGTAAAAGAAATAAGGTGCGGGACAGGATGGAACCCTGGGGGATCCCGGCATTAGTTTTAAACGCATCAGAAGAAATACCGTCAACTACCACATGTAAGAAGCGATCTTGCATGAAGCTCAAGAGCCATTGGCGCCATCGGAGACAGTAGGCAGATAATTTACTTAACAATGCCTGGTGCCAAACGCGGTCAAAGGCTTTAGATATATCCAAGGCTATTGCACGGGATTCACCAAACTTTTCAATAGTGTTTGTCCAGAGCTGAGTGACATAAGCCAGCAAATCTCCAGTAGACCGAAGTTGTCGAAATCCATATTGTTTGTCATGGATTATCTCAAATTTCTTCAGATATTTGATAAGTTCTGTGTTAATCGCTTTTTCCATAACTTTGGATATGACTGAGAGCAATGCAATAGGGCGATAATTTGCAGGAATAGTCTTCTTTCCTTTTTTCGGAATCGGTTGGACTTTAGAGTTTTTCCACATGGACGGAAATACTCCTTTGCTGTATGATAACTTGAAGAGTCTACAGAGAACTGGGGTGAGCTCTTGAGCACAGGTCTTCAGGACAATTGTCGGAATTTCATCTGGTCCTACTGCCTTATTAGAGTCAAGATTTTGTAGGATTTTCCTGATAGTGCGATGGCGGATAGTGACCTCAGGCATTTATGCGTTTATTCTAGGTATCGTTTCTAGGTATTTGTTTTTCCGCTAACACCCTTTGCTCAATATCACAATCATATCTTTCGTCTCTCGTAATTTTTGCATCTAATATACAAACATATTTACTTGTTCTACTCTTTCTTCTTTAATCAGCAGTGTGTCATGATATCTTCTTGTCCAAAAACTATTCCTTTGGCTTGCTTACATTTATTTTTATCCCAATAATTTTGAGGGCATCATGCACAATATTAATCATCGTCTGCAACTTTTCCTCAGGTGATGCTAATATTACCTGATCATCGGTTTCAAGCATTCATTTGACCATTTATTCTTAATCCATAAATCTTTAAATCTTTTAAATAATCGTCTATGTAACAAATGATAAAACCTAAAAGAAAACTCGAAACAGTGTATTAAATATAAATTAAGTTGATGTGGTATTTTAAATGTTTAACCAATTGTTTATTTAATGCCAAAAATTCTAGTGTCAATATTTTCCATTCAAACAAGTCGGGCGATAAATATTTGTTGTCATTGCCTTCATTCAAATGAATCAAACTCTTTAATACCTTTTGATTGACATTTCATACTATCCATACTACGATATTGTTTTCCAACAGTTCAAATTTTATTAATAATAAGTCGATAAAAGCAGATTAATGCTGAAAGATATTGATACTATATCATTTTTTAATTCTTTGTTTTGCTTTAGTTATACAAAACATTAAAATAAATTAATTTAATTCATTGTTAACACAACTTTGCTTCGCACACATTTTGAAAAAATATAAATGGACTTATTAAAATGAATAATTTTTTGTTAAAAATACTTACCCTTTAATACGAGGTAGACAATAAAATACTAGGGCTACGTTAGGATATTTTTTAGTAACCGCGTCTTCTTTTTTAAATATTTAAAATGCGTTTATTTTGACGTTTCCCCTATTTTTGGAAACAAAAAGATCAAAACATAGAACTAAATTAAGTTAATATGGGGGGTGGTCGATGATAAAGATTTATTTTTAAATAAAAAAGGTGTAAGAAAGCTGTGTGAATTCGCCTTAGCTTTACATAGAGGGTTGTTAAAAGATTTCATAAGAGAGTGCTGTCAGATAGGTCATATTGGTATCATCTGACAAAGAGTTGCAGGCGATGGTTAATGTTATGCATGATGCCATAAAAATCAAAGAAATAAAAGTAAATGTAAGCAGGACGAAAGTAATGTTTTTTTAAAAGAGAATAAAGGATGAAAAACTGCGGGATGCTGATTAAAAGAGAAAGAGTGGAATAAGTCAATGACTTCGTATACTTGGGTTCAAAGTTTACGGAAAACGGAAAGTATGACTGTGACATTAAACGAAGGGTATTGGCAGGGAACGTGTCAACAAATGCACGACTGGGTGTGCATAGAGGAGTGCTGGTCCCTACACTGATGAATGAGTAGTCTGAGAAGTATAGCCAGTGTCACTACAATAAATAAAGTGAAGAATAGTAAAAGAAGATGTGGTTACAAAGATGCATAAAGGAATGCTTGGATGGTTTAAACACGTAAAGAAGAAAAGGTATCTCGATCAGATCGTCGTTGTTCAGATCAACATTGTTTTAAAGAAATGCCAGGTCAAGAGTACCAATTCGCTTTTAAAAGTTGAATTTTAATATTTTATTATATTTATGCAGCTAGGATCATTTTACATAAAAATTTAAATATGAGCAATAAGTTATTGTTACCATTATTTAATATTGATATAAAATGTTAGATTCCTTTTAAATGCGTTTGTAAATGAAAAAAATTGGTAATTGTGACACTTTTCTTTAAAAAAAAAATTTATACTCTCAGATAACACAACAGTAAATTTAACAATTTTTTCCTTATTACCATAAACTAAAAAAAAACCAATACTTTGTAAAGCCATTACAACTGTTATACAAACTAACTAAACTTATAGTTAACTAAGTTAACTAAAGCTTATTTATTATGAGCAATCAGCAAAACGGCAGAACTACTATTTGCGTCTTTTTTCTATTAAAAATGCAAACAAAAGTCCGATTCATTTTCATTAATTTGTACTGATGACGTTTTTCACTTAAATTGACGTCCTACTGCATCAGAAGCTGAAAATAAACTGACAGATAGGTCGCTTTTTCCCTAAAACAATGCGCAAATAAAAAGTGACACCTCCGCAACCTAGCGTTTAGTTGCTTGGATACAATAATGTCGTTCTTTCAGTTAAAAGAACATATTATTAGAACATTACGTGCGCTGTTAACTTAAAATTGAAAATTTTGCAGTTATGTCGGTTTTCTACTGAAGGTAGAGTTCCAGCCACCGTGTCTATTCAAATTTGTAATGTTTCCACCATTATCAGCAAATAACGTCGCTGAAATTCGACAAATGCTATGGCCTGTGTAATTTTTGGTATTGGGTAAATTTAAAAATTTTGCTATTCTTAATCCGAAATTTTTAAAATTGTGGATACCAACAAGCTGAATCGAACTTTTTTTTGTAATTTACTAAAAATCTGTTATTTAGAATATGGGATGTCCGTAAAGATAAATATTGCCTATACATCAGCAGATTTTATTTTCCAATTACGACAAAAGTTCTCTTAATATGTGTTTTGGAATCTGGTAATTTAACAAGCAACATGTCTGACTTGTCGTTTATTGGATCTATTTACATTTTTGTTAGTTCTTCCCGTCTACACGCACCGATAACCTAATAATTCTTAATACCTTAAAATAAATCAAATTAAGTTACCTACCTTTACATCTCACAATCGTAATATTTTGTTAAAATAACCTTTAGCATTAGGTATGTTTCATGATCTCTTTCCGTAATGAATTTGTTGATCTGCTCGCTGCTAAAGACTTCTCATTTCTTTGCTTTATAACCAACAACAAATTGTGCTGTAGCAGCAACTGCTGCATTGAAAATTTCGTAAGGCACATTTTCAATATCACTATCAAAATATCAACTAATTTCATGTCACATAGCTGTCAGTCGTTATTTTGCTGCTATGGTAATGATTAACTGCATTTATCAAAACCACACAGTAGAACAAATGAATTCTTTCCCCAGATTTCATACCTACAAACCTCGCGAAATGAATCAATGAGTCAAAAATGGCTACTGTTACTTTGTCGTGTTCCTAAATATTTCCACTGTTTGTTTATCTTGTCAGAATTTTTTGCGTTATAAATAACTAAATATTTCTGCTGGTTGAAGTCAATTTAAATCATTTCATATTACTGTTTTAAAATAGTCGAAAATTTAAATAAGAGTCCTATAATATTAACTCATAATTATTTTGTCTGCTACTAATACACAAAAAAACTATTCCGTAACCATTAACGAAAGTAAAAATTTCTATGAATCTTTCATTTGAATAAATTTATTTAAATATAAAACAGCACATAATTTAGGGCTAACAAAAACAATTGGCTAGCATAATAAAAAACATTAAATGATTGGTAATGAAAGTATTTAATGTACACTATTCAAACATTTATTATCATTCTGAAATTCACAATTCAATATATATTAAGTATTTTAGAAATCATCGTCAGACTCTGAAAAGGAACTGTTACCTACGTTAATAGTTAGTGATTCCACGTTAATATCACAAATAACTTTTAATTTTCTTACAAGCATAACCAATTATCAATCTGTACGAATTCAGTTCACAGAATTAGGAAAGATGAATGTATGTAGACACTACTACCTCTATAAACCTTTTTATAGAAGGCTATAAGTGTTTACATGCATGTATTTTCTTACTTCTTGGTTGTTAAAGTAATTCTTAACTTTATAAATTTACCGTAAATAATGTTTTCCTTTCACGAAAGTTAAGTCACCGCCTAAGAAGTAAGGTTATGTTAAAAATATTTATTACATGCAAAACAGGGAATTTTGTACTTACCGTAAAATCAAAATAACAAATTAGAGGTTTTGAAAAAAACCGATTTTATAGAATTTATCTGAATGCAAATGATAAAACGCTTCGAACAAAACTCGATGTATCAAAATAATGACAGTTGTCATAAGAGGTCAAAATAAATTTTTATAAATACAACCGATTAATCGTTATTGGCGCTATCTCTTCAACATTTAGAGGTCATATTTAGAGATACAAAAGAACGTATGTCATTGCTTAAAAGACAAGTGTACATATTGTATGATGTGTTTCTACTGTCAGTAAAAAAGGATAAAGTATATAAAGTTTGTATTTACCTCTTAGATGGTTTGAACATGTAGAAAGGATGGATAAAGAAAGATTGACGAAACAAATTTATAAGGCGAGTGTGAATGGACAGGTCGGTAGAGGTCGACCTCGCCGAACATATCTCGATCAGTTGAACATTGTTTTGAAGAAAGGCCAGGTCAAGAGTACCAACAACCGACGAGCATGCATGAGAACACTGATGAATATAGAGGAAGCAAAAGATGTGTGTAAGAACCGTAGCAAGTGAAAGGAAGTGGTCTCTGCCTTCCCCTACGGGAAAAACTATATGTATGTATGTATGTTTACTACTGTTCATTGTTATTGACGTCGGGGTAAACGTCAATTTATCCTACTGTACCTACCAAGATTTTCATATTTACAATGACAACAACGATGTGACTCTTTTCGGCCTAGTCCGGGAAGTATGTATTTCCCAGACTAGGCCTGAAAAATGCTACTTGCTTAAAGAAAAAGCATCCGGGAAGAGGGAACTTTCCAGACGGTTGCCAAAAAAATTAATATTCGGTAACCTTTTCAAATTATTTAGGATACGCTATTGGTAACTAGTTCTGTTTAAATTGAAATTCAAAGTCTTACATTAATACCTTATTTATCTTTACCAAAACTTTTATCCATCCACTCGTTGTTTTGTCGGTTGTGTTTTTAAATATTTTATCAATCGTCAATCATCTCATGAACGCTGTATTTTTACCCCCCAACTTACGATATTTATTACAGGGGTACAAGTTTTTGGTGTTTCGGTTAGAAAAAAAATATATATATCGATTCAGCTAACGACTGTACAGTAGTAGTAATTCAAACGGCGTGAGCTGTGTTTTAAAACAAAAGTGTACAACATTTCGTGGCGCAAAATCGAGTTAGCCGGGAGCCAGAGGCAAGTGTACAAAACATTCGACAACACGTTGCTAGATCTGATCCGCTCTTGGATATAGGGATCTCCCAAATCAAGTTAGCTAATTGCAGGGAGAGGAAAACACGATGGGGCAGGGGAATACAGAGGAAGTGGGGGCGGAGAAGGGGAGATAGATTGGCCCTATGGATATGCCTTTAATTCGGGTACAAGGAAGAATAATGTTTTCGGAATTGTGATGGAGGATTTTTTTATTATATAGCGTCAATTCGACGATTGAAAATGTCGCAGAAAAACGACGACCACCTTTATTACACCAAAATCCAGTTGTAGCTTAATTACTAAATGTATTTTCAACATTTTTATTGCTACAATTATCACGCGGTACCAATACTGCTAAAAATACAACTATATTTTATTTAATCCAGTATATTACCCATTTATATATCAATATATATATATATATATATATATATATATATATATATATATATACATATATATATATATATATATATATATATATATATATATATATGGTACCGCGTGATAATTGTAGCAATAAAAATGTTGGAAATACATTTAGTAATTAAGCTTTTACCTTTTACCCCTAGGGTGTCGGGTTATCATTTTATTTTTGTTTTATAAACTTTTTTTATTCTTTTTTGTCTCTTGTCAATGTCTTTGCTTCGCTCCATTTTTTATTTCTTTCTTGTAAAATCTTTCCTATTATGTCGTTCCAGGATTTTTTAGGTCCTTCTCTTTTTCTCTTGTTTTGTGTTTTTGCTTCATAGATTTGTTTAACAGGTCTACTGTTTGGCATTCTCTGTATATGTCCCCACCATCCCAATTGTTTTTGTTCTATAAATGAAATAATGTCTTATGTCTAGTTCTTCTCTTATTCGTGTATTACTTTTGGTTTTTTTGTTAATATCCAAGATTCACATCCATATGTTAATACAGGTCTATATATTGTCTTGAATTTTAGTTTTGTATGTCTTAAAATTTCTTTGTTGTTGATAAATTTTCTGGTTATTGCATAATACAGTTTTATGGTTTTCTCGATTTTGTCGTTGATTTCCGCTTCTTGTCTTCCCTTTTCGTCTATTGTTACTCCTAGATATTTGAACTCTTTAACTTGTTCTATTTGTATATTATCTATCATTAAATATATTTCTTCGTCTCCTATAGTCATCACTTTGGTTTTATCTTTATTTATTTTCATCTGTTTTCTCTTTAGTGTTTCATTCCATACTTCTATATTATATTGTAATTGTTTTTCATTTTCAGCAATCAGTATTATGTCATCTGCAAATGCTCCTTCAGCTATCTCCACTCTTTGCATGTTTTTGTATCCAATGCACATTTTTTGATATTTCTTTCACATTCCTTGACGATGTCGTCCATGAAAATATTAAACAGCATTGGGCTTGATGATCCGCCTTGTCTCAGACCCTCCTTTGTTTTGAAGCCTTCTGATTTCATGTTATTCTTGATAACATGATTTCTATTACTTCCATATATTTTTTTTATCATATTTATGGTTTTGTCATTGATGTTTCTATTTTTTAAACTCTTCCATACTTCTGTTCTAAGTACTCTGTCAAAAGCTTTCTCTAGGTCTATGAATGCTAAATATATATTTTGGTGTTCTGATCTTCTCTTTTCTATTATTTGTTTTATCGTAAAAATGTGGTCTTGTGTGCTTCTTCCGGATCTGAACCCACTTTGTGGTTCTGAGAGTTGTTCTATTTTGTGTCTTATTTTGTTGTTAATTATTCGTTCCATTATTTTTGTAATGGTATTCGGTAGCGTGATCCCTTTATAGTTATTGCAGTTTTTGTTGTCTTATTTTTTGTGTATTGGTGTTATTAGAGCTGTTCTTCTAGTATATTTTCTTTTATCCAAGCTTTATTGATTATTTCTAGTAAGCTCTTTCTTCCTATTTCTCGTAAGTTTTTCATCATTTCTGAAGTTATTTTGTCCTCTCCTGGTGCTTTCCCATTCTTCAATGTTCTAATTACTTCGTCTAGTTCTTGCATTTTTATTAATGGTTTGTTTTCGTTTATTTGGTTTACTTTCCTTATTTCTTTTAACCCTTCTTCAGTGTCTTGACCTAGTAGTGTCTAAAAATATTCTTTTCATCTTTTCATTATATCTTTATCATTTGTAATTATTTCACCATTTGAATTTTTGATGTGTACTTCATTTACGGGTTTATCTGTTCTCATGGCTTTTAGTGCTTTAAAGAATAATTTTTGGTTACTTTTACTCTTTTTCTCTAGTTTATTGCCAAATTCAATCCATGAAATTTCTTTCGCATTATTGATTAATGTTTTCACTTGCTTTCTTCGATTTTTATATATTTCATATTGTTCTGTTGTATTATTGGTCAAGTATTTTGTCCATTGTATTTTTTTTTTCCTTTATAGCCTTCTTTATTTATCATTCCACCATGATGTCTGTTTGCTGTTATTGTTTTATAGGTGCCACATGTGCTGATAGCTGTTTTTTTTATGATATTCCTAAGAATGTCCCATGCCTCTTGCAGTCCTGCTATCTTTATGTGAGAATAAGAAAAGTATTGTAATTTATTAAGGCATGGGCCTGCAAGACCTGTGGGACTGTAACTACATCCTACGGAAGGAAAAGTGGCACTTTCCTCCATAGTAATACAAATAGCTATTTCAGACAGATATGCGGAAGCAAAAGGCAATAATTGTTGTATGGCGATGGTGAACAGGTGCGGAATATGTATCCGAAATTATGCCAAACTTTTGTTCTTGAAAAGTGAATTCAAGCTAAAGTCCTTTATCAATTCAATCAGAGTGTAATCGTGGTTTGTTGATAAGTAAGTATTATTTCAGTTATTATAGGGATTTCCAATCTACAATTTTCTTTTATTATTTTAGTTATTTGAAAAATATTTGTCAAATTTGAAAATGACATTGAATTAAATAATGTATGTTTCCTTTATTAAATTCACAAATATTTGTAGTCAATTAAGAATAATTTGGAAACATTTTAAAAACATTGGATTCTATTCTTTAAATCCATTTGCAAAATTTTATTTTATCTCGTATGGAAAAATTGTTGTGTTAGTTTCCTTGCATGGATAAATTTAGTTGGTTTAGAATGCAGATGTCTGCCAAGTAATAAAGTTCTGCAATCCCATTTTTGTTGTCAAAATAAATGACCGGATTTGATTTTATATTATTTAGAAATATTTCCACATCTGTTTTTAATTCTTATCAGGGCCGGATTTAGAGGTCTGGAAGGCCTCGGGACAACAAAGGAGGCCTCCGGGCCCCAAATTATTTTCCAAATAAAATAAACAATTTTCTTCAGTCGAATTTTTCAATGAATAATTTATTGTGAAAGTTGTGTTTACTAGTCGAAATTTGAAAGTTTTTTTTCCGAAGTAACTATTGTAGGGGTCCCTCTTTTGTGGTGGCCCCGGGGCTGTAGCTCCATATGCCCTCCTCTAAATCCAGCTCCTATTCTAATAAACAAACTAAAAATTTCCCAGGTAGCGGGGAAAAAAATTATGGAATGTTGCCGTACACGGCATTAGGTATTAAATTCATTTATCTCTTACATATGTACCACAAGTCCAACAAAAATACATGTTTCAACTGCGGTTGCTGATATTTCCCCAAAAAGCAACTTTAGAATTGATTTCTGCAATATTCGAGGCCTGAACTCCAACATTAATTCAGTACACCATCACTTGCAAACTAACAGGCCTCATTTACTGGCTTTGACAGAGACACAAATTAAACCCTCCTCCAACAATACGCATCTTTTGTGTCCCGGGTTCGAACTCGAAAGAAGATTCAAATTTAAGACCGGCCTCTGTGTTTACACTCGCAGTGATATTTCCTGTTGTAGACAGGAGAACTTAGAACCAAAGGACGGCCTAGAGGTCATGTGGTTCAAATAAACCTTACAAAAATCAATAAAATTTCTCTGCTGCCTGTATCTTTCTCCTACGAATCCTCCTTACGTCAACCTCTTTCAACATCTTTCCGACACGCTGGAACTGTTGCAAACTAACGACCCCAACACAGAGATTATATTTTTGGGTGATTTCAATGTTCACAACGCGAACTGGCTGAGATCCAATCGCACCGACAACGCCGGTCTAGAAGCTGAGAATTTTGCGATAAGCCACAACGTGACCCAGTTAGTTGTAGAATCTACCCGCATACCCGATAACCCCAATCACCAAACCAACATTCTTGATCTTTTCTTCACGACACATCCCGACCAGTACCAAGTCTCTATAACCACTCCGCTCGGTAAATCTGATCATAAACTCATCTCAGCCACGTCCAAACAAACAACCCCGCCCAAAATCACGCCTGGTACCTCTATTGTCTGGCATTATAGATCAGCCAAATGGAATGAACTGAGGGACTTTTACCTATCATTTCCATGGAAAGATGTCTGCTTTCGCTCACAAGACCCATCAACATGTGCAGAATCTGTAACCGAAACTATAAGACTAGGTATGGACTTATACATTCCTAATGGTACAAGACGGATCTTCAACCCCAAACCCTGATTCAACCAAGAATGCAACCGTGCGGTGAGTGATAAAAATCAAGCACATCGACTCTGGTGCGAAGTCCCGACAATTGCTAACCGAGAAGCCTTTGTCCACGCAAGGAACGCCTGCAAAAGAACGATCGATCTTGCCAAAGAATCCTACGACACGAGAATATGCAACAAGCTTGTCAATGCCCTTCCTGGATCAAAGACCTTCTGGTCTTTGGATAAAGCCATAAATAAGAATTTTACAACTTCTTCTTTACCACCATTTGAGAGGTCAGATGGCACGACAGCCGTATCTTCCAAAGAAAAAGCGGATCTGCTGGCCGAAATGTTCAGCTTTAAACCAACACTCGATACCAATGGAAAATAACCCCCAACGATACCTAGAATAAACATATCAAAGCCTGAGGTGACTATCCGCCATCGCACTATCAGGAAAATCCTACGAAATCTTGACTTTAATAAGGCAGTAGGACCAGATGGAATTCCGACAATTGTCCTGAAGACCTGTGCTCAAGAGCTCACCCCAGTTCTCTGTAGACTCTTCAAGTTATCATACAGCAAAGGAGTATTTCCGTCCATGTGGAAAAACGCCAAAGTCCAACCGATTCCGAAAAAAGGAAAGAAGACTATTCCTGCAAATTATCGCCCTATTGCATTGCTCTCAGTCATATCCAAAGTTATGGAAAAAGCGATTAACACAGAACTTATCAAATATCTGGAGAAATTTGAGATAATCCATGACAGACAATATGGATTTCGACAACTTCGGTCTACTGGAGATTTGCTGGCTTATGTCACTCAGCTCTGGACAAACACTATTAAAAAGTTTGGTGAATCCCGTGCAATAGCCTTGGATATATCTAAAGCCTTTGACCGCGTTTGGCACCAGGCATTGTTAAGTAAATTATCTGCCTACGGTCTCCCAACCAAACTGCGCCAATGGCTTTTGAGCTTCATGCAAGATCGCTCCTTACATGTGGCAGTTGACGGTATTTCTTCTGATGCGTTTAAAACTAATCCCGGGGTCCCCCATGGTTCCATCCTGTCCCCCACCTTATTTCTTTTACACATCAACGACCTCTTGAAAACCACCACAAACCCCATTTACAGTTTCGCAGACGATAGCACACTTGTCTCAACTTTCACATCCTATCGATCACTTGAATGATACAAATAGACTCAGGCAGGAACAGGTTGATTCCATCAATAGAGATCTTAAAGCAATCGTCGAGTGGGGAACCAACAATCTTGTTCAGTTCAACGCCCAAAAAACACAAAGTGCCACGTTTTCCAAGAAAGTGAATTCTTCAAATCATCCCATCACAATGTCCGGAAATACCCTTGAACCAAGTCCCTCCATCTCGATTTTGGGAGTCCCGGTGTCCAATAATATGTCTTGGCATGACCATGTTGCTAACATCGCAAAGTCGGCAACCCAGAGGCTAGGTTACTCCTGATCAACTGTTGACGACGTACAAGGCTCAAATCCGACCTCTACTGGAGTATTGCTCGCACATTTGGGGTTCAGCACCAAGGCATTCTCTTCGTCTTCTAGATTCCATTCAGAAAAGAACCATTCGCTTGATAAACAGCTCAACTCTCACAGATACCCTTCACCTTCTAGAACATAGAAGAAGAGTTGCATACCAGTCATTGCTCTACAGATATTTCCATGGCAGATGCTCTAGAGAAATAAAAACTCTTGTACCACCATTGGCCACATTCGACCGAAGAACTCTGCACGCTGATCAGTCTCACCCATTTACTCTCAAGATTGACACTACAAGGACCAATCTTCATCAAGAATCCTTCTTTTACAGGGCTGCTACGACATGGAATAAGCTTCCAAAATCAGTTTTTCCAGAGAACTATGACCTGCAACTTTTTAAAAAGCGTGTCCACAATCATCTCCTTTCTATAATCCCTTCCCCTTCTAATAGACGCAGTGCGGGCCGTCCGCGGCCCACACGATAGGTTTACCCTTTTTGCGACTATTTTTATAATAAAAAAAAAAAAAAAAACTTTATGAAATCGTGGATCTTAATTATTTTTTATTTGTTAAGATGTTAAAACGGCTCCGGCCCCCCTAAATACTCCTCGCGACCCTGTTAAGAATTTTTGCTCTAGATCATAATTTTTCATCGCGGCCTTTCTTTATTCATAAGTTAAAAAAAACAGTTTTATTAATGAGGTTAAAGGTTGGCAAATTGACAATACCCACTCCTTTAATAAATTAAGGTAAATAATTTGCGTAAAATCAAAATTAATATTCTACAACAATTTGTCTCTTATCAATAATATCAAATAATCTATATTTATTAATCGAGTTCTATTATCCAATTTGGTTTTATTTAATCCTTTGGTAAAGATAATGACATACCATTTCTAAATTATTATCTGAATCGGTGACATATGCCGTCTCTTAATCCAAAATTTCAATATGAAATTACACACCATATCTTATTTACAATTAGTTACTTAAATACTTATTTAATTTGGTACATTGCTAATGTTAATTAAGATAAAACTGCTGGTAGATTTATCAGGTTATTTTAAAAAAGTCAAACTTTTTTGTATAACTTTTGGGCCTGCACCTGCTTTACCAAAAATAACAATTGAAATATTTTTTAATTCATTTTCGTTCTTCTTAAATGTACAGTTGAATACTGATTATCGAGTTTCTAACGATAATCCAAAACCGCCGTGTATTCGTGAAATTTGCTTCAGTGATTCTTCTCCAAACCATTACTGAACTTCCTCTATAATAATGGACCTTCTTTAAAACCACACTCCTACATGTTTTGATTTAAAATGTTACCCTAATATTGACTCATCTGGTAAACAAATAGGACATTTTTCCGTAACACGTGTCCCTTAGCTCAAGCTAAAGACAGTTTTATATGTGTAGTATCTTAGACTAGTTTTAATTCTGTTAACATTTAAAGGAGTCAAGACAAGATTTAAGACCATGTTATATAATGATAGCTTCATTAACTTCCCAGTGGAAGTAGTAATGGGTCCGTTTTTGCAAATCCCGAATTTTTACATATCTTCACATTTCAAAGTCCCCAGAGTCGAATACAATAGTTTTTAAGAGGACGTCGTGTGTGTGTGTGTATGTACGTATGTTCGTATGTGCGCTCGGAATTATTTTTTGTCTTGATTATCTCGAGAACAGAAAATGATATCAAAGTGGGACCAATTGCATTCGACGCATAATTACGCAACTTAAAACTGATTAGATTTTTAGCAAAATTGGTGAAGCTGTTTTTTATGAAAAATCAAAAATCTAAAAATAATTGTTAACTATCTGAATTTATTAATTATACTATTTTAATAAAGAATTTTAAGATCTTTTGAATATTATGATTATTGCATGTTGGGAATATTTGTATGAAAAATATGATAGTTTTAGAAAACAAAAAATAGAATTGGAGAATTTTAAACTTGTGTCAGTATTGAGAGAATAGCATTGAAGACGCTATAACAGTGAAAAATTATTTTTAGTAATAATTAAACATTGTTTATAACAATTAAGTATTGTTACTATTAAATGATTATAAATCATAATAATTAAAAAAACATTGTTTGTTTGTAAAGTAGGTTTAAAACCGATAATTTTATGTGATAACGTCATAAGAAAACATTGATGAAAAATTGCATACTTTTATGAATTGAATTGAATTATAATCAATGAATTATTGTTATTTTGTATAATACAAATAATTTAACTGAAAGTTACAATTTTTTTGATAAATTTACATTTATTTGCAATTTTTTTTTTAAAATTAAAATGTAAATCTTTTAAATATAAACCTCTCTCTATTAAACCCTATTGGTTTTCCTACTCCTTTCGTCAGACCAACAGTCTTACATAACTCTCACTTATTTAAGACTATATTATCCTGACTAGACAAATCTAATATGTGCAAGAATACAAACATATATATGTAGGCATATATACTGTAATGATATGTTCATTACGAACAATTATAATAATATATAATATTAAATTTTAATATAAGATTACAGTAAAGTTCCCTAATATAAAAAATTAATTGTAGGAATTTAACTTATACTAATTTTTATTTGCCCTGTATATTGTTCAAGAAATTTATAACCGATATAATTGTGATTTATTCTTAACATGTAAAAGTTAGAATTTAAACATGCATGCTCTTAGAAGAAGGTATTTTTTTGAAATAAGTGTATTTAAACAATACCTCAAATATTAATCAAAAAATTTAGATTCACCAAACCACAGGTGCAGTCTACCTTTAATAAGTATTGCAAATATAATATTTTGTTAAAATCATGAATAGTAGTCATTAATCTTTCACAATAAGCCACAGTTTTGAACAAATTTAATAATATTAAAAGTTGTTGTAAAGGCAGTACAACAAATGTTTTCTCAAATAAACGAGAAAAAAAAAGCCTTTCAAAGATATATCTAAATAAATCGATATATTTAACATTCCCAATAGAACATCAATACAATTTACCTAGTTCTAATTTTCCTAGTCTACAAAATTATTGGAATTTTAAAAACATAACTAACCTTACTAATTGGGTTGACACTTGACACTTAATGTTATCAATAGTCGGTTTTCGATATGAAATGAAATATATCGATACCAAAAATACAATAGCGACATGAACACGCCCACCAGGGCTTTTGTTTGCTTCTGCTAACTGTAAAATAGCTTGTGTGCTGCCGCTGTCTCTCTTTTATTCGGCCGCATCGGCCAATAAAGTGGGAAACCTAACGCTTATGCCGATCGTGCCTCTCTATCGCTTGTTCCGCGCTCTCGCTTGCATGCTCGGCTCAGGCGAAACGTGACAATGAGTCATGCTTTTTCGTACGTGCAGCCGGCGTTTATCGATTTATAAGACGTTATCACGTCAAAAAATTTCAATTTTTATAAACAATTTAAAACCGTTTTTTTAATAATTTTAATAATAATATTAACATTAATAATATATAATATAATATAATGTAATGTAATGTAATGTAATATAATATAATATAATATAATATAATATAATATAATATAATATAATATAATATAATATAATATAATATAATATAATATAATATAATATAATATAATATAATATAATATAATATAATATAATATTATATAATAATAATTATTATTATTATAACAACAAAACTAGAAAGCTAGAAAGTTTTTTACTCCTGATCAACTGTTGACGACGTACAAGGCTTACTAGAACATAGGAGAAAAGTTGTAGACCAGACATTACTCTACAGATACTTCCATGTCAGATTCTCCAGAGAAATAAAAACTCTTATACCACCACTGGCCACATTCGGTCGAAGAACTCGGCATGCTGATTAGTCTCACCCATTTACTCTCAAGATTGACACTACAAGGACCAATCTTCATCAGAAGTCCTTCTTTTTTATGAAGATAACACTTTTAGGAAAACTGTGTATTTTGATTAATTGGATTGTGCTCCAATTCCAGATTGGTAATTTAAAACTAGTAAAATAATGTTTTACATTAAAGGTAAATGGACCTTTCGTGCGATTAGAAACCACAAATTTTATCATAGTCCTGCTATTGACTTTTCACCTTGAAATTTATAACGAACGTTTTAATCAATTATTATTATATAAAGGATAACAAATCCCACCCCCGCCCCTCCATTGTACGTCTGATTCCTCCTCTGCGACTCCCTTTGGCCCACCTCCCGGAATTTTCCGGTTAGTTTATCAGCGTAACATAGCCGCCCGGACCTAATGTAGTGCTGATCATGTTAGAATGTGTTTACATGCCCAATTTACAATCGTCGTCATCGCCTTGCCAGCGACGGCAGTCGTCAAGACGCTGGATACACACGTAGCGCGGTGCGTCTGTCTGTTTTTCAGTTGTTAGAGTCGCCGATAAGATGACGCACACTCCATTCGCCTCGACATTTAGGCAGGTCCATGAAAAATTACCTTCTCGGGTCGAGGAAGAAAGATATGTCGAATAATTTGCAACTGTTTTGCTTCCAAATTCGGCAATTAGTACAGTATTGTGCGAATTAATGTGAACACAGGCAGATTTACAATGTCTCGTTTAATAACAGAAAAAAAATTAAACAGTACTAGTAAATAAATATGCAGAATCAGATGTAAGTTGCTCTTCTTCTTAGTCCTTTTACCCTCTGGAGGGTGTAGTGATACTATTTTAGGTTTGAGTTTGTTAATTCCATGCGTTTCTATCTTGTGCCAGATGTATTGCCTCGTGCATTGAGTGTCCCGTCATTTCTTTTATACTGTCGGTCCACCTCATTAGAGACCGTCCTGTAGGTCTTTTTTCCTCAACTTTTGCCTCGGCCACGAGGATTTCCATCTCACCTGTTCTTCTAGCTATGTGGCTAAAGTAACTAATATATGCTCTATCATTTTGGTTTGGATTTTTGGTTTTTAGTTCTTGTAGAACAGAGCCGTTTGTTCTGTTTTCCACCCATGACACTCTTAGGATTCGTCTGTACGCCCATAATTCAAAGGCTTCAATTATTTTTCGATTTGTTTTCTTTAGTGTCCATGTTTCAGCGGAGTAAACAGCAATTGGGAAAATCAAGGAATTGACCAGCATTACTTTCACTGTTTTTGTAATGGTTTGATCTCTCCATATTATTATGAGCTTACTTGTTGCTGATCTGGCCATTGCTAATCTTCTCTTTATTTTCTCTGAACAAACTTCATCTTTGGTTATCAACGATCCCAATTATACAAACTTGTCCACCACATCATATCTCGCTACGATTTTGATATTGGATGTGTCATTGGATCGATCGATGATCATTACTTTGGTTTTTGTTTTGTTGATTTTTAAAACATATTCTCTACTATAGTTTGCTAATTTGTTTATTATATTTATTAATTGTTCTTTGTCTGCTGCAATAATCAAGGTGTCGTCCGCATACCTCAGGTTACTTATTTTTCTTCCTCCATTTGATATTCCACCTTCCCAATCGTCAAGGACTTTTCTCATTATGTATTCGCTATATATGTTGTAAAGGAGGGGCGAGAGTATGCATCCCTGTCTGACAGCGGCCTCTATTTTAAAAGCTCTGGACACTGTTTGTCCTGTTCTGACCTTGGCATTATTTTGTTGGTAAAGTCTCTTAATTAAAAATATCAGATGCTTGGGAACACCCATTTCACCCATCACTCTCCACAAAAGTGACTAGTTCACAGAGTCGAACGCTTTCGTATAGTCTACGAAACACAAATATAATTTTAAGTTTTGTTCCCTCGCTTTTTCAATGATCTATTGTGCATTAAGTAGCTACTCTCGTGTACCTTTACCTGGTATAAACCCTCTCTGTTCATCCGATATTTGTGGAAGTAGAAATGTTTTCAAACGTTCATGAATGATGTGGAGTAATACTTTGCTTGCGTGTGGAATGAGAGTTACCGTTCTGTAGGTATTACATTTCGTCGGTAATCCTTTTTTATGGATGAGGATAAATATAGATTCGCACCATTTCATTGGCCATTCGCCCGTTTCCCATATTTTCGAGCATAACGCGTGCATTAAATCTGTATAATGCTACTGTTATTTACTAAATAAATGTTTTATTTTAATGCCAGTTGATAAACAATATCAACAGTTTTTTCGGTAGGTATAAACACGTAAAGATTTTTTGGTGTTCCAAATCTGGAGCAGGCAACATGTAATTGACCGTGCGAAAAACAGGAACTCTGTAAGATCAAACCAGTAACACTTAGAGATTGGCCTTTGAGCCTTGTTGATGGTTATAGCGAAAGCCAGACGCATTGGAAACTGTAATCGCTTAAAATTAAATAGCAAATTTATTGAAACATTGAAATTCGTGGTATCAGCACATCTTCTCCTTTAAATTTTCCGCTGATAATTGTGACTTCGATTTCGGGGGATTTAAGTTGCGCATAAGCATCAACGGTGAAACAACTTTTAAATTTAATCTACGTTCACTGGACCAGAACCGATTTTTGGAGTCACCACAAGTGCCGCCAAAACAATCCTTTCGGACTGGGTGGAGGAAAAAATACTCACGTACTCGTCCGATATACCAGAGTTGACTCACCCAAAGGCGTTCCTACCTAAACTCTCAAAAAACACAACTAAGCAGGTCCTAGAATGAAACAGAAATGGCCTGCGAATTCTAACGGGACTGCTTACAGGACACTGTCGTCAAAGATACCACCTCGGAAGGATAGGTCTGAACCAACAAACGGAGTGTCGGTTTTGCTGCGTGGAAGACGAAACTGCTGAACATATACTATGTTCATGCCCCGGCCTGGAAAGGTTCAACATATTTGGTTACACCAACCAAGAAACCTACCGATTTTAAAAAAATGTCACCCTATACAACCATGAATTTCGTGAGAAAGGCTAGATTGTGCGGTGAACTGTAACCTCTAGGAGTGAGCCACAATAGACCTACTAAAGGTCGCAGTGGAGGGGCGATCACGACCCACGCCATGATACGTAACCCAACCTAACATTCCAGATGGTTCCAAAGAGTTAAGAAACTCTATTGGATAGTTAACAGCTTGTTCCTCATCTATAACTGTGTCAATCGATTTATACTTGACAACTTCACCTGGAAGCTTGAATTGAATTGGATGGTTAATGTTGTTTACATTATCATTTTTGGGAGTCAAAATTGCTCGTTTGCGAAGCCAATTATGATTTTTGTAATTGTTTTCAATATCGGATAATACCTTTTTCACATTTTTAATTAATGTCTGCATTTAAAAAAGTTGCGCTGAAACGATAATTCACCTGTTGTCAGTTTGAAGTTTTCCATCGCCCATATCCAAAAACTGTTTTGCGAATATTTGCGCAGCAGCATTTTGAAGTAAATGCACACGCATATTAGATGTTTTTGCTCAAATTGAAATAATTTAAATACATAAATGTTTGACAACTTCAATATTTGTTGTTGTTTAGCTACGAATATTTTATTTGCGTTGTGTGGGAGGTACCATAACCACTTCCTACACAAAAGTTTTTTACTAAAACCACCTCTGTTATGTATTAAATAACTTCTGAAAATTTCATCCCAATCGGTCTACCCGTTGGTAGTTTTTGAATGACATACATTCAAACATTTTTTTATTTTTATATATATAGAAGAGATATGTCCCTGAATGGCTTTTATTACAGTTTAAGTCTAAATGAAAGCCTCAATCATCTTGCCTTTTTTTGTACAATCCACTTTTAGCAATTTAACCTTGCAAATAGACCACAAATTCTTAATTGGATCGAGGTCTGAAGAGTTTCCAGGCCAGTCTAGAAGAGTTACCTTTTAGTCCTTGAAATATTTCTCCATCTTCTTGAAAACATGACATGGTGCTGAATCCTGATGGAAAATTGGTTTGCCAACCGCTTGTACTTTTTTCTGTTTACTGGACAAACACCTTTCTAACATTTTTTTATATTTTTCACTGCCCATCATGCATTTAACGGGTATAAGTTTTTCTGTTCTCTGATATAAGAAACCACCTCAAAACATTTTTTTACTGGATATTTCACTGTTTAGACCAAGTGAGCTGCATTCAACTTTTCATCCACGCCTTTCCATACGAACTTTGATCGGTACCCCTGCAACAAAAATTAGGTCTCATCTGAGAACAAGACATTTCTCCAGAATTTTTTTGTCCAATGAGCATATTTTTTTGCCCAAATCAGTCTTTTTTATCAAAGCCTCCATTAGAAGCTGTTTTTTTAGGTCTTACAGCTTTTCTGCCTCCCTCCCAAAGGCGTCTGAGAATTGTAGAGTCGTGAATTTTCACTCCAGTCTTTTCTAAATCTTGCTGAAGATCACAGCTTGTTTTTCTGGGGTATAGTTTACTGTTTTTCAGAAGAAACGAGTTCTGTCGAGAAGTTATCTTTCTTTTCTCCCACATTTCCACTTCCGCTGAACTTCAACTCATCCAGTCTCCTTTTTTTGTTTATATTATTTATTGCAGCAAAAATGTGAAAAAAAGTTCTTAATAATTACGTTTTAGTAAAATTGTTTTTAATCTTGTTAATAAACCTAAAAAATCAACTTAAAAGTTTCATTTGCAAACTAAATGCAACCTATTACCTAAAAACACCGCCATGATAAATACACATTAAAATTGTGCAATATTATGTTTAACTTAAAATATCTCGAAAATAATAACTTTATCGTTAGAAGGTAATATGTGTTATTTACACAGAAAGTATTGGAGAATAACAAAATTGTGCTAAAATGACAATTTTTCCAGTGGCGTAAAATTTAGGAAGGGTCAAGCTCTGACTTGCCCTGTCGAACGCATCTGGTAGTAGCCAGAAATAATTATTTATCATAATTTAGTAAGGTTTGCAGTGTTTACACTTCCTGCCAAATATGATAAAGATTAGTCAAGCAATTTAAAAGTAATAGGGAAAAATCATTATTAAAATATTAAATAAAACACCTGGGTATAGTTCTGGATAAAAGACCCACCTGGAACGCCCACCCGAAAAAAACAATAAACAAAGCCAGGTTTTCTTTCTGAAATCTCAGAAGAGTATGCGGCAAATCTTGTGGAATGAACCCCAAACAGATTTACTGGATTTATCAATCAATGATAATATCTATGGTCACGTATGGTTTAGTAGTCTGGTGGACCAAAGGGTTACAACAGACAGCTAAAGCAAAGCTTGCTGGCCTTCAACGGCTGGCATGCTTGGCTATAACTGGAGCTATCTCCAGCACACCAACGGCAGCGATGGCACACCTCCTAAATCTTTTTTCCCCTAGATTATCTCTTAGAGAGGGAGTCCAGGATAGTCTTCTACCGATTCCTGTCTTTGAAGGGGCAAATTAATGGAGAGCAACTTGGGGACCACTCCGGGATACTAAGTAAAACAAAAAACCACCAAATTCTCGGGATGGTTTCTGACATGCTAGCCACAAATATACACGTAGAAAAGTAGTTCAAAGTTCTCTTTCCGAAAAGAGATGAATGGATAAGGGGTAAAATCCTTTTACCAGGGACTGAATACGTAATGTACACAAATGGCTCAAAAACCCCAGATGAAGTTGGGGCCGGTGTTTTCGGCAGGAAACCAAAGATTGAAATATCTACCAGGTATGCTACAATCTTTTAGGATTATATATATATATATATATATATATATATATATATTAAATTAAAACCATAATTATTACCAACGAATAATCGCCGTTTCGAACTGCCCAAACAAAATAACCTCAGACTACTAGAGACAACTGACTTATAGATACTACACCCTGGTTAAGTTCATAACTGAGCGTCACCACGCTAGGCAAAGCAAAGATTTTTAATGATAAATGATTTTTGGCCCATCCTGTATTTTTCAATTATTTAATCTATCTACGTATATATATTTTACCTTTAAACTGACGATAAATTGGCGCATGTAATATAAAATACGCTGTTGTACCAATTATGAACAATTAGAATTAATGTTTCCTAAGAAGAAACAGCAAAACAGAAAACAAATTTCTCTTAGTCAGTCAAATAAACACAATTATTAGTAAATTTTCTTGTGAACGAGAGCCTTATCGCGAAACAAGAGACGATAACGAAAACGAGAGAAGTCTCTCTAATTTAAGTGAATCGCTAGCGTTCATTGTTAGCATAATTCGATTACAGTTCATCAAGAGTGCGCCGTTTTCAGCAATGCCGCTTAGATGGGCTGCAATTTGCATTTAATTATCACATATAATGCGCATTGCCGGGTCTGTAAATCCGACGAAAGATACAGTTACGACACCAACTGGAGTTTAAACGGACGGTTGGCGCAGTCAATAGGATTCGTCTATCTTACATCCGCATCACGATGTCAACAGTTCGACTAAGGGTGGGTTGTAACACAATAGTTTAACCTCTGGTCTTCTTTAATTGCATATTATCGTTGGTTGGGCTACGTGGTGCTATTTTGAATTTTCTTTCACTTAAAGAAATGTAGCGACAAGTCGCTGTGTCAAACAGCGGTGGTTGCTTGCGGGAATAAACGTCAATAAAAATAATAATTGCGAAAGTTGATATAACGGGTGTCCCAGTTATATAGTTTCAACGCGATATCTCCGTTGTTTTAATAAATTTAATTTTAACATTTTAAACGCTTTATAGAAATCTTATGTCCTCTTTTTCATTTATTTAGCGTATGGATTGAAGATTCGTTACAATACGATAAAAGAAACTATAAGATTAAAATAAAATGTATACAAAACTCTATAAAGACATAACACATATCATAACATAAATCCTTTGACAAACTATACATTAATATCCAAATTGCACAGCCATTGGATTGCGTCTGAAGAGCATTCTGCGAAGTCCTGTAGGTTTCTGCTATAAGCATGGTTTGGGTAGTTTGAAACGATATGGTGAATCGTTTGTCTCGGTTACTACAGTCGCGCTGCGGACTGTCGGCGAGGCCCCATCGGTGTAGGAATTCGGCACATTTACCCTGTCCTGTCCTGTCCATATTCGGTTCAGCTTTGACCAAGTGGTACGTGAAACGCCTGTGCCATTGAAGACGAGTTCAGGGTTGGTTATTTGGATGTAGTCGAATACTATTGCAGGCAGCCAGCCATCTTGCTGTTCATTGCTTTTTCATATTGTATTCATCAGTCATATCTAAAGTGGAAAAGCCAACGCGGAGGTTCGCATTGTAGACGCGGTAGCACCCCATGACGTTCCGGTAAACTTAGTTATTATATTATTTCGTGTCCTTATTTTGGCGGCTATATTAGTAAGGTGGTTTCTGAACGTCAGAGTCCTATCGATTGTTACACCCAGGTATTTATAGGTATTGTTATGTTGAAATTAAAACGGAGAAAGTCTACTTAAAGTATGTTTGGAGTGGAATCTTGTGTAACAAACACAATGTTAAACCATAAAAGGATTCACTTGAACACAAGACAAGAAGGATACCAGAGAAGTATAATTAATTTCGTAATTGTGAATAAAAGATTAAAAAAGAAAGTAATAGGCACTCGGGCATACCTCAGTGCAGGTATTGACACAGACGACTTCTTAGTAATGAGCCGAATAAAAGGTCTCTTTAAGCGGTGGCAGCATCATGTACTAGAGCGTATAAAAGTTGAGAATTTGCAAGAACTTCGTTAGTAAATTGATCGAGAAATTTGACAGTTTAGATAAAGCATAGGAGGTTAAAGAATTGTGAAAGCCATTCAAAAAAAGAATCGTGGATATTGCTATTGAAGTGTGTGGTGTAAGCAAATGAAGGAAAGGATGCAAGTTAAAGAAAATTTTCGTAGAGGTTCAAAAAGCAGTGTCAGAGAAAAAGAAATCCTGACTGGATTGGCTTTTATCAAAGAACGCAAAAGGCAACGATTGAGGATGAAAACAAGGCAAAGAAAGAGTATAACAGGTTAAAAGGTGTGGCAAAAGAAAGAAGGTTGATAGAAGGGTATTTGACGATTTCCAAAACAATATTAAACTCTTCTGGAAGTCAAGAGCACCCAGAAGTAAATATGCTACTTCGCAACTGGAAAAAATCAGAAACCAAGATGGTAGTATGGAAAAAGGAGAGGAGTGCGTATTAAAGAAATGGAAGAAATATTTCGAAAGTTTATTTAACAAAGAGGATACACAAGTACAGGCCCAATTTGGAGATATGAGTGAAAGTTGCAATAAAAGTGAAATTAGTACGACAGAAATTTTGAAAGCGTTAAACAGTATGAAACTGAGAAGATGATATGAGATGTGGGAAGGAGATGTATGGATCAGGTCTTTTCATTATAAAGGTATAGTCGAAAAATTCTTGGCTAGAAGTCAGGTCTATTGCGCTTTTATAGACTTGGAGAAGGCCTATGACAGAGTGGTGAGGAATAAATCGTGGTCGACATTGTCTATGTATAGGGTAAGCGGTAGTTTACTCTACTGGCAAATTATGCCCGAGCTCAGCCGTAGAGGGTAGAAGAAAAAAATATAAAAGTGAGCCGCGCCACCGATATAGACGGTTCAAGCCGGAAACCCCTAGGTCTTATAGGCACTAGCAGAGTCACACGATAAATAACTAAGATTATGGTGAACCAAATAAATAAAATTATAGCAAAAATATATTGGATACTTTACTCACACAATAAATTAAAATACACAGCTCAATAACAAAATTATAACACATATAATCAAAATTAACAGCCAACAATAAATCTAAACTTCAAAATTTACAACTTTATGAGACAACAATAAATCAAAAATCCAAAGTTTACGATTCCATAAAATAATTAAAACAAAGGTAAGAATGACAAACCTTATCAGGTTACCAAAAAAAAAACGTATATAAGTCCACTTTTTAACAATACTTTATCAACGTTCACGTACGGCTGCCAATTTAATCACGTTTTTTTTCCTTTTTCATCTACATAAAGACTTACACTGTTAAACAATCGAGCTTATTACCTTTTACGATGGCTGTCCTTCAAAATAGCAATATTGTAGGATATTTACAAATAAGTATGAAGAAAACGTTTTTACTTGGACACAAAGAACTATTGAGAATATTACTTTAATCAAAGTTCAGCCTTGGCATATTATCCAATGCAATAAATAGTTTTCAACAGTGTACCATATTAATAAATTAAAACAAAACTTAATCGCGGTGTCAAAAACAAATCACGTCGTTTAAATATTCTAAAATAAAACACTTGTAACCTTTGGGTATACGAATTCACTAATCCTGTGGCCTACTCCTGTGGCCGGATTGATTATGGAACTGCACCTGGTACTTAACAATGGCTTCCCTCCATCAGATCCCGCATGCGGATATTTTAACTCGACACCAAAATCCAAAATATCAACAACAAAGGTAAGATAGAATGGTCAAGTTAAAAATTAAATGGCCCAAATACAGCCAGATATGAAAGAAAAAACCGTAAAGGTTCTGCTCACGTGTTAATATCAAATCGTTCCAAAAACTCTCACCCGACTTCGACGACTGACACCAAGCGACTGTCCAAAACTACTGACTCCCAGGCCGGATATCAGAAAATGATAGGGGACACGCGTCAGCCAACAATCTTCGCAAATCTATGTTCCAAACTCATAATCGCGCTCGTCCGTGTTGATAGCCAGCCCATCCACACAGAAAAGCAAACCAAACAATAATATAGCTGACAACACACGACAGTCGAGGCCAAAAATCAAGGCAAAATCTAATAACAAAAACCCCACTCCATCTCCACCGATTAACAAAAATGTCACAGCCATTAATAATTAAATCCTATCACTACTAGGTATGCAACACTATTTACAACGAATGATATACTTAAGTTACAACAAAATACGGTATGCAAAACTATTTACGAGCACCAGACTATCAGAGACCCAATTAATAATGGAACTGTAGAAGGGAAAAAATAGGCACGTGACAATATCTACCTAAAAAACACAAATTGTGAAAATATTATCACCAAAAATATCAAAATATTGTCAAAAAACAAGGGTTATGTATCCCGTTGCTAAGAAAATAAACAGAAAAATTTGTGATTTCTAAAGAACTGTCAATAACATATTATTTTATTTTGACATGCAGGTAGGCAGCTTATGACACTAGTGCACTGTAAAATTTTCTGTGCAGGTGCACGGAAAAAGCCCATTTTTGGTGCGCTAAATAGGCATGTAAATATTGTGTTTTCAGGTAATGAAAAAAGTATTTCAATACGTGAATGTTTTTAATAGTAAAAGAACGTACATCGACACCAGTACTTTCCGGTCGTGCCATTAATTGGCCTTATTTGATGCGAATAAATAGCCAGCAAGCAAACAAAGTCGTCGGAATAATAGCGCACTCTGATCTCCCCTCATCACATTTAACGAGCCGAATGGTTTGTTGATGTTAAGCCTGTTTAGCATCACCCTGTATTTATATAAGTTATATTTTAGCAGGTGGCCATCTGTCGCAGTGACAAACGACAAACTGCACAATTGTCGCTCTCCGCGGGCGTCTGCGATTTCAATTAATTTACGTATTATTATTTCGATTGTGTGTATCTCTCCATTGGGGGTTAAATGGCTCTTTTATTTTCGACGGGTGAGTAATGAAAGGGTAACGTTTCATTTTAAGGTGACGAAAATTAAATAAAAATTACGGTGTTGCGCCAAACTGTTTGTAAAATGTCGAGTTACACAGTCTAACAATTAATATCTAGGACTCATTTACTTAAAGACATCTCTCTCTTAAAATCGTTTACTTCATATCATGAAGTATCGTGACCTTATGTTTGTCGTTCACGTTATGGTGTTTGTAATTTCTTTCCATTTGTCTCTATCTGAAACGCATCTTATGCTTTCTTGTAGTGGTTTCTCTGTAAAGTGCTTCACTTGGTCCAATCAGCGTTTTGGCGAGCGTTCCCAAAGTCTCACTCCTTCGACATTTCCTTGGAGACATA
This sequence comes from Agelastica alni, assembly GCA_950111635.1. Lineage (NCBI taxonomy): Eukaryota > Metazoa > Arthropoda > Insecta > Coleoptera > Chrysomelidae > Agelastica > Agelastica alni. The sequence continues at coordinate 59,159,362 of OX467711.1, read as the reverse complement.
TTGACAATGAAAATGTCACTTTTATTTTTAAAAAAAATCAGCTTTGGATCAAAACTTTTGTATTGCTAAATTTTAACTTTTAAGTGTAGTAGTTAAAATAAAGTGATAAAGTAAAGTGATAAAGTTCGAAGATATGATGAAAATTGCAATAAATGTGAAATTATTACGACAGAAATTGTGGAAGCTTTGAACAGTTTAAAATTGGGTAAAGCTGCTGGGTACGACAGGATAACGGTTCAAATTCTGAAGGCTGGACAAAGCGTGGTAACTAGTCTGCTGTACCAGCTTTTTAACATTTGTTAAAGAAGTGGCAGCGTAGCAGACGACTGATGCAAGGCCTTTATCGTGCCACTTTACAAGAAAAAAGGTTCGCAGCAGGACTGTAATAACTACCGAGGTATAAGTTTACTCAGCAAAGTCGGCACTGTATACAAAGATATTGATTAAAAAAATGACGAATAAAACTAAAAATATGATACAGGATGTGCAAGAAGGACTTAGCAAAAGAACAAGATGTATGGATCAGGTCTTTTCATTACAAGGTATAGTTGAAAAATTCTTGACTAGAAGTCAGAAGGTCTTCTCCGCTTTTATAGACTTGGAAAAGGCCTATGACAGAGTGGTAAGAGGTAAATTATGGTCGAAATTGTCTATGTATGGGGTGAGCGGTAGTTTAATACGAGCACTGAAATCACTATACGAGAATTCCACTGCTTGTGTCAGGATAAACGGAGCTTACATGGACTTGTTTAACATCAAAAAAGATGTGAGACAGAAATGTTTGGCTTCGCCATGGCTGTTTGACTTATACATAGACGATTGTTTAAAGGATTTGAAAAAGAGTGCTTTTGGATTAAAAATGAATTATTTGATCGTCAAATGCCTTTATTACGCCAATGATCAAGTCATATTAGCGTCATCTAAAAAGGAGTTGCAGGCGATGGTAAATGTTATGCATGATGCCCCGAAAATGAAAGGAATGAAAAAAATTTAAGCAAAACGAAAGTAATGGTTTTTAAAAAGAAGAAAGAAGAAAGCATGGCGAACTGTGAGGTTCTGATTAAAAGAGAAAGAGTGAAACAAAGAAATGAATTTTGATACTTAGGTTTAAAGTTTACAAGAGATGGAAAGTATAACAGTGGCATTAGGCGAAGGGTGTTGGCAGGAAAACAAATGAATGGGGCACTGCATAGCTTTATGAACAGCCAGAGAGTGTCAAAAAAGTTACGTCTGGCTGTGCATAGAGGAGTGTTGGTTCCCACACTTTTGTATGGTAGTGAATGTTGGGTTTGGCAAAAGAAGCATGAAGTAAAGATTAGTGAGATAAGGAAACGCTGTGGTGTAAAAAAAGATAGATACAGAAATGCTTAGATGGTTTGTACACGTAGAAAGGATGGAAGGAAGAATATTGGCGATACAAATCTATAAGGCGAGTGTGAATGGACAAGTTGGTAGAGGTGGACCTCCGCGAACGTATATTTCGATCAGATCAACATTGTTTTGAAGAAAGGCCATGTTAAGAGTAATAACAACCGACAAGCATGTATAAGAGCACTGATTAAAGTAGAGGAAGCAAAAGATGTGTGTAAGAACCGTAGCAAGTGGAAGGAAGTGGACTCTGTCTACCCCTACGGGAAAAAGGCGTGACTATATGTATGTATGGATGCTTAGATGCATATTAAGCCAGATATTACATAGCAGAAAAATGCTTTAATGTATACGAAGCAATATTTGGTGCTGGGTTTAAAACAATAAAAAATAGTTGAAAAATTGAGAAACTAATCTTGGATTGACATAGAACAGGATGTGCAAATAATGAATATATTTTTTTTTCTGAAAAAAAAATTATCTTTTTCATTTATTTTCCTTTATTAAAGTTGAATCTTGCGCACACCTGTTGACCTTTGTTAACCATGTACACAAAAGTAAAATTATTTTTAAATATCAGGTAACCACAAACAAACCAATTACGTTTTTCTAAATAATACCCTAATGCATTTTATTAAATTAAACGTTTCTATAATACCTACATAGTTTGAGACAAAAAATTATAAAATTATTGCACCATATTTGTTTTTGGATGCGGTAGAGGGTTAGGATCAAAAAGACTCCTGTCAACAAAATTGCTCAAAGATTCTAAAAAAGTTAAAAATTTGCATGCGATTAGTTTGGATATTTTTAGTCAGTACGAACCAGAATCCAAGATAAGCACATTGAAAATGAAGTCGATGATCATTTTTTAAGTTGCATAATTTACTTCAAAAGGTTGTCAAAACAAGTGTGTTGTTCCCAAAAATAAAGAAATCTTTGATTATGAGAATGTTTTGGACGACGTCGACCCAATTCTTTATCAGGATAATGAACACACTCACAATTACTTCTCTGTGAAACAATTTTTGGCTAAAAACAAATTTCTATTATTGACCACCCCCTATTTTTACCTCCCTATGACTTTTTTTTATTCAAAAAAATAAAAATCTCTGAAATAAACCATTTTTAGGTATTAACAGAAATTAAGTAAAAAAAACGCGGTGTGTGTATAAATATATAAAATCACCAATTCGATAGTAGCTTATTTTTTTAAAGCACCATTTTAAAAATGGATTATCATTAATCAAGTTATTTCTGCCAGTTTTTGAAGAAATGCTGCTCCGTATGTGAGATATTTGCTTTATATTACGAATTTAACTTCGATAGATCCTTAATATCAATAGCTGCTCTTGTACATATGTAAAACCCCACGAACACAAAGAACGTTTAACAAGTCGTAATCCAATAGAAAAGAGTTATTAGAAGGTCAAATAAAACATCGCGGCATCACGAGGGAATAAAGCAAATGTATAAAACAAACATCTACATATATGCCATCGTCGGAGGTGTGACAGACTAAGGGTGGTGAAAAATAAGGACTGAATGAACATGTGAGCTCGTACACTAACTATCTAACTAAAATTTTACGGTTAAGGCCCGGTTTTACCAAGCGCGACGTAATCTCAGTTTTCGTAATGGAAGTTAAAGTTAACCCTTGGATTTAATCCCGATTCTATTCGTAAACGCAGTTTGTGGTGTAATAAAACACTAAGTGTTTTACACATTTTTATCCCTAAATAAATTTATACTTTACAACGAATTTAATTAATCTTTTTAAAGGCAACATGTATATTGGTATTTAAACTTTCATTTTTTAAAATTCCAGGTAAAATAGATCACAGGTATTTTAAAAATTAAAATAATTTATTGCAAAAAATCGTTGTGATTTCAAACTCAATGAAACGAAAAAGTGACACTTAAAAGGGACAAACATAAATCTATAGGATTAAGTATACATGCATACATATAGTTACGCCTTTTTCCCATAGGGGTAGGCTTAGACCACTTGATACGGTCCTAACACAAATCTTTTTATTCCTCTGGTTTTATCAGTGCTCTCATACATGCTCGTCGGATGTTGGTACTCTTGACCTGGCCTTTTTTCAAAACAATGTTGATCTGATCGAGATATATTCGCAAAGGTCGACCTTTACCGACTTGTCCATTCACACTCGCCTTATAAATTTGTTTCGTCAATCTTCCTTCATCCATCCTTTCTACGTGTCCAAACCATATAAGAATTCCTTAATCTATCTTTGTAACCACATCTTCTTTTACACCACAGCGTCCTCTTTTCTTACTATACTTTACTTTATCCAATTTAGTCACTCCGTCTATACTTCTCAGACCTCTCATCTTCGCAACATTAATCCTATTTTTATGCTTCTTCTGCCAAACCCAACATTCACTACCATACATAAGTGTAGAAACCAACAACTACCTATGCACAGCCAAAATTACCTTTTTTACATTTTTTGGCTGTTCATAAAGCTATGAAGTACCCTATTTATTTTTTTTTTGTCAACACCCTTTGCTCAATGTCACTGTCATACTTTCCATCTTCCGTAAACTTTGAACGCAAGTATACAAACCCATTTACTTGTTCCACTCCTTCTTCTTAATGAAAACTTCACAGTTTGTCCATGCTTTCTTAATTAATTAATTTATTTTTAATTTATACGCACTTTCTTTTAAATCTTTTTAAAAATCGTTTATGTATAAGTTAAACAGCCATGGCAAAGCCACACATTCCTGTCTCACATCTTTTTTTATGTTAAACCAGTCCATGTAAGCTCCGTTTATCCTGACACAAGCAGTGGAATTCTCGTATAGTGATTTCAGTGCTCGTATTAAACTACCGCTCACCCCGAAAATAGACAGTTTCGACCACAATTCAATCCTAACCACTATGTCATAGGTTTTTTTAAGTCTATAAAAGCGCAATAGACCTTCTGACTTCTAGCCAAGAATTTTTTGACTATACCTCGTAATGAAAAGACCTGATCCATACATCTCCTTCCTCTTCTAAATTCTGCTTGCACATCCCATATTATCTTCTCAGTTTCATTCGTCACTCTTTTAAACAAATATTTTTGCTTACAGTTTGCCGACTATGCTGAGTAAACTAATACCTCGGTAGTTCTTACAGTCCTGCTGCGAACCTTTACCATTGTAAAGCGGCACGATAATGGCCTGGCACCAGTCGTCCGGTACGCTACCACTTCTTTAACAAAGGTTAACTGTATGCAACTGTATGCAACATTTCTTTGTTTTCTTGTTAATGTTGGCTATATTTGCTATCATTTTGATGCTCAAACATCGATCCTTTCTGACGATTTTTCCGATTTCTTTCGGACGTTCATCTTCTTCCACCGATTCTTGGCATTCCAAAAACCTTTTAAGCCACATAAAAATTGCTGAATAGGACATGCAATTTATTTCATACGCTTGTGTCAACATTTGTTGGTTTTTTATTAAGTCTTACAGGATATTGCAATTTGACGCACAGGGTCTTTATGTTTTTTATTGTCAAAAGCTTTATTTTCAGATCTAGTTTTAGTAAATTGATGCATAGAATTAAATTACAGTATTGACGGGTGTTATGATTGTCGTTTTTTTAAGTTAAGGAATAAAATATTGAGGGATGGACTACAACTAATTAGTATTATTATGTAAAAAAAAAGACGTCAAAAAGGTAGAAAGGGTTCAATGGCGAAGTGGCAGAAAGAGTGGATTGAACACACAAAAATAGCTTAATGGATGAAAGAATTAACTCCAGATGAGGTAGCATGGGTACGCATGGGTAAGCATGGGTAAGCATAAAAATCTCAATTATTTTTTGTCATAGATCCCCGAAGGCTACAAATCTTTTAACGGCATTATAATAAGAATAAAAAAGGCAAAAAAAGACGTAGCATGTACCATAGAAATACAGGTGTAAGACATACGTTATTTATACATACAAATAGTCACGCCTTTTTCCCGTAGGGGTAGGCAGAGACCACTTCCTTTCATTTGCTACGGTTCTTACACACATCTTTTGCTTCCTCTACTTTCATCAGTGCCCTCATACAAGCACGTCGGTTTTTGATATTCTTGACATGGCCTTTCTTCAAAACAATGTTGATCTGATCAAAATATGTTCGCAGAGGTTGACCTCCACCGACTTGTCCATTCACACTCGCCTTATAAATTTGTTTCGTCAATCTTTCTCCATCCATCCCTTCTACGTGTGCAAACCATCTAAACATTCCTTAATCTATCTTTGTAACCACATCTACTTTTACACCGCAGCGTTTCCTTATCTTACTATTCTTTACTGTATCCAACCGAGTCACTCAGGCTATACTTCTCAGACTACTCGTCTTCGCAGCATTAATCCTATTTTCATGCTTCTTTTGCCAAACCCAACATTGACTACCATACATAAGTGTTGGAACCAACACTCCTCTTTGCACAGCCAGACGTGTCTTTTTTGACACTTTCTGGCTGTTTATAAAGCTATGCAATGCCACATTCATTAGTTTTTCTTTCTACACCCTTTGCTCAATGTCACTTTTATACTTTTCATCTCTCGTAAACTTTGAACCCAAGTATACAAACTCATTTATTTGTTCCACTCATTCTCCCTTAATTAGAATCTTACAGTTTGTCATGCTTTCTTCTCTTTCAAAAACCATTACTTTCGTTTTGCTTAAATTTATTTTTAAACCTTTGATATTCAGAGCATCATGAATAACATTAACCATCGCCTGCAACTCCTCTTCAGATGACGCTAATATGACTTGATCATCGGCTTAAAGAAGGCAATTGACGATTAAATAATGTATTTTTAATCCATACGCACTCTCTTTCAAATCTTTTAAGCAATCATCTATGTATACATTAAACAGCCATGGCGAAGCCACACAACCCTGTTTCACAAATTTTTTACTGTTAAACCAGTTCGTGTAAGCTTCGTTTATCCTGACACAAGCAGTGGAATCCTCGAAAACAATTTACTCCTTACCACTTTATTATAGGCCTTTTTCAAGTCCATAATAGCGCAGCAGACCTTCTGACTTCTAGTCAGGAATTTGTTGACTATACATTATTCATATGCCCAAAATGGGGAGACCACCGAAGGTAATGTAACACCCTATTGGAGGTTATACTGGATCACCAAAACCTGTAATAAATAATAACCAAAAGCAGCAAAAAATAACATTTTATTAAAAATCTTGCAAAGAAAATGTAATCTTCTAAATAAATAAAAAAAACACATGGGCAAGAACAGAGTGTGCAAAACGATTGAACACATACTAGTGGCGACAGTCGCATTAACACAAGTCGAATCCTGTCACCACCAAGCCATGAAAAAAAAAAAGTTTTTTGGTGGGTAACGTTGTGCCAGTCTCACATCGTTTGGGGTTTTGAAACGGCCGGCGTCGGAAAAGTTAAGGGAGTCTATAAAAGATGTTTGACCACCTGTTGATAAATTTTTATTTTAAAACTAATTGAATAAAATATTAAATCAACTACTAATAATTAGTACTTTGTGCTTTCAGGGTGTAAACAGAATATAGAGTGAACCATTAATCCTATTGACATTTTAACCTTCATTTTCCCGCGCTGTCATTCCGACGCCAAGTGTGCTATAACCTATGTGTTTACTAAGGAAAGTTAACAATTTACTGATATTTGAAAGTCAATAAATTTATTATTTTATATTGAAAGGAATTCAGATATGTTTTTACCATTGTTCTCAATTTTTGTTTATCTGGCTGCTACTCCAAGTAGTCGATGCATCGTGGAGGGCATGACTGTTCTTGCAAAGAAGTGATGTCAAAGAAAAAAATAATATTGAAATCAATGGATGACATGACTTCAATGATAATTATAAGTAATTATTTACTATTGTCTTTCATAAAAATAACCAAGAGAACTTGCCTGTCTTTTTTCAATAAGTTTTTTATATCTTTTCTTTTCCCCTTCTATCTTCAGACTTTTGGGGTTTTTACTTAGATATCAGTGTTTTTCAGGTAAGGTTTTTAATAGCCCCTGACAGATTGATAAAACATAGAAAACAAAATCACTAGGAGTTATGAAATATTTCTCAAAAAAATGTTTAGAACAAACCCCTATGTTTTGGTAACTCTCTTTCCTATCTTCAGTTTGATCTCCCACAGTTTATTTCTATCAACTATAGTGACCATTCTCGATTCTCTAATATGCTCAACTCTTTGACTCACATTTGGGAAATAATGAAAAGTTAAATTGGAGTTTTTTTACACACTGAGTTACATCCAGGTACACAACAATTTACTCTACTGGTCATTTTCACTATTAACAAATTATTAGTCATTTTTAAACAACTATAATCTTTGCACAAATGTGAGCTTTAGGGTACATAAACACAAAGCAATCACACTTGTTCATCACTTGATATTGATGCGAATTTATTCCGTCAGATGGCGTATTGCTCAGCATTAAGGCAATAGCTAAAAACGCACTTATTTACGTATTCTAAATAACGGTACAATTGTGCAGAATAGAATCGTAGTATAGTTTTTCAACGCTAAAACTGGTTGCTGTCTAAACACATTTAAGGATGTGTATGAGGTCAAATTACATAGTACATCTAATTAATTTTTAAACTTAATAAATGTAGTAAATTGTTAACAGCGACATTTCTTGTTAATTGTAATGAGTTTCTATAATAGATTTTTTGAAAAAAAAATTTATAATTAAATATTATAAAAAAATATTTAACATTGAATTTGACTACCGCGTTTGTAGTCGGAAGAAAATCTGGCAACACTGCAGGCCACGTGGCGTCCGAAAACTTCAAAAGTTGTGTATTTGAATTTATAACGCTAAAATTTTGACAGTCATGGATACTACTAGTGATGCACATAAAAGTGTTAATATAATAATATTAATATTTATTCCAGTAATATTAATGTGTTGATAATATGATATTTTATGTTATATATTGTTTATGAAATAAAAATGTATTTTTATGTGATACGAATTTTACATATTAATGTTAAATAGAGAGGAAAATAAAGAGCACGTTATTATCGACATGCTGCCTTGCGATGTTGTCAGATTTTTATATTGCAAAAATATACACGGGTAGTGGTTTCAGAACGAATAATTTCCTGAACTTTAAAAAAAAATATCTCTCTGCAATTATCGAAAACCCCGCTTGTTTTTGGGCTCGAAAAATCGCAAATCGTCTGAACTTACTAACAATAAGTTTTTTAACCGTACAAGTTTTATAGAAGAACATAAATTTTTCGATTCTTTCAAAAATTATTTCACTTCCGGTAAAAATAACATGGAGTAAATGGTAACTTGAAAATAAATTATTTCACTTTCATTATCGAAAAGCTTTCTTTCTTTCTTTACCTTAATCGATGCAGAATCATTTACTCTATGAAATATTTCAAATTTAGGCAGCCATTTAAAAATTCAAAAATGTTATGCACATCCTTAAACAAAACATATTTTATTATTGATTTGTTGCACAAAAATATAAGCACTAATGTATGGTATTTGTCTTAAATTAAATGCCTCCCAAATGATTGTTGTTGCAACACACCTCTGATCCTCACAAGCCATCGTTGCTAAAGTGTGACATATCCCGACACATATGGCATTTAGGGCATAAATTAAGCGCAGAAAATCCTAGTTAACCGCACGAAGGTTGGTGTACGACCCCTCCAATTTGCAGCCGCATCTCTTTTCCTCTCTCGATGTTCGAATGATACCGCCGCTCTCTTCCTACCACACGATAAATTACTTTAATGGAAATCATTTACCGCGTATTTATTCTCTCCATCATTCGAATGTTTGTTGCTCTTTCGCGAATGTGCGAATTTTAATCCTGACAATTCAAATGGATTAAATGCCGATCTATTTTTCCGACTGCAAAAACAAAATGAAAACGTTTTTAACAATAAAATCTACCGAATCGAAACAAATGATACTTAATAATAAAGAATAATATATGTAATATGAACGTAAACATTCTAAAATAAATCCAACACTTATTTTTATTACTAGATAACCAGGAAATATTTAATTATTTTAACAAAAAATTTAGTGATAGTTTCACACTAGGGTGCTTCGTTTGAGATGACTTTTTTTTCTAAGAACACCTAAGAAATTAACGTATATCGCAATGTACAGTCGCACGAAAATAGCATATATCCGCAAGCGTGCAAAATACTTTGAAAAGTTTAAATTTGGAAAAATTCTGGAATAAAGCTGCCAAACGAATTTTTATAAAACTTTCACAGGTCATTAAAACACACTATAAAAAGAATATCCTGATAGTAATTTTTGCGCGGAAACGTTTGGAAAGTACTTTTTTTTAAATGTGTGCTAAATTTACTATGGTGGACATTCAAATGTAATTTTTATAACAAGTTTTTACCTTGATCAAACACTTAAAATTCCTCGTACTTTTTTGCAACACAGTTTACACATTATAATTCACCTATTCCACACATTTTTTTGCAATAATTTAACGGAATAAGCGTCAATAATTCAAAAGAAATTAATTATTATTATTAAATCATTAATAGACAGTTGATTGCAGCTCGTTTGACTAATGACAGGCTTTTAAACTCGTATTTGTAATTGCGACGTTGCCAGAGTGCGCATATATTTTTTTTAGAAATAATGGATTCGACTGTTAATCAATGATGAACATAAAAAAATTAGCCTAAACCTACCTAACGGCCTAACCTAACACAAAAAGTACTTTTTTTAACCAATTAAAACAACTCGCTTCGCTCTTGTAAAAAGGTTAGGTTATAAGGTTAGGTATCGGTCGTCAATTTAATTTAAGAAATGATAGATTCGACTGTTAATAGTTGATGAACATAAAACCATCAGACCAACTTAAACTACGGCCTAACCTATCACCAACAGTACCTTTTTTAACCAATTGAAACATTAACTTTTGTACGCGCACTTGTTCTCTACTTACTTGCTCATTAACCTAAAAAATAGTGCTATGTAAATTTATAAGATATAACTTCTTTTTTCATTAACTGAGCCATAAAAATATTTTATTTAATATACAATTATTTCTGCTTTTTTATCGGCAACGTCGCAATTTTAAATACGAGTTTAAGATGCTGTCATATGTCAGACAAGTTAATAGTTTATGTATCATTGTATCAATAATAATGATTAATTTCTCTTGAATTATTAACGCTTATTCAGTTAAATAATTGCAAAAAAATGTGTGAAATAGGTAAATTATAATGTGTAAATTGTGTTGCAAAAGAGTACGAGGAGTTTTAGATGTTTGATTGAGGTAAAAACTTGTTATAAAAATAACTCTTGAATGCCCACCACAGTAAATTTAGCACACATTTCCAGACTCGTAATGTAATATACTATTTCACTCCAATAATGAAATATTACTTTAAACATATAAAAAAAAATTCCCCCAAAGAAGAGCACTTAATTTTACTCGCTGAATGAATTTGAAATTTACCCATTTTATTAAACCAATTATCTATAGCATCGTGACATTTTATGGTATTCAATTTACAATGGGCAGGATCTTTACTCTTTAAAAGCTCCTACAGCTAATTTACAATCCATAAACTATCCCGCCAGTAAAAAATTGTAAAGTTAATTTTTGTTTAAAAATCATGGTTTTTTTCATTTTTCTTTTCAACTACCAACTATTACAACAAAATTGTATAGAAGTTTTTTTTATTTTTATTAATAAGATTAATGTTATTGATACAAATAATTTTTGTTTTAAACGTAATATAAATAGGCCATAATTGTATTGAGCTGACTGCGGAAAAATTTATCTTTTTTACAAGCGGCACTTTTACTGTGGTAAGAAAAGTATGCTGGCGGCTGTCAGTTAAAATGTCATGAGTTGTGATGTTAAATCAAAAATTGCATAATGAAATTTTTTAATGCTGAATGGCAACTATAAAATCAAATATGTCAACGAACCATTTTTGTATTTAACCGTGTTTATTACCTAATTATTGTACGTTTTAAAAAAAAATAGTTTTACGCAAATCGCCAGGAAATTTTGACATTCCAGACAAAATTTAAAAAAAAAAAGTTAAGATTTCCTTACTGTTAGGAAATATTCATCTCCTTACCGTAAGAAAATGATATTTTCTTACAGTTGTTAGTGTTCTACATAAATGATTAAAAACACGTTGTTTAAAAGAAATTAATTTATATTCTGAAAAGCTCAATGCATTGCAGAATATATTTTAAAATTAGTTTGTTATATTTACAGTTATTTAACAGTTAGTACAATTATTAAAAATTGGAGGAACATTATTACAACTATGAGAAACATTTTGGACAACATGCGAGATGGTACGGTTATTTTGTTGAATATTTTGTACTGTGAAAAGTTTATTTACCACCTCAACCTTATTGTTAAGAGATTCTTCGATATATCCTTTAGCAACGTTTGATGATTTCCATCCGCCATGACTCTTTAAACTAGTTATGTCGGCACCAGAGTCAACCAATATTGTTGCAGAAGACCGACTAAAGCAGTGACCAGTATGTTCTGTCAGATTTTCCAAGTTCAAATAAATAGCAACTATTTTAGGCATTTTTCTAAATTGATGTTTTCCTACTACTTGTCTACAACCCTTTTCGCTTTAATATTTAAAGAAAAATTGGTCACTGTTCATATTTTTTGGTCTTTAGGAAGCATAATTTCGATAAAGATTCAAGTACATCTGATTAACTACAAATGATCTTGGTTTGTTGATTTTTGAATCGGGTATGCTAATTAAAAGCTTAGATTCTAGGTCTTCTACATGGTGTAGAGTCATTCGTACTAACTCATCCATTCTACAGGCCCCAGAAATACCAAATAAAAAAGCCACCTAAAAAATTTATAAATGTGTAATCTAAATATAAATTAAAACCTTTTAAATAACCTTAATCATTAAATTTTTTTTATCTGGAGCTTCCTGGAAATTTTTTTCCATTTCTCCCTTTGTTAAAATCTTAGATTTCTTTGCCTATAACCTTTATTTTTTCTCTTGATTTTACTAATCATTTTACATTGTTTTGTTTTCGAAAACACCAGCAATTGAATTTATGTGCTTTAAGTTTGACAATTCAACATTAATACGTTTCTATATTAACGCAACCAATTTTATTACGAATTTCAAATCACTATTTATTTATAAATAAAATTATTCACGATTTTTTCAAAATTAATTAATATTTGTCGAATTACAGTCGTCCATCTTGAAATAATTTACTATTTCAAACGTATAAGGTTATAATTGTACTAAGCTGTCTGCGGAAAAATTCAAATTTTTCACCAGCGGCAGTTCTACTTTACCTTTTTCCTCCGCCGCGCCGGATGGAAAAGTGTTGCCATGAAAACGATAAATAATACAGTTGCATTTCTAACAATGACAGGTTAGTGTTAGTATGCCAAAAGTTTTTTTGGTTAACAACCGTAACTACCCATTAGTAATCAGGTCCAGCTGAATATTAAGAACATGGCTGCTTTATAATTATTTATGTAAAACACCTTAGAACAGCGTTTCTCAAACTGTGGGGCGCGCCCCCTAAGGGGGGCGCGATACAGATTAAAAATAAAATGGTAATGATAAAATGCTACAGATAGATTTTTAAAAAATATTTATTGAAATTTTACTTACTTAATGATGACAAAGAAACATTCTAAGGACTAATGGCTAACATGAGCTTTTTTTAAGGCGCACAACTTCTCTAAATTTGGTTCTATGTTAGAGATGGCCACTCTGAGTTCATTTTCTACTTGAAGTTTATTTCTGTATTTAGATTTCACGACAGCAAGTGCAGAAAATCCAGTTTCACAAAGGTAGGACGTTGGAAAAGGCAACAGAATTCTAAGCGCTTTGGCTTTTATAACGGAGTAGTCGTTCGGAAGTTCAGTCCAGAAGTTTGTTAAAGATTTGTTAACAAAGTTTGATTTTTGTAAGGGATTTGTTGAAATATCTATCAGTTGTTCTTCTTCTTGCAGTGATAGTCCGACAGGTCTATTTTCGAATGGATTTAAAACCCAGCTCCAGTCTGACAACTTGATTTCTTTCTCTGCAAAGAAGTATCGCTTGAAATTCTCAGTTAAGTTTTCTAAATGGCTTCCTATGGTTTTTGGCATCACAGCTTTATGAATATCTTCCAATGGGGAATCTTGCACAAAATCGCAAAATGTGGGAAACATTTCCAAACTGTTTTCTTTCAATTTGTTATGCCATAACTGCAATTTCTTACAAAAAGCATCAATCTTTTGACTTAAATCAAATATATTTACGTCTTTTCCTTGCAGCTGAAGATTAAGTATATTAAGTTTTTCAAAAATATCTACTAAATAAGAAAGCTTCAGTAAAAATAATTTGTCGGAAAAATCTTTTGAATGCTTGTGACCTTCCTCGCTTAAAAATATCGCTATTTCCCTTCCTAATTCAAAGACACGCTTAACCGTCTTACCGCGTGACAACCATCTGGATGAGGAATAAAACAACAAAGATTGTTGCTCAGCTCCCATATCTTCACACAGAACAGAGAACATCCTTGTTTTTAGTGGTCTGGTTTTTATAAAGTTAACAACTTCAATAACTACTGTCAAAATCATGTTAAATCCAGGGCTTAGCGATTTTGATGCTAACGCTTCCCGATGTATCATGCAGTGCATCCAGATAATTTCTGAGGATTCCTTTTTTACTAGCGCTTGTAAACTGTTGTATTTACCAGACATGGCTTGAGCTCCATCGGTGCAAATCGCAACACAATTTTTCCATTGCAAATTCATTTTAGTAATAGAATCATTTGTAATCTTGAACAACTCGGTGGCTGTAGTTATTCCTTCAATCTGTTTACAAAACAATAAATCTTCACATATTTTAGAACATTGACAGAATCTAATGTAGCAAATCAAATGGGAATCATTACTAGAGTCAGTTGCTTCGTCAAGTTGTATAGCAAACAAGTTTCCAATAAGCTCAGATTCAAGCTGCTGCTGCATATCAACTAATATATCGTTAATTCGTCAACAGATTGTATCATTTGACAGAGGAATATTGTTAAGTTGTGAAGTAAAATTTTCACCAAACATTATTTCTACAATGTCTTTGCAAGCGGGTAAAATAAGTTGCTCTGCAATGGTGTGCGGTTTTTTGCATTTAGCTACTTTGTATGCCACTTTATATGATGCCAAGAGAGCCTTCTCATTTACTGCCAGTACTCTATGGAAGCTGGATTTTTGTTTTTTAAACAATCTGAGTTTCTCCACAAAAAAATCTCGCGGTTTATTGACATATTCTCTGTGCAGCGTTTCTAGATGCCTCTGTAATTTATTTGGTTTCATGCTATCTGCAGCCAATACTTTTAAACAGATAACGCATTGTGGTGTTTCTTCGCCACCTACTTCAAGGCTAGTAAAGCCCAAATTTAGATATGATGGGTCATATTTTCTTGTTTTAGATTTCAAACGATTTCCACCTGAACCTGTCGATGTACAAGCCCCGTCATCCTCAAGTTTTCGTTTTAAAAATTTATCCATACTACATCTACTTATACACTCACACTTCACAATAATGCTTGCTTAGTGTTAAAACACCTTCACTGAGAGACTGAGAATACCGTATATGCGCTTCTGTATTTATAGTCGCGTTCAGACAGTTCGAGAAAGATCAGGAAGCTTGAATACGTGGCACGAACGCCGCGAACTTTCCGACAGCATCTTTGGCGCTCTCGACGAGACAATGTTGCCTATTTTAGTCCAAATTCCTAGGTCTACGGATTGGGGGGCGCAACATTTTTAAATTAAAACAGGGGGGCGTGAATAACAAAAGTTTGAGAACCGCTGCCTTAGAAAAATCATGAAATAATCATTATAGAACTGAAAAAAAAATTATTTTAAACGTAATTTTTATGTCATAAGGAAACATTAAATGTACAATCTGTCAATATTGCAATTTAAAAATAAAAAGCATGCAATAGAAGTGTGTGCAGACGCAGTTACATTTTTCTACAAATTTTATCAGATGCTGGTGGTTCAGTAAAATTATTTACTTTGCTGACAATAGGTTCTTCTTTCACGTTTAATATTTTACTTGCATTTTCATTGTTATTTCGTAGTGACTCCTTTTTATAGCCTTCCGCTACACTACTTGACTTTCATCAGCTGTGCCGCTTTAGCGACTTGATATTACCTCCTCCATCAATTTATATTGTAGCCGAAGTACGTCTTAACGACTGGCATGTGTATTCTTTTGCACTATTTAATTTTAAGAAAGTTGCAACTTTTACTGGAACACTGCTAATATTTTGTACTCCCATCAACATCTATAGCATTTTACACTTTGATATATTAAAAAGATTTTAGTTTCTGGCATATTTTTTGGTCTTAACGCGTATTTTCGATTAATTTTAAAGTAATCTCCAATTATTGTGAACGATTAGACTTTTCTAGTCTTTTTATCCGGAATTTTAATTAAAAATATCAGTGGTCTGGGTGCGAAACGAGAGGTCCACACTACTAACTTCCCAGTGGAACGAATGAAAAAATACCATTTGCTTTGTTGTTATAATAATTATTATTAAAATTATTAAAAAAAACGATTTCAAATTTTTATAACAAATTATAATTGTCATTAACAATATTCTGTTTATGTCAACCGTATTCTTTCAAACTTTTTCTTATCATTTCATAAACTGGAGCTAAGTTTTAATATTCTTAACATGCAATATTATTTAAAAGATCTTAAAATTTTTATTAAAAATGGTATAATTTATAAATTGCAAAGTTCAGGTAGTTTACCATTTTTTTTCAGTTTTTTTATTCTCCATAAAAACAGCTTAAACGATTTTGCTAAAGAACTAATCAGTTCTAAAATGCGTGATTATGCGTCAAATGAAATTGTTCCCACGTCGATATCATTTTTTGTTCTCGAGATAATCGAGACGAAAAATAATTCCGAAAGTTAACCATTTTTTTCAGTTTTTTTATTCTCCATAAAACACAGCTTGACCGATTTTGCTTAAAATATAATCAATTCTAAGTTGCGTAATTTTGCGTCGAATGCAATTGGTCCCACGTCGATATCATTTTTTGTATTCAAGATATTTGAGACGAAAAATATTTCCGAACAGACATACGAACATACGTACATACACACACACAGACGTCCACTTAAAAACTTTTGTATTCGACTCTAGGGACCTTGAAATGTAAAGTTACATGAAAATTTTGGATTTGCAAAATCGGACCCATTTCTATAACTTCCCACTGAAAAGTTAATAAAATTTCCCATGTCCTCTATATCTATAGTTTTATGTTTACTACTACTACTGACAGGTTGATGCCAATATTTATCTGTCAAAAATTTGTTTGCCCAACAACTTTAACTAACCATTTATTATTCATGCCTAGCTGAGTATCAAGAACATGGCAATTTTATAATTATGTTTTGTAAAATACCTCAATTACCCAATTATTGTACGTTTAAAAAAAATAGTATATTTCATTTGGAGAAGTGACTTTTCATGGCTTGCTTTCTATTACTCGATTTACTTCGTTTGGCAGGTAAAATCACTTCTTCTTCGGTTAAAATAATATATTATTTTTAGATGAACATAAAAAAAAGTAAAAAAATATCAATAAAATAATAATAGTTCTAATTTTCTTATAATTAATTAAATTTATTTCAGATACTATTAGTTCTGCGGTTTTCATTTATTAAAAGAAAAGTAGGAAATTAAATTTGCTGTAAAGTAGATAGTTTAGGAGGAAATAAAAACAAAACAAACATTAATTTTTTACTGGCTTCGCCATGACTGTTTCCCTTATACATAGACGATTGTTTAAAAGATTTGAAAGAGAGTGTGGTTTGAAAATGAATGATTTGGTTCCTACACTTATGTATGGTAGTAAATGTTGGGTTTGACAGAAGAAGCATGACAAACTGATTAATGCTGCGGAGATGAGTAGTCTGAGAAGTATAGCCGGAGTCACTCCGACTCGGTTGGATAAAGTAAAGAATAGTGAGATAAGAGAACGCTGTGGTGTAAAAGAAGATGTGGTTACAAAGATAGACAAAGAAATCCTTAGATGGTTTGGACACGTAGAAAGGATGGATGAAGGAAGATTGACGAAACAAATTTACAATGCGAGTTTGAATGGACCAGTTGGTAGAGGTCGACCTCGGCGAACATATATCGATCAGATCAACATTGTTTTGAACAAAGACCAGGTCAAGAGTACCAACAACCGATGAGCATGTATGAGAGCACTGATGAAAGTAGAGAAAGCAAAAGATGTAAGAACCGTAGAAAGTGGAAGGAAGTGGTCTCTGCCTATCCCTACGGATAAAAGGCGTAACTTTATGTATGTATGTATGTAAGTAAATTTTCCTTGCTTTTGATAAAGCAAATATATTAATAATATCATCAAAGTTGATCATTTTAAATTTTTCTTAAAACACACAGGTCGAGTCAGCCCTGCCAATAGAGAAGTCGTGCTATTTCTATTATGAATATATTATTACAGTTTGATTTAGACTATTAGTGTTCTTTTTTTGCCTTTTTATTTACGAATTAACATTTATTATATTACACTGGCACTAAATTTAAAATAAATTTTTCAGAAATCAGTTATAAAAAAAATAAAAATTATTCAGTAATTTTTTGTTTTCCGGACCATTTGGCGCCCCTTTGTGTGTAGTATCCGGGGAATAATGCCCCTTGCTGCCACACGCTACGCTACTGCTATTGGTATGATTAGGGCAGGTGGAATTCAGAGAGAGGTTGAGAACGTTTTCCAAATCAGTGAAAGTGTTATTTCACGGCTTCTCCGTAGATATCGAATCATAATTTTTTAAAACACAATCTCCGAATTTATGAACTTGCTAAACTATTATGAAGCAGTTTATTATATTAAAAAACTTTATATTGTGTACAGTATAAACATTAAAAACTTCCCGGTGGAAGTTATAGTAATGGATCCGATTTTGCGAATCCCGAATTTTTATATATCTCCACATTTCAAGGCCCCCAGAGTCGAATACAATAGTTTTTAAGTGGATGTGTGTGTGTATAATTACGCAACTTAGAATTGATTAGATTTTCAGCAAAATCGGTAAAGCTGTTTTTTTATGGAAAATCAAAAAAACAGAAAAAAAAGGTTAACTTTTGGAATTATTTTCCGTCTCGATTATCTCGAGAACAAAAAATGATATCCACGTGAGACCAATTGTATTCGACGCATAACTACGCAACTTAGAACTAATTAGATTTTCAGCAAAATCGGTTAGGTTGTTTTTTATGGAGAATAAAAAAACTAAAAAAAATGGTAATTTTGCAATTTATAAATTATACTATTTTTAATACAGAATTTTAAGATCTTTTAAGTAATATAATTATTGCATGTGATGACAATATTTCATATAAAGAGATAGTTTTAGAAAACAAAAATAGGAATTGGAGAATTTTAAACTTGTGTCAGTATTGAGAAAATAGCATTGGAGACGCTATAACAGTGAAAAATTATTGTTAGTAATATTCAAGCATTGTTTATAACAATTGAATATTGTTACTAACAAGTGATTATTGATCATAATAATTAAAAAAAATTCAATTGTAATTGAAAATAGCTCCCGCTTATGAAATGATAAGAAAAAATTTGAAAGAATACAGTTGACATAAACAGAATATTGTTAATGACAATTATAATTTGTTATAAACAATTTAAAATCGTTTTTTATAATAATTTAAATAATAATTATAACAACAAAACATAGGGTATTTTTTCATTCGTTCCACTGTGAAGTTAGTCGTGTAGACCTCTCGGTTCGCACCCAGACGACTGATATTTCTGTACTGTTTAAAAAAATAATAGTACCATTGGGTTATTTAATTTTATAATATATTTTTAATGATACTTGTGTCGTTTTAAATCGACAACGTCCTTTATATACCCAGGATGTCATAAGACTATAGTCAATTTAGCTATAGTATATTTCATTTAAGTAAATGCAAAGCAACCTGAAAAGCGCACCTCAAACAAAAAAATGGATTTAGCAAGGAAAAAAACCTTCTTAAATCATTGTTGGAAAACAGGACATTAAGCATCAGCGGATATAATACCTCAGATAATGGCACGAAAACGTGGCTGTAAATCAGGGTCTCAACGATCATCCAAATGTTTTAAAGCTCTCTTGCGACTTCGCCGATTGCTTTCTGATATATGGCGATATGGGGGGCGCCTTTTTGACTATAAATTGCCTTCATTACGGACCTTTACTCCTTGCTCGATTCTCCTTTGTTTCATCATACGAATTTAGATTGTTTCTGGAAACTTATACTGCGATGATTTACGACGATATTACACGATTCTCATTCGATCATTTAATCTAGACAAGATTTTTTATCTATTTTATCTAAGAAAAATTACAATTCTCGATTTAAACTATATCTATTAGTTTTTTACACTATTTCATTAGGTAAAGAATTGTATTCAGTCTAGAGTGCTAAAAAAATAAACAATATGGCGGATGATTAAGAAAATGGCGGACGACTGAAATTAAAAAAAATTGCTTTTAGTGATTATTTTCAAAACTTTAATTATTATTAGAGTTTTTTACAAAAATTTTGGGCTTTTAAAAAAACTATAAAATGTAATAAATAGCAAGAAAAACGGTCCATTGTAAAATTAAAAAAAATTTATAATAGCACCCGAAATTTGAATTCAAACAGATGAATTTGTTTTAAAAAATTTAAGTAAAATATTTAAACTAAGCCTAAAATCGAACAAAATTACACGATTTGTCCTAGGCAAGTTTTTTAATGTTTTTTATCCAACATAGTTGGAATTAAAGGACAAATGCAAATAAAGTGTCAGGCAAAAGTTTATTGTATGACATTAGAGTGTGCCAATTAGCATTAGCGCCTCAGTTCGTGTATGTTAAATATTATTTTTTTTTCATTGACGTGTGCGTGATGTTATAAAAATGATAAAAATTAAGATAAGAGGTGCGTTAAAGTACTTCTGTAAAAAAGGGGTTATCACCGAAAGAAATTTATAAGAATATGGTAGAGGTATTGGGTGACTCTGCCACTTCGTACCAGGTAATCAAGAGCTGGTCACGAGTTTTAAAACTAGCAAGAGAGTCCTGTCAACATGCACTAGGTGCAGGAGCCCCCAAAACTGCGGTACCAAAGAAAATGTGAATTTAGTCCATGACATAGTATTAAATGACAGAAGAATTACAGTCAAGGTTATAGCAAAGACATGTAGATTTTGTGTTAAAAGCATTGAAAAATTTTTTTTCTCAAAAACTCTGCACGAATGCTGACAGCAGACTAAAAGCGTGTTCGCCAGGTTGCAGCGGAGACAAATTTGGAGATCATTAACAGGAATATCGATAAATTTAATTGAAAATTTCTTACGGTCGACAAAACATGGGTCCCTCACTTTGATCCAGATTTCAAAGAACAAAGCATGAAATGGCAGCATAGGGGTCCCCTCCCTCTTGCAAATTTCCTGTTGTCCCATCAGCTGGTAAGTCCATGGCTGCAGTTTTTCGGGATTTTGCAGGTGTTATTTTCGTGGATTATTTACCGCGTGGGCGCACCATAACAGGCAAATATTATGCGAATTAAATACTAAAAGTACGCGAAGCGATCAGAGAAAATAAAAGAGAAAAATTGAGTCGAGGTGTGCTCTTTCACCAGGACAAAGCTCCGGCCCACAAAAGTTGTGTTGCAATGGCTGCCATTTACAATGCGGGATTTTAAATTTAAAATCAGCTTTGCTGATGATAACGAAGTGATGTCGGTGGCAGATAAATGGCTGAAGACTCAAAGTTCTGAATTTTTTTCAAAAGGGCTTGCAATACCAATTTACCAATTGTATAAACGCTGCAAGTGACTATGTTTGTATGTGTTTGCTTCTATGTTAGGGACAACAATTCGTGAACTAACCTCGTACTCATTACTTTTTTTTACAAGTCTCAACTCATTTCGGTTTCGAAAGTGCTACTTTCCCGCACTAGTGTCAATTTTAATGTTTTTATATACATTTTATTAATTTTACTTGTAGGTATTACTATTCTTACTAATTTGGGTATCAATATTTTTCTCTATTTTTTAATTATGGAAATAAAATAAAAATTGGTATACTTTTATATATCTACCCTATACATTTTTTCAAAATCCATCCACGTATTAATTAAACTAAGCTTTTTCAGTTGGTTTGGTATTGTAACTAAAGATTTGTTATAAAAATCAAGGTATATTTTTAATACGTCAAAATTTTAAGTCAAAGCGTCGACTAAGTGACAGATTCTGCATATTTAAAATTATTTTTAATATAAGCAATATTTCAATGAAATCGTCGGACCGACTATCCTAAGTAATTTGTAAAATGCAACAAATTGTGTTTTTACATGAATATTTATAATATTTAACAGATTTCATTTAAAGTTTTGTGTGTTGAAATAAAAATATACGTTTTTAATATGCTTTTTAAATTTGTATGTGTTCGTAGAAAAAATAATGATCCTAAATCACGCATAAGTGTCTTTACTGCCGCTCCGCGTCGTTCGGATCAACGGCAGTCGCGTGCAGGAAAGTATTACTTTCCGCAATTAATGGGAAAAACTATTTCCTTACAAGTGCGCAAAGTGTCACTTTTTCGCACGTGTTAGAAACAATATTTTTCTTACGAGCTTTATATCAGATAACAACAAAAATTAAAAAGTACATAATTGATTCAATAATTTTATATTAAACTTGAAAGAAAGAACTAACTATACAAAAAAATTTACATGTTAATAAAAAATTATAATAGAAAATTAAATTATTTGTTTAAAATATTGATAACGAAAAAACAATTATTAACATTATGCAAATTGATTGAGCAATTTTACTTTTCTGCTCGGCGTTGAGCAACATTTGTGAGCTTAAAAAAACCTACAAAATGCCATGAGTTTCAATAAATCGGTCTATTAGTTTAAGTATATAATTAAAAAAAAAACACATTACATCTTTTTCAGTTTAATTTGTAAGACATGTTGCAAACATTATGTCAGAGTTTTAAAAATTTGTTTCCTAATATCGCTTAAAAGCACCCGAAATCTGAATTCAATGAGATAAATATTTTTTGAGAAATTCTGGTCAAATATTGAATTTTGAACAGCCTACAATCACAATAGCGGACTTTCTTTAAAAATGATTTACACAAAAAAAAGTTTATACAGCCACTTTGTACCCGCAAAACAACATTTTTACACGAAATAATCAAACGCAGGCGAGCAGCTCGACTACCATGAAATTTTTATGGCATATCCACATATTTCGTTGCCCCTCCTGAGCTTTAAGCGTGAGGGTGAAATTAGGGAATCGTTAAATGTATTAGGATATTAAATTATCATGACAATGGTACAATCAGGGGTCCCTGTGATAAATACACTGCAAACATACGGCCCTTTTTGGCCACAGGTTTTATAAGCGCAATATGCCAACAAATTACAGAAACTATGAATAATTATATAAACACCATGATGACAATGATGATGCAAAAGGGGCGATCTAGAAAAACAAGTGTATTTTTATAAATTAATAAATTAATCCAACTTATTCGGGTATAATTTTCTTTTTTTTTCGTTAATCATTTACAATCATAGTATAAAAAAGAATTAAAATTATTTTTTTCTGTGACGGGCAAAACATTAAACATTTTATCTTTGTTGACAGGTAAAAAATATCACTTTGACTTTTTTGTCCGGGAAAAAGTGAATACTTTTTTCCCGGATATATACAGGGTGGCCAACCGAAAACGATACAAAGTCATTTGCAGGAACCTCGTCAACATTTTAGAAAAACGTGTAACGTGCCTTTTTTTCCTTCCACAGTTCCATTATAATTGGGTCTCTCATAGTTTTGTATTCCTCAGGTACTCGTAAATAGTGTCGCGTACCGTATTTTGTTGTAACTTAAATATATCATTCGTTGTAAATAGTGTTGCATACCTTGTTGTGATAGGATTCGATTGTTAATGGCTGTGGCATTTTTGTTAATCGCTGGAGATTGAGTGGGGGGTTTTCGTTATTAGATTTTGCTTTGGTTTTTGGCCTCGATTGTTGTGTGTTGTCGGTTATATTATTGTTTGGTTTGCATTTCTGTGTGGATGGGGCTGGCTATCAACACGGACGAGTGCGATTATTGGTGTGGAGCATGGACTTGCGAATATTGTTGGTTGACGTTTATTCCGTGTCATTTTTTTTCTTGATATCCGGCTTGGGGAAGTAGTGCTAGTCGTGTGGCGGCAGTCTTGGAAGTGGTGTGGTGAGAATTTTTGGGACGGTGTGATATTGGCAAGTGTGCAGAACCTCTACGGTTTATCTTTCATATCTGGCTGTATTTGGGCCATCTTAATTGGATTTTGAAGAAAAACCATTTAATTTTTAACTTGACCATTCTATCTTACCTTCGTTGTTGATATTTTGGATTTTGGTGTCGAGTTATAATAACCGCATGCGGGATTTATTTGAGGGAAGCCATTGTTAATTAGCTGGTGCCGTTCCATAACCGAACCGGCCACAGGAGTAGTGTATTCGTATCATCCATATCGACGATAAATTGCAGTGTTATAAAGACTTGCTTGGTGTTTTTAGCAGAAACTCCGTATTAAGGTGTTCAAGATTAAAGTTATTCTTTTTTTTATATTTGATCTACAATATACGTTTACCCAAAGGTTACAAGTGAATTATTTTTGAATATTTAACGACGTGACTTATTTTTAACACCACAATTAGGTTTTGTTTTAATTTATTAATATAATACATTATTAAAAACTATTTATTGCATTAGATAATATGCCAAAACTAAACTTGGATTAAAATAATCTTCTTAATAATTCTTTATGTCCAAGTAAAAAATATTTTCTTCATACTTATTTGTAAATATCCTACAATATTGATATTTTAAAAGACAACCATTGTAAAAATATTTTTAAATAAACTCGATTGTTTTGGCAGTGTAAATCTTTATGTAAATGGTAAAAACATGAGTAAATTAGCAGCCTTATGTAAACGTTTGATTTAGTATTATTAAGGAGTTGACTTGTATACGTTTTTTTGGTATATTGGTAAAGTCTGTTACTCTTACTTTTGTTTTGGTTATTTTATAAAGTTGTAAATTTTAAATTTTTGGTTTGTTTTAGCAAGAAAATTTACCATAGCTGTTTATTTTGATTATATTTGTTATAAGTTTATTATTGAACTGAGTACTTTGATTTATTGTTGGCTGTTGATTTTGACTATATTTGTTATAATGTTATTGTTGAACTTAGTACTTCGATTTATTGTTGGCTGTTGATTTTGACTATATTTGTTATAATGTTATTATTGAACTGAGTACTTTGATTTATTGTTAGCTGTTGATTTTGACTATATTTGTTATAATTTTGCTATTGAGCTGTGTACTTTGATTTATTGTAGGAGTAAAGTATCCAATATATTTTTGCTATAATTTCATTTATTTGGTTCACCATAATTTTAGTTGTTTATCGTGTGGCTCTGCTAGTGCCTATAAGACCTAGCGGTTTCCGGCTTGAACCGTCTAAGTCGGTGGCGCGGCTCACTTTTATTTTTTTTTTCTTCTACCATCTACGGCTGAGCTCGGGCATAATTTGCCAGTAGAGAGACCGCTGGCAGAGTACTCTATAGAGAACGAATAAGACGTGACAAACGCTCAGACCCGTCGATTTTTTATTAAAGGGGGACACTCTTTTCCGGTATTTTTGACTCCACTACTTTCAACCACAAGCGTCCAAATTATTTAAGACACATAACTTGAATTTAAAATTAAAACATAGAATGCTCCGATGCTACATATTCTCCATCTTGGTATATGGTGTGGAGTCTTGTACCTTGACTTCGTCAAACAGGATCAGTAGCTAATAAAACAACTATTAAAATCGTGTTAGGACTGAAGCGGCAAAAGTAGCAATTTTGGGACATATTTAGATCCTACAAAAAGTACCAAGAAATTAGTTGAATATTCTGGTTTTTCGTGCACTACGATTCGTAGTGTTTTGAAACTTTATAAATTTCATCCCTACAAGATACATTTGATACAGAAAATAAATGAAGATGACCCAGACAGGCGACTACAGTTTTGTGAGATTATGACTGACAAAATAAATACCTACTAGTTCAAAGTTTTTATTAAATATTTGTTTTTCGAATGATTGTTTTGTTATTCTAAATGATACGGTAAATCGACAGCATTGCTGGCATCCTCTTAAATTAAACGTATGGGCAGAAATCTATGGGGATCGTATTGTTAGGCCATTATTTTGCTACAAAATTTGAACCAAGAAACATATCTCGAATTATTAGAGGACACTGTTGATCCCGCTCTCACATATATAATCAAAAATGATAATAAATACTTAGAAGATGATCTATTTTTTCAACACGACGGCGCACCTTCGCATTATAGCAGAGCTGTAAGGCAATATCTTAATAAACTATTTCCTAGGCAATGGATTGAATGAAGAGGCTTTAACGCTCCTGGAATTTTTTGTGGGGTTATTTAAAAAACAATATTTATACTACCGAACCCGCTTCGTTGGATGAACTAGGACGACGAATAGTACATGAATATACTCTAATAAATGCTTTAAAACGTTTAGCGTAATTTTGAACAGCGGGTCTACAATTGTATGGAAGTCGATGGACACCATTTTTAACATCTGATTTATTATTAATTTTAGTAAACTGTTTTGTGTATCATAACTTATAAGTGTTCTATCGTTTTTACAAAATTTGTTTTATTGTAGGTTCTTTTAATGTGATATACAAAATTGACACTTTATTAAAACATAGGCGTAGCGTTTCATTTTTAAAAGATGTTGCACTTTAAATTAATTAAGACTTTTTTGCAAATACAATGTAAATATCAAACAAAAATTATGGATAAACATATGCCTGAATACTCCATCTAAATGCCATTTTAATGATATGCCACACATGATACAAACAAATGACATATATCTGTATCGTAAAAATGTGTCCCCCTTGGCACAAAATCGACTCGTTTTAGTAAGGCACTATAAGTATGAGTATTATCATCTATCATCTGCCATTCTGTGTCTTGTCAAAGTGAACTGGATTACTTAAGCATTGCATGAAACACAATATTTTAGCCAAAAATATAATAATTTTGAGTTCTAAAACGTTACAAAAACATCCAAAAAAATTTTTCCTGGAACGAATTGCGATTATAAGCATTATTATGTGTTATGTACCTTGACTTCTATATTTTTATACCTTTGTATTTTGTAGTTTTTGAATGCAAATTTATTTATAAATTTCTTTGTTAACTTCGACTATTGTGTGTTTCTGTTTTTCTGTGGTGCAGTGTAATAGAAAAAACTAATTCCTGATAAAAATTAATCTACGTGCAAGGACACAAAATGGAGGATGATCACACCTATATTTTTAGTGCTCTAGTTTTAGAAGTTTCCGTGACATATTTTAAAAACCAATTTATTCCTATAAAATAATGTCCAATATTTACACGATTGCGCCCCTTCTACAAATGAAATTATTCTTTAAAAGCTTGCGTAAATAAATTTAAAGCTTCATTTAATATTACTTGGGAGCCTGCAAGAATTAGACATAAATATTTTTCCAAACAATTAGCCTTTCAACATTTTTGAGAGAAGGGTCCGGAATTGATGCAATTATCGAAATGAGGTGGATGTTTATGGGTGTATGGGGTCGTGACCCAGCATGGTTTAACTGGATTATGTGGGGTGGTTTCCGATTTGTTAGGTCGAATATGGCAATTACATGCTTTTATTATTATTTGTTCAACTTGATAAAACTCTCTTAATGCTTGATGGCAATTGCTGCACTTTATTTTCAATAAATACAACTAATTTGTTAATGCCTTGTTTATTATTCTATTCAAAATAATATTTAACATCACAGCTAACCAATTTTTTTGCCTTGAAAGTTGGTTCTTTACCAGTTGTTAACTTCCCAGCGGGAAGTTATAGTAATGGGTTTGATTTTGCGAATCTCAAATTTTGACAATCTCCACATTTTAAGGTCCCCAGAGTTGAATACAATAGTTTTTAAGTGGACGCCTGTGTGTGTGTGAACGTATGTTCATATATTCGTATGTGAGTTCGGAATTATTTTTCGTCTCGATTATCTCAGGAACAAAAAATGATATCGACATAGGACCAATTGCATTTGACGCATAATTACTCAACTTAGAACTGATAAAATTTGCAAAAAAAAAATGGGTCAAACTGTTTTTTTATGGAGAATCAAAAAACTGAAAAACATGGTAAACTACCTAAATTTTGCAATTTATAAATTATACTATTGTTAATACAGAATTTTAAGATCTGATATTGATTATTGCATTTTAGAAATATTTGTATGAAAAATATGATGACAATATTTCATAAAACAAAAATAGGAATTGGAGAATTTTAAATTTGTGTCAGTATTGAGAGAATAGCATTCAAGACGGTATAACAGTGAAAAATTATAGTTAGTAATAATCAAGCATTGTTTGTAACAATTGAATATTATTACTAACAAATGATTATTGATCAAAATAATTAAAAAGAAATTTTCAATTGTTGTAAACAATTGAAAAGAGCTCCCGCTTATAAAATGATAAAAAAAACTGAAAAAATACGGTTGGTATTAACAAAATATTGTTAATGACAATTATAATTTGTTAAAAACAATTTAAAATCGTTTTTTATAATAATTAAAATAATAATTATAAAAACAAAACATATGGTATTTTTTCATTCTTTCCACTGGAAAGTTAGTCATGTGGACCTCTCGGGTCGCACCCATCACACTAATATTTATTTTTTTTGTGTATTCCTGATACGGTTTAAACACCCATTTTTTAACTCCTGTTTTCATTACTTACCAATTTGTACAGGTTCTTTACCTGTTACATTCTTCAAAAGAATAGTTTGCCCGAATATTGTTTGTCTCCTGCGATCCAAAGCTTTGTGTTCTGACATTATGTGTTTCTTTGCTGCATTGTCTCCATTGTACAGACCCATTTTGTGAAGTTGTTCCTCAGTGCACAGTGACCATTATAAAGAAATGTTATTATTTGAAACTGGTTTTAAATAAGGTAGTTCTTTAACGGTTTTTGGTGCATGTTTTGAACTAAAATTCAGCGCTTTCTCTCATATAAGATACTTTATATTTCTTTTTTGACAATTTCTTGGTGCATATTGAGAGCTAAAATTAAGCACTAACTTTCTTATTGTTTAAACCAAAGTTTCTTATAAACTTGGCTGTAATGCATTTTTGTGCATAGTGTACAGGCAAGTTCTTATGGAGTTGTTCTCAGCTTATTGACTTTATTTATTAAAATTTTCAATGCACTTTCCAATTAACTTGTTTGACCAAAAACTTTTCTTTCGTTGCAGGTTGCGGTCCCGGTCACGCTTTATTGGGAAAAACAAGAAGACCAAGAACGGCTTTTACATCTCAACAACTTTTGGAACTAGAAAAACAATTTAGGCAAAACAAATATCTGTCGCGACCGAAAAGATTCGAAGTAGCAACAAATTTAATGCTGACAGAAACGCAGGTACTTATAATTTTTATTATTTTAAAAATCGGCAATTTCAGTGGTGGTTAGCTATACCCAGTTTTTGCAGCTGTTTAAAAGCATACTATATAATCATATTGACACAGTCAGGCAAGGTACAATATAATATTGTTTAAGAGCATTTACCATTAGTTCATTGATAGTACTGTTAATGCAAAAAAGTACCAACTTATTTTATCAAGAAGTTTGATTTCAGCAGTAGGATAAAATTTTGAAAATCCTTACTTTATTTTCCATGTCCAAATGTCGTCTTAGATTATAGCTTTCCAGTAATTTGCAGCAGCTTTGGCTTTGCCATTTGAAAAGTCGATGTTGTCGATTGTGCAGGGTTCTTGAAGGTTAGGGCAGTTCAGTAGGTGTTGGCTATTTTGGGTCGTTCCGCAGTCACATACGTCGCTATCCACTGGGATGTTCCATTTCCTAAGGTTCGCTCGGCATCGTGTGACACAGGTCCGCAGTCTGTTAAGTGATTTCCACCTAGTATAAGGTTGAACGTGCCATGGGGGAAGTTCCTCCTTTAGTTTGGCAGAGTTATCTGGTGTTCGTTTTTGCCATAGTTCTAAACGGCGGGTTTTAGGTGATGTGTTTTCTGGTATAGTGGCCTTCCTTTATATACTGGACTTTAGCCTTGAACTTGCGGGAGCTTGGTCGTGAAGTTGGTGTCTGGGATCTATTGTCTTTTTCTATTCTGTGGCGACTTGTCGTTTTATATTCGGAGGGGCAATTCCCGTGAGCGGGTAATTTTTTTGCACTGGGGTAGGGCAAAGGCATCCACTAAAAATGTAGAGCAATGTTTACGTGCTTGGCATGTACTGAGCCACTCCATAATGGCGTCGCTTATTCTTCGGCAGAGAAACTAAGAGCCAGGGCAGAAGTTCTAAGGACATTGGTGCTTGCTCCCCATTTAGTGCCCGTTAGTTTACGTAGCATGCCTTTTCTTGTGAAAATCCTAAATTTGGTGTTTTGGCAGTGTTCCCTGAAGGAAAGGTTATGGTACATTGTCACGCTAAGGTACTTTGGGAAATCGCATGTTTCTAGTTTTTGGCCCTGCCATATAATATTCAGCTTTCGTCTGGCTTTCTTGTTCCTCAAGTGAAAATCACAAACTTAAGTTTTGCTGGGGTTTTGTTTTAAATGGTTTCCCTCATAATATACAGCCAGATTTTCTACTGAACGCTTGAGTTTCTTTTTAGCATTCTCAAATGTCCTGCCCTGTGCTGTCACTGCTGTATTATTGGCATATATAAAGTTTCGTGTTTGGTGATGGATTGGCTAATCATCGGTGTACAAGTTGTGTAGGCTTGAGGCGAGTACGCTGCCTTGTGGCAATCCGTTTTTTTGGTTTCTCGACCTGCTGTTTTCCCCTGTAGTGTTACGGAGAATCTTCTGTACTGTAGAAAAGTTCTGATGAGAGATGCTAGTTGTAAATCCTTTGTGGTCTGGTGTACCTTTTTGATGAGTTTTCGCTGGTTGACGGTGTCGTAAGCTGCAGAAAGATCGATGAACGCGGCGCCTGTTATTTCATTGCGTTCGAAACCGTTATCGATGTGCTAAGTCAAATTCAAGAGTTGTCCGGAGCATGATTTACCAGGTCTAAAACCCGCTTGTTCTGGTATTATTATTTCATTGACCTTGTCAGTTATTCTGTTCAGTACCATTTTTTTAAGGATTTTAAAAAGGTGGCATAGAAGCAACACCGGGCGAAAATTTTTTGGGCTTGTAGGGTCTTTTCCAGGTTTCAGTAGTGCCACTACTCGGGCCTTTCTCCATGTTTTTAAAATTTTCAGATCGGTTATGCAGAAGTTCATGAAGTCCGTAAGCCACCTGATGGTTTGTGGTCCAAAATTTTTTATCCGTTTAGTCTTGATGTCTTCCTACCCAGCTGCCTTATCGTTTTTCATGATATTTATTGCATTTTTAAGTTCTGCTGTGGTAAGAGGTTCCCGCAGAAAGTCATTCTCATTCCCTTTGTCAGGAATGGCGAATCTATGGCAAGCGTGCCACAGGTGGTACGCAAGGCGATTTTGCATGGCACGCGAATAAAGAGAAAAAATAAAAGTGATTACACAAAAAATTCAAACAAGTTTTTAAAATAGTATAAAAAAATTCAAAAAATATATAGCCATGTATATTTTCTTCGTTCATCAATAGTTTCACAAACGATGGAAACGAAGGATATGACGATATTAATGCATAAATGAATCGCGCATTGTTTAATAAATACTTCCCACACGGTGCTAATCTAGTGTTTGATACAAGAATGTTATATGGTAAGGAGAAACTACTAAAGGCACAGATATTTGCAAAGTAATTGTAAAAGCTCTTTCTAAAGCAGACATAAATTTGTCGAAAATCGTGTCAGTAAGTACAGATGGTGCACCTTGTATGATTTGCGAAACAGTAGAATTCGTCAATTTATTTACAAAGTTTGTTGGTCATCCACTGTTAGCATTTCAAAGTATTATACACCAAGAGGCGCTGTGTGCAAAGGACGGTCTTAAATCTTTTGAAGATGTAATGAAACTTGTGACTAAGATAGTGAATTATATTGCTGCGCATCTTATAAACAAAAGAAAATTTAAATCTTTATTAAATGAGGTCAATTCGATGTACAGTGGATTAACGATGTATAATAACGTTCGTTGGCTTAGTCGCGGCAAAGTACTTCGGCGTTTCGTCCAATGTTTTCATGAAATTTATATGTTTTTGGGTAACCAGCAAATAATTCAGTACAAAGAATTATTAGATGTTGAGTGGATTTCGAGATTGATGTTTTTTACCGAGATTTGCTCCCATTTGAATGTTCTAAACGTAAAATTACAAGGCCGTGGCAAAACAATTATTGTTTTGTTTGATATTATAAAAGCATTTACAGCCAAGTTACAAAGATTTAAACGTGATATAATGATCAGAAATTTCAAGTACTTTCCTAATCCAAAAAAAATACATGATGGATCTAGAAATTCATGAAAAGCCGGACTTGGAAAAATTAATGGAACAATTTGAAAATGCTTTAGATGCAACAATAGAACAATTTTTAAAAAGTTTGTTCGGTTTCGACAACTTAGAAACTACAAAATATATTATTCATCCAGACACATATATGTATCAGCAATTAAACTTGACAATGTTTGTATTCATGGAATTGGATGATTTTGAAATGGAATTGGTAGATTTTCAGTCGAGTTCGATATGGACACAAAAATTTATAGATTTAAGAATTATTTTGTAAAAAATTTAGCAAGATCGATTCGCTGGACCAGTCTTGAGGAATGCCGAAAATGAAGTACTTACAACTTGGTAATCCATCCCGGAAACTTTTTCTTGTCTTAAAAAAATAGCAATGGGCATTTTAACAATTTTTTCGTCGACTTATTCCTGTGAATCAATATTTTTTTCAATGAACTTTATTAAATCAGACATAAGAAGTAGACTTAAAAACGAAATTACTACTGCTTGTATTCTAATAAAAGCTACCAGCTAGGAATCCGATAAAAAAAATTGCCTTTAATTCCTGAGTGACCAAGAACCCAGACAAGAGTGACCTTGTTGCTTTTCGCCAATGCCTTTAGAGTCTGTCTAAAACCCAGAGTCAATCGTGACTTAATAGTCCTCCCCCCCTATGAAGAGTGTCGTCTGTGCACATTGCATAATTGCTACAGTTTCAGCTTGAAAAACTGTAGCATATTCGCTCAGATCGACTCCTCGATCCTATTCTGACGACTATAGATTCCAGCCCCAGTCCTGGCGCTTGTTTTGAAGCAATCTGTAAACAAGATGTTCCCATTGAGCAGTACCGATCTTTGGGTTCCGGTCCATTCTTCTCGTTTCAGGAAGCATACCTTAAATGGTCTCTTTTTGAGACTGATAGCCGGTATCCTCTTCTGTCCCATGCTAAGTACGGGATCGAACAGGACACCTTATGGGAATTTTGTATGTCTACAGACACTAATTCTCCATTTTGTTTCCATTTAAGGCAGTGCGCTGTCGTTGCAGCCACAGCACCTTAAGGTAAAGCTGGCCAATACTGAGCAGCGCTCCCATCGCCACTACTGGAGTAGTGCGCATGGCATCAAGTGCGCCTCTTAGTATCAGAGCTCTGGTATGCTTTAACATTGTCTTTTCTAATGACTTTTGTATCTGGGCCACCAGACAACCGATGTGTCAGTAGCCTTGGTCAAAATATTGCCGTGTATGTCAACAAAACCATTCTGAGTCTCAGTCTCAGGTCTGGCCAAATATATATACTCTTAGGCTCCTGCAGCGTTCTTAAAGGTGCTCTTTCCAGCTCAGCTTTCTGTCTGTCACTAAGTTAGTCGTAGTTAACCTTATTCCTTCAAGTACAGGGCTCTCCACGAGGCCTACTTTGTACTTGCGGGTAAATATAACGAGCACATTCTTAAGCGGATTAACTGACAGGCCGGTCTCGTTGCACGACCCTTTTGCCACTTCTAGTGCTACTTAAGTGAGCTCTAGAAGTGGTCCTAGAAAGGGACCTCGTATAAGGATAGCCAAATCATCAGCATACCCTTGCGTAAAGAACCATTTGTCGTTTAGTGTGGTTTAGTGAAAAGCCTATCGGCCACTAAAGAACCTAAGAGTGAGGAGAGTACTTTTCCTTGCGGGTAGCCTGTTCTCACCCATCTAGTGACCCTCACTGTAACTTGTGAGGCTGTCACTCGCCGTTTTAGCGTGACCCTGATCCACTTCACAAGTCTCTTCGGTACACCTCTTTGAGCAGCCTCTCTACACATCACTTTATGGGGTGTATTGTGTGTCGGGAAGATCAACAAATTAAATAAAGATATATTATTTCATTATTGTGTACATCTTTCCAACATATATAGTTAATAGGGCTCTTATACGGAAAACGAGTACCCGTCAGAGTAAGAATATCTTGGTTTCAAAATTTAAAACCATGGTTCGAAAAGAACACAAAAGTAGTATATTACCCACCTAGGGCAGTAAAGTAAGAAATGTCTCAAAGCACATGTTTGTTGACCGAGGCAGGTAGGCGGAAAGCGGCAATTTCGTTTTGCGTAGCAGACCGAAAGTGACGCTTTCTGCACAGTAGGGAGAAAAGTTATTTTTTAGCGCGACAAACAAAGTTAAAATAACCATGGGGATAGCCAATATTCGAAACAGATAGGCATGACAAAAAAAGGAGGTTTTATGATATTTTTACATACATCTTTCAGTTGATTCCTAACTCCACAACGATTGAAACCTGGGGAATTTTTTGGGAACACCGGTTGGCAAAAAGAGAGCAGAGAGTGGGGAGAATAATGCAACCCTTTTTTATCGCAATGCCACTAAAATAGATGTTTATTTAATGCGCGGGTTAAAAAATTGGTCATCGTTTTACAATTTAAAAAAAAGGAATTTTCCTTTTAATTACGCTAACCGAGAAAAGTTCAGACATTAAAAGGTTATCAAGACTACCATATATAGAAGGTACTATGTTTCCGAGGCGACAAAAATGATAAACGGCCGTCATATTTGGAACGGTTAGTCAAGCTAATCGTGAATTATAACTTCTGTCTGTTTGTTTGATAATGTTCTTAACTCTAGTCATAACTCTTAGCAGAAAGAAAACAATTTTGATACGAAACAGGGTCGCGTGTATACCCATTACAAAACATTTCGCGTACGGGGTGTTTTAGCAAAATGTTTTACTTTAATACATTATAATGTTTTACGGTGCTTTCATTTGAAAACCAGTCAATCCAAATAACTTTTAATTTTGCGTAAATGTAAGAAAAACAAAAAAACGGTAAATTTTAAATCAAAGGGGAGGTTTAAAAATGTTATTCTGCTGTTTCCAAATGAAACCTCTTTAACATTCCGCACCCCTTCATTAAAATGTCTAATAGCACCTCTACCTTGTGATACATTAAATGAAAACACAAGAAAAATGCAAATTAGCTATATAAACAACAATTTGTTCTATCATTTTATTTTGCAGATAACATTAAGCATGGCGAAATTACATCAGAAACTAAAATTAAATTAATTACAAACAGCTCCTTAAATGTATTTACTGTAACTGTTCAAAATATGCTCCGTTATTTTGTAGGCAATAATATAATCCTAATTTTTCTCGAGCTCTTTGCAAAGTTTTGCTAGTAACTCGTCTACATTTTTCAGTTATTCTAAGCTTTAGTTCTTCGATGTCTTTGAAAGAAGTTTTGCACACTGTTTTTAAATAGCCCCACAGAAAAAATACAAGTGGTGTTAGATCTGGAGATCTTGCCGGCCATTCTATAAAACCAGCCATTGTCTTACAACTAGTGCGGAATGTGGTGTAGCTCTGTACTGCTGAAGGTATATATGCTGTTCATCTAGTACCATATTTCTCTGTTCATTAACTTGTCTTTCTAGTGACTGAGCTATAAGTGGATCAATTTTATTTTTTAATAAAAGTAGGTACAATTCTCCCGTTTGGTTTAGGTCAATAAAAAGTAGTACAATTATTTTATTTTCTGGAATACCAGCAGCCTTAAAACTACATATTTTTTACTTTTTTATTCCCACATCAGCTACGGTATACTACTTTGGGGAAATTCTGCCAACGCTTTTCAAATTTTTCGTATGCAAAAAAGGCAATTAGGGTACTGGCAAACGTGACTTACCTAGATCAATGTCAACATTATTTTATTAAACTTAAAATTATGCCACTACCCACACTGTATTTATATAATGTTCTTGTTGAAATTCACAAGAAGCAGTCAGTCTTGCATAGTCATTCAGACATCCATAGATATAACACCCGCAATGCGCATCATATTAGAAATGATCGTTATAGACTGTGTATGTCAGTCAAAAATTCATTAAATTATTCACTTTATAACTTGTTACCAGAGAACTTTAAAAATTTAAGTATAAACGTTTTCAAGAAATTTCCTAAAAAATTTCTCCTGAGACACTGTTTTTACTCTGTCAATGAATACATCGCTCACTTTCAGTGTGGAAGATAGACCATCGTGCTTAGTTGGATAATCTTTCTTTTTTTTTTGTGCTCTTTTGACTTGCTACAAACACGTAATACATTAATCCAGACGTGCCTTTTTTTGCTCAATGTCACAGTCGTCATACTTTATATCTCTCGTAAACTTTGAAGCCAAGTACACAAATTCATTAAAACCATTTTAAAATAACTCGAGATGCTACTTCTACAAATAATGGCTAATTTAACGTCACGAATAACTAACTATATATACTAGTAATTTTTAAAACAAAGAAACAAGATGATAAAAAATTCCAAAAAAGTGACTTGAATTTAAAAGTAAGTTAATTGATCCCTAAATCGATAGAATTAATTGTTGTTTATATGGCTGATTTGTTTTTAAGTGATATTTTTATTTTACAAAACTAAATCTCGGAAAAAAGATTTAATATTAAATAAGGCAAGGGATGCTTATTTGACCCACTTATACTGTAACAGGAATGTTGAAAAAATACCGGTGGTAAGACCTTTGCGGGTGTACAGAAATTAAAAAATTTTGTTCTTATATTTACTTAAATTTAAGAAAAAAATTTAAACGTAATTTTACTCACTACTTGTTAGGAGCAATATCTCGGAAGGAGGTAGGCTAAGGAAATTTTGTTATAGAAAATATCCATTATAATTTCATACGGGCAATTACCTGAATTTTTTCTCATGAATTTAAAAACACCCTGTATATATTATACTTTTATTTTATATTTGTAGTAATAATGACTTTGTTCTTATCCTGTATCAATTATACAGTGGGTTATTTCTGTTCTAGGTTAAAATCTGGTTTCAAAATCGCAGAATGAAATGGAAACGTAGCAAAAAGGCGCACCAAGAAGCAAAATTGTCCAAAGATTCATCGGATAGTAAGTCGCAAATCCCATTGAATTCGGCGAATTCGCAAAACAGTTACAAATCCTGTTCCTCAATATCGAGCCCAGAGAATACAGAGTGTCCCATTTCATTAGAAACGAACCAAGAATCGAGAAAAATTCAAGATAATGAATCTCTCTATCGACCGTACGTTGTTTGAATCTGTTGTTAGACAACTGTAAATATATCAAAATGTTCGCTCAGTGTTGAAAGTGACGACCGGTATACGGTTTTTCTTTAACCGATACTTTTAATCAGTATCACGACCACATACTTAAATTTTCAAATTGAAAAATTCGTTTGATAGGCTCTGTTGATCAATTGCAAATTTAAAATAAAGGGATTATTATAAAAATTGTGACGGAAAAACTCCATTGAAACGACTATGGTGAAATCGTAAAAAGCCGGTCCTCGCAATCGTTAAAGTTCTTTACAGTAAAAAAATTAACCTTTACCCTGACGTCATACTTACAAACCTCGCGAAATGAATCAATGAGCTAAAAATGGCTACTGTTACTTTATCGTGTGCCTAAATATGTCCACTGTTTTTTTATCTTGTCAGTATTTTTTTGCGTTATAAATAACTAAATATTGCTGTTGGTTAAAGTCAATTTAAATAATTCCATATTACTGTTTTAAAATAGTCGAAAATTTAGATAAGAGTCCTATAATATTCACTAATCATTATTTTGTCTGCTACTAATAGACAAAAAAACTATTCTGTAACCATTAAAGAAAGTAGAAATTTCTATGAATCTTTCATTTAACTAAATTTATGTAAATTTAAAACAGCACATAATTTGGGACTAACAAAACAATTAGCAAGCATAATAAAAAATAACAAATCATTGGTAATGAAGGTATTTAATGTACACTATTCATACATTTATTATTATTCCAAAATAAACAATACAATATAGATAAAGTATTTTAGAAATCATTGTCAGACTCTGAAGAGTGTTTACATGCTTGTGTCTTTTGTACTTTTTGGTTGTTAACGTAATTCTCACTTTAGTTGATTTAATAAATCTACCATAAATAATGTTCCCGTTTCACGAAAGTTAAGTCACTCTCTAAGAAGTAAGGTTATGTAAAAATATTTATTAAATGCAAAACACTTACCGTAAAATCAAAAAAGCAAATTGGAGGTTTTGAAAAAAAAACGATTTTATAGAATATATATGAATGCAAATGATAAAACGCTTTAAACAAAACTCGATATATCAAAATAATGACAGTTGTCATAAGAAGTCAAAATAAATTCTAATGAATACGACCGATAAATCGTTTTTGGCGCTATCTTTTTTCAACATTTAGAGGTCATAATTAGAGATACAAAAGAACGTATGTCATTGCTTGAAAGACAAATGTACATATTGTATGATGTATTTCTACTGTCAGTAGAAAAGGATGAGGTATATAAAGTTTGTGTTTACTACTATTCATTGTTAGTGACGTCAGGGTAAAGGTCAATTTATTCTACTGTATTTGTAGTTAACCTAGTTAATGTATAACCAGGTAAACCAATTACGTAGAAGAATTTCTGACATCTTATACTTACTCGTATATAAGCTGTCAAGCGGAAGCTGTCAAAAGCTGACGTATTGATTTGTAGAACCTTCGTATTGCTCAACGCAGCCCAATTTTCGGTTAACAACACTATCTTCTCAAGGTATCTTTGTGTACTCTTTGCTGGTTCTCTGAGACACTTGGCTTATTAATGTTAACCTATCAATTCCGGAAGGTCCCGCGTCAGAGTCTTGATTATTAGAGAGTCTTGATTATTACCACAGTCGTATCAACGAAAATATGCTTTACACTATTGTTTTTAATTTAATAGAAATACAATTTGACAAAACTCTAACCAATTTGACAGCTTTGTTTTCAGTAAAACATTGAATTAATTTAAAATTAAACATAATAAATAATTTATTTTTAGACATAACAAATCAAAATTAAATAAACTTTCTTTCTTGTAAACTAAGCTAAATTTCTTTTAGGTATGTGGTACTAAATTTTTGTTTTAACAATACCAAGAAATACTTAAATTAATATCTTTGAACGAGTAAAATACTAATGTCGAATTTATTTTTATTTGTGTAGTTTTAAATTTTAAAATTACACAATTGCATCATCTCCTGTACAGAATACGATATTAAAAATCGCCGCAAAATATTTTTTACATTAGATAAAATAAACTATAGGTACTTTTATGTTTTTTGTCTTTCAACTAACAAACTACAAACTACAAAGCTCAAAAGGGACTTAGGATTATTTGTAAACAGAGTTAACAGTTTGTAAAACCCCTTTTTTATATAAAATATTTGAGATTGAGCATATTGCATTGTTTTTATATTTAGGCCAATACAACTGTATCATCTCTTTAAACGGCTGAACTTTATCCAGAATATCCAATCAAAGTTCAAAAGCAATTAACTTCATAAGTTCATTATTATCATCTCCTAACCTGGATGTCTCCATCCAAGCATGTTGAATTATTTCCGTATTTGTACCAAAGCTACTTTATTATCTCTTTGATCTGCTGAACTTTATCCAGAATATCCAATCAACGTCATTAGGTAATTGACTCTATTAGCTGGGAACGGTGCCATTTATTTACTATCATCTTCTAAGCCGGATGACTCCATTCAAACATGATGCATTGTTACCATATCCAGGCCAAAGATACTTTAAAATCTCTTTAAGCTTCTGAACTTCATCCAGAATATCCAATCAACGTCCTTAGGTAATTGACTCTATTAGCTGGGAACGGTGCCATTTATCTACCATCATCATCTAAGCCGGATGACTCCATTCAAGCATGATGCATTGTTACCATATCCAGGCCAAAGATACTTTAAAATCTCTTTGAGCTGCTGGACTTTATCCAAAAGATCTAATCAATGTCCTAAGAAAATTTTCTTTATTGACTTATCAAAGAGTGGTGGTGATTTACCTTCCATCATCAACTTAGCTTTTTTGTTCCAGTGGGAAGAGATTGTAGATTGTTAAGTTCCTTTCATCGGAGACACCTTCCAGGAACTTAAGATTCTTGCAAAAAAGCGCTGTAGTTTCTGTAGCTTCAGCAAAGTTCTCGCAGTAACGGCAACTATCACTCTCTGTTTTGCCCATCATTTTCAGGTAATACCTCAGTGGGCAGTGTCCAGTAAGAAGTCCCGTCACAAGCTTCATGTCTTTTTTGTCCAACTCGAAAAGTTGTTAAGCTTCCCTTGTCGAAAGGCTCACTATCTTCTCGCTTGTCTTTGTCCTGGCACTTTATTCCAATGAAATTTTATTTTATCAGTTTTCCAGCGCCGATTTTATTTTTTTAAGTGGGCCTTGGAAAGTCTACAAAAGGTTTCTGGGGCGGAAAATTGTGTATTTGCCCCTTCCTTGGCAAGCCAGTCTGCTTCTTCGTTGATTGGATGGGGAAAGATTTATGCCACCTTAAGGGGACTCCAGGCTTACCCCGGCTACCCAACGAAAACCATAGCAGGATGAAATTCTTTTTCTACATGGTAACCACGGAAGTTACCTAGAAAAGCACGCGTCATGATCTTTTACAAAAATAATATCACCAAAGCAGCATTCTTACCAGTTCTATAGACCAGACAACCGCCATACCCACTCACTGTGATTATCCTTCTAATTCCTAAAATTTCACAACCTAGAAATGTTACCCAATCTTTTTATTCCTTCCCCAGTACACCCAGGATTTCCCGACATCTCCATCTTCTTTTTTAAGTGCCTATTCGTTCCGAATATTGGCGATCATTCTGGCTATGATGACCTTATTTACGGCTGCTCTGTATAATTCAGTGGTTGTTTCGGAAAACCATATTCTGAAGTTTTTCAGCCATGATATCCTACGCCTTCTAGGTCCTCTCTTGCCGTAGACCTTTCCCTGGAGAATTTCCTTAAGGAGCTGGTATTTGTTTTCGTTTCGCATTATATGGCCTAGATATTTAAGTTTTCTTCTTTTTATAGTGTTTATCACTTCCCTTCCTTTGTTTATTTTTTATCATTTATCTCTACACCCTTTCTTTTCCTTATTAATCACACATCACTTTCTCCACATATTGTTCAACTATCCTCCAATTATTTCTGCTTCTCAGCATAAGCCTTACCACATTCCGAACGTTCACTCTTTCGTTCAGTTCCTTCTCCATTCTCTCTTTATTCACCCATATTCATCACAAGTCAATTCTGCATTGCATTGTTTTCACATTTGGGCCAACATAACTTTATCCCTTTTTGAACTGCTGGACTTCTTCCAAAGGTTCTAATCAACGACCCATTCTTGACAAAGAATTTTTTTCAATGTAGTCCTGTTTTTAATTTTCGAACTTACAAAATAGTAATTGGCGAGTTTGAATAATTTTTTTATTTTTGCCAGCCAACGATTGGGAAAGATATTACTATTTCTTGGTATGTGTAAAATTAAAAAAAATTCAAATGTTTCTTGTAGCATACTGTACAATATGTGTAAATAGAATATTTATTTAAATACAACCATTTAGGTTGATATTGGATCTCTTTAAGTTCTAAGTACTACCTCATTTTTTTTTACGTATTTCCATTGTAAATAATCGAGGTTCCTACACAGAGGCGAACTGCTCTCAATGCAATATATTAACTTGTTAAAACAACAACAAAAAACTGTTGATGTGTTGGTAATATTTTTTATTCAAAATTATTACGCAACCGTTTTAATATAATTTCCAAGATCTAATTTTTAGATTAACAACTTTTTAAGCACTTAAACACTTTAAGTGCGAAGTAAAATTGAGCAAGTTCGCCTCTGCATTGTATTTAATGAAGATAAGAGGTAAATAATAAAAAAGTTTTACTGAAAAATGTTTTTTTATCTGCGACTCACCAACATCGAGGATGCGACCGAAGGATTAGCCAATATCTGATTGACGATATTGATAAATTTTTTGATTTCTAGCGGATTTAATAGATTAACTGTAATCACAGTTCCAAATAT
Source organism: Agelastica alni (assembly GCA_950111635.1). Classification (NCBI taxonomy): domain Eukaryota; kingdom Metazoa; phylum Arthropoda; class Insecta; order Coleoptera; family Chrysomelidae; genus Agelastica; species Agelastica alni. The sequence continues at coordinate 59,117,471 of OX467711.1, read as the reverse complement.
AATAAATATTATTACGCGATATTTACGTAGTGTGATGTATTACAGATTATTGTTCTATTTACTGATAAAAGCGTATTTAGATGAAATTATCAAGGATTTATTTATATTCTCGTTCTTTGGCAAGCATCTGCTGTTAGCATGGACATAGCGAGCTACTTCTTCGATCGTTAAAATTATAGACCTATTATCAGAATAGACGGAACTATTTACTTTTTAACACGATCATACGTTTCCCAATTATTTTATGAATAAAACAACCTAAATAATACAATATTTTATGGAATGTTGAACCATTGAACTATTTTATTCCGTTAGATCATAGAAATGTGCTCAATAAGCGACAACACTGCATGGTTTGTCTGAATGGTTCCACATGCAGAGATCCGTGCGTACTACGAAATCAGCTATTATTAGTAGCGCTGTTGCCGAAGGTGTTGCAACGAGATTTTGAAGTATTATTGGTAATTTTTAGCATATTATTGTTAAAATTTAGTGTAATTTGGTGAAAGAAATGATTCGTCATTGCCAAGTGTGTAAAAAACCCGAATATTTAAGCCCTAGTGTTTATTTTCACAAGTAAGTTGAAACATCTCATTGTTAACTATATTTTCATTCAGTGATGTAGCGATGACGATTTTAATATCAAAATAAACTGGTTTTATTTTTAGGCTTAAAACATAAATCTTAAAACCAAATGATGAGGAAATCAATACTTTTCGAGATATACTCAAAAAAGGTCATTATTTATTTCCCTGTTATTCAGCAACACTTATTTAGTGGTATTATCCTTCTTTCGTTGTTATTTAAAGAACTATATACCTTCCTGATCCATTTTATAGTAGGATTTCATAAGAAATCTACACATCCCCTTAAATTGAATCCAATCGAGAAATCATGGAGTCACGGAACACTGAGTATAATATTTTAATATTTTCCTTTAGGTGACTTAGCTGTTATTAAATAGTTTGAACAACAATTAAAATTTAAAATACATTACATTATTTGTCCAATTAATATTAATAAGTTTTTTTTTTCATTTCAGACGGTTAGGTAAAATTATTTTAAATTCTTTTTCAGTACTTTAATTTGATAAAATAATTTAGTTTAACGGGTATTAGTAAAACTGTTCGCTACACAACTGGAAGCCCTTGAGTTGGAATAATTTAGTTCTTTAAAAGTAACTTATAACATTACACACAATTGGCGTTAGAAAGGAAACTTTAACGTAACACAAAATTGTCTCCCAATATTTGGGGGATTGGTAAGTTTTTTAAAATTGGCACCCCACTTTTGTAACTTTAGAAAAACAGTTAAGTTATGGCTTCCAACTTTTGGGGTTTAAAAAAAATACTTTTATTAGGCGACAACACTTCAGTTTGATGAAAAACTTATTATTACCTATTCATAAATATATTATAATAAAAAACTAAATATTATCCGATAGATATATTCTCAATTTAAGCAAACAGCAGTAACTTTACAATAATTTCACAGCGTTGCCAGCACGAAGACGGAACAAAGAGAATCGATTGGTATTATTTCTCATACTCACGGCCTTCTTCTTCTTCGGGTACCCTGTCCAATTATCGAACGTTGGCAATCACTTTGTTTATCGCAGTTCGGAATAGTTCAGCGGATGTTTTGCGATACCACTTTCGAAGATTTCGGAGCCAAGATGTTCTTCTTCGTCCTGGACCCCTACTTCCGGCTATCTTACCCTGCATCACTAAATGAAGAAGGTAATATTTCTCTGGGTGCCTCATCACGTGGCCGAAGTATTCAAGTTTTTGGCTTTTTATTATTTTAATTATTTCTGTGTTTTTCCTCATTCGTTGTAAAACTACCTCATTTCTTATTCGGTCCATCCAGCTTATTCGTAAGAACGTTTTGTAGACCCATATTTCAAAGGCCTCCAGCCTCTTCAATAATGAGTCGGTCAGCGTTCAACTCTCAATGTGGAAAATATATAGCAACGTGTTAATCCGATTTTTAATTTTAAAGTGATTACTTTTTTGCAGAGAATTCTTCTTAATTTAAAGAAGGTGGTTCTGGCTTTTTTAATACAGATCTTTATTTCTTTGCTCATGTCCCAGTTGTCATTGATATTAGCGCCCAGGTATGGGATGTAGATAACCTTTTCCAGCTGTATCCCGTATGCCCTGATTTGTATCGGTAGTATTGGTGTTTTGCTGACAACTATAACATTGAGTCTTAGCCCATATTTGTTACATGATTCGGTCACTCTGTTTATGAGTATATGCAGTTCTTCCTGACTAGCAGCAATTAGCACCGTGTCGTCCACATATCTCAAATTCTTCTTCTTCTTCTTTCTTCTTTAATGCAAACAATTTGCTTGTTTTTCTTCGTATCCTCTGCTGTTCAATTATTAGAAAGGTTGTCGCTCCATCTCTTGCGGGGTCTTTCAACGCTTCGGCGCCATAAGGGCGACTTGTCTCTAGTTATTTTGACCATTCTATCGTCATTTATCCGGTCTATGTGTTCGTTTCACTCTCTCTTTCTTCCCAGTATCCATTCATTTACATTGTTTATTTTACATGTCGTTCTAATGTCCTCGCTTCTCTCCCTGTCAAAAAGTGTTTTTCCGGCGATCCTGCGCACCATTTTCATTTCAATGGTTTCTAATATTCTCTTTGTGTTCGATGTATCCGGCCTAGTTTCCGCTGTATATGTTAATATAGGTCGGATGACCGCCTTGTAGATTCGGAAATTGGTCTCGATTCCGATATATTTGTTTCGAAAGATTGTATCGTTCAGGTAAGCTGAGGTTCGTGCTGCTTTTGCCGCTTGGTTTCTTACCTCCACCTCGATGTCAGGGTATCCTGATATTTCTATGCCTAGGTATTTAAATTTCATTTCCTGTTGTATAATTTTATCATCCACAACCAGTTTGCATCTGATAGGTGTTTTTGAAGTAAGTAGTCATGCATTTCGTCTTTGCTACAGATATCTTCATTTTTAGACTTTTTGCCGTTGTGTTAAATTTCAATAGTAATCTCTGTAGGTCATTTTCGTTTTCTGCAATCAAAACAGCATCATCGGCATAGCATAGGATTTTGACGTCTTTGTTCCCCATTTTATACCCTATTAGGTTACGAGTAACTCTGTTAAATATTTTTGGTTTTTATGATGTTGTATGGGATTTGCCTGTTGTATAGAAGGTGTACCACGTCCTCCATTTGTATTCGGCCAAACGCCTTTTCCAGGTCTATAAAACACATGAAGGCTGGTTTGTTATACTCGATGGATGTTTCAGTTATTTGTCGCAGGACAAATATCGCATCAGTACAAGATCTTTCTGATCTGAATCCTTGTTGTTCATCGCCCAATCTGGTGAGTTCATTTATTTTATTTGTTATAATCTTTGTTACTAGCTTTAAAGTTGTATTTAGAAGGTTTATGCCTCGGTAGTTTGTGGGTATCTTTTTGTCTCCTTTTTTAAACAGTAAGATTGTGGTACTTAGGCGCCATTCGTCCGGAATTTTTTTATGTAAAAGTATTTTGCGAATTATGGCTGTTAGTTGCTGTTTCAGGCTTCTCCCGCCGTATTTAGGAAGTTCATTTGGAATAACGTGTGGACCTGGACTTTTTCTGTTCCTAATTTTTATTAATGCCGTTTCTTTATCCTTTTCTTCTATTTCAGTTACTTCGTTAGTTGCGATTTCTGGGGAGTCCGGTATGCTTTCCGTATCTTCTTTTTTATATAGTTCTTTAAGATACTGGACTCAAGTTTCTTTTATGTAGTTTGTGCTAATAAATTCACTTGCTTCTTTTCTCTGGCGTTTGATGAGTCTCCACATCTGTTTTTGGAGGCCATAAAAGTCATTTTCCATTTTTCTCGAGAAGGATTCCCAATACTGTTTTTTTATTTGCCTTGTAGGTGTGTAGGTGGCATTTCGTATCCTCTTATATATATCTCAAATTATTGATGTTAATTTCGTTTACCTTAACACCAAGTTCCACTTTGGCTTCTCTAAAGATATATTCAGAGTAGATATTAAATATTAAAGGAGACAGAATGGACAGAATGGCCAATTTCGTGTAATGATTGCGACAAAACAGAGTTTTATGAATGGAATGTTGCGTCTCCTCCGGATATGGTTATAACGTAATATTGAGAAAAAGAAGGACCGGGCAGTCATAAGGACTGCCGACAGAAGTGAAAATTAAATGTCACGAATTATTTCTCATTGTCATAAGTGACGGTGTTTAGTGTCATTAGTTACTTTTAAAATTTAACTATGTTTACCAAACAGGAAAGAATAATGATTCTTATGATGACAGGTTACGGAGATCGTAAAAGAACTTATAATGGGGTAGTTTACTTATTTAATGATTCGTATCCAAATCGCAACCAACGTTATCGCACGTTATGTTAAATGGTACATTGGCCATTGGTACATGGCCCTTCTTTAAAACAATGTCGATCTGAACGATATATGTTCGCCGAGGTCGACCTATACCGACTTGTCCATTCACACTCGCCATATAAATTTGTTTCGTCAATTTATCTTTATCCATCCTCTCTACGTGTCCAAACCATCCAAGCATTCCTTTATCTATCTTTGTAACCACATCTTCTTTTACACCACATCGTTCTCTTATCTCACTATTTTTTACTTTATCCAACCGAGTCACTCCGGCTATACTTCTTAGACTACTCATCTCCGCAGCATTAATCCTATTTTATGCTTCTTCTGCCAAACCCAACATTCACTATCATACATAAATGTAGGAACCAACACTCCTCTATGCACAGCCACAACGGTATCTCCATGGATGTTAAGACAGTGCTCAATTTCGAGCTTTAATCCTTAAGTGGCTTTAATCTTGTCATACACCTAAGACTTCCAAAAATCCTATAGTATAAAGTATTTTGGTGGTAAATCGCAAGATGGTAGCAGCCATTTTTGGTTCCAATAAGGGAGCATAAGTAATCTGAGATATGCCGATGATACTCTCATATTGACGGCAGATCAACTCGAGTTGAAAATGATCATGACAAGGCTGGGAAATATAAGTAAAGAGTACGGCTTAAAGCTAAACATCAGTAAAACCAAAGTCATGATAGTAGACCGGAAAACGAACAACTCTCCGCATATCCGACAGGTAGCTGGTTTCGAAGAAATGGATAAATTTATTTATCTTGGCTCCCTCATTACCAACACAGGAGGTGGCGAATCCAACACAAGGCGACGGCTAGGAATAGCAACAACTAAACTGAAACGCTTATGAAAGGACACACGTCCATTAGTAAAGCTACGAAAATCGGGCCGGTTTTTTTTTTTATGAAAATAGTCGCAAAAAGTCACCTATCGTGTGGGCCGCGGACACTGCGGACACTGCGACTATTAGAAGGGGAAGGAATTATAGAAAGGAGATGATTGTGGACACGCTTTTTAAAAAGTTGCAGGTCATAGTTCTCTGGAAAAACTGATTTTGGAAGCTTATTCCATTCCGTAGCGGCCCTGTAAAAGAAGGATTCTAGATGAAGATTTGTCCTAGTAGTGTCAATCTTGAGAGTAAATGGGTGAGACTGATCAGCGTGCCGAGTTCTTCGGACGAATGTGGCCAATGGTGGTACAAGAGTTTTTATTTCTCTGGAGCATCTGCCATGGAAATATCTGTAGAGCAATGACTGGTCTGCAACTCTTCTTCTATGTTCTAGAGGGTGAAGGGTATCTGTGAGAGTTTAGCTGTTTATCAAGCGAATGTCTCTTTTCTGAATGGAATCTAGAAGACGAAGAGAATGCCTTGGTGCTGAACCCCAAATGTGCGAGCAATACTCCAGTAGAGGTCGGATTTGAGCCTTGTACGTCGTCAACAGTTGATCAGGAGTAAAAAACTTTCTGGCTTTTCACGGAAAACCTAGCCTCTGGCTTGCCGACTTTGCGATGTTAGCAACATGGTCATGCCAAGACATATTATTGGACACCGTGACTCCCAAAATCGAGATGGAGGGACTTGGTTTAAGGGTATTTCCGGACATTGTGATGGGATGATTTGAGGAATTTACTTTCTTGGAAAACGTGGCACTTTGTGTTTTTTGGGCGTTGAACTGAACAAGATTGTTGGTACTTTAATTTACCCAAATGCATTAAACGCGGCTGAAACCTGGTCGATCAGATAAGCCGACAAAAAGAAAATAGAGGCATTTGAAATGTGGGTATACCGACGAATGCTCCGAATATCATAAACGCAGCACCGCACCAATATATCGATCCTAGAAGAACTAAAAATCGAGGACAGACAGTCCAAGAGAATAAACCGCAACAAAGTGTGGTAATTTGGGCACGTCTCCAGAGGACCAGATGCTTTAGAAAAGCTGGTGGTTCAAGGAAAATTCGACGGACGAAGGTCACGAGGAAGATCTTTAACCCGATGGGAAGACGTACACAAGCTTGACTGGACTTTCTCTGCACGAGGCCACAGAACTAGCCCAGAACAGAGAGGAGTGGAAAATTGCTATAAAAATGGTAGAAGCATAGTGGCACCAAACCTTTGTGAGGGTAATAAAGAAGGGAGATGATGTTACAAATTTTGGGCAACTAACGTTGCAGGATATAATTTTTTTAAAATATCATTGTTGGAAGTGTTGGACTATTCGAGTTATATGTTTTTTTTTTCGAAGTGTATCAGGATTGAGACGACTCTTTCAAATTAAATCGTAATTATTTCTTTAGATAATGGATTTAATTTGGAAAGAGTTGCAGTTGCCGGACAATTACCGGGATTGGAAAAGCATCTCCTATGTAACGTATAAAATGCAGGATGTGCAGTATCTGCATTTTATGTTTTAAAATCTTTGTATTATTGTTAAAATATTCTCTTTTATCATTTAAAATATTGTTTTAATGCTTAAATTAATTTTTATATTTAAATAAATTTGTAAAAATGGTAATTTTATTGCTATCATGTTTAAAATTTTGTTTTTGACGTTTTACGATGATGAAAAACCAAAATATTGATATATCTTGAAATATTTTAAAGATAGGTTTAGGCGAGGGCAACTAAAATTTTATTGTAATTCGAGTTTTAAAATGGACTGTATGATAAGAGTAGTTTTATTACTGAAAAAATACATAATAAGAAAGAGTGGTAAACAGATACTATATGTGACCAACCTTAAATCGTCGTCGTTTGCCGACCGGCCGGCTTGTTTGTTGATCACCATATGAAATTACCGGTCGTCGTTTCCTCTGCAAGCGATCTTCTAGTATGTTGTGTAACGGGAAATTTTTCTCTCATTTTTATTGAGAATTTTTCAAAGCCGGTCTTGGTATTAAGCTATCCCACCAAGTCCTAACGACTAACGCTGATAAGATTGAAATATTAAAGACCCATCTTTAATCGAATAGATTCATTTTAGTATTATTACAAAGTTAAAAAGGGCGAGTGCATTTTTATTATATACTTGCTGAAGTTTTAAGTGTGCAATGTAAATGGTAGGATTGTTTTAATTTTTGTATTTGATCTCGCTTTCACAAATTTAGCATTAACTACTCGGCTGATTTATTTATTTAATAAGATATTTCATGCCAGAAACCTTCGTCGTTAATGTTAGAAAATCATTTTTGTTTTAATTTTCGTAGTTGATCTCGCTTTCACATGTAATTTAGCATTATCTACTCGGCGATTTATTTATTAATAAAATATTTATGTCGGAGATCTTCATCGTTAATGTTAAAAAAAATTTCTTGATGACATTTTTATTTTAAGTAATCGATCTTTTTTTTTGGATGCGTTTTTTTTCTGGAGGCTGTTTTATAGGATGCTTTTTCTTCATGTTTTTTTCGTGCTGGTCGTTTTTCCTGTCGGCTGCTGTTTTCTATCGGATTTCTCTTGCTGCTGCCGATGGATTCCATGGCTCTTTCTATTTCTTGTTAGCTGGTTTTTTTGTTGGTTGTTTTATGGTACCAGTTATCAATGGAAAATTGTGTGTGTCAACTGGCGTTAAATACGCTGTACAACACTTGGGATGAATTTAAAAGGAAAATTGGTTGTTTCGCCTTTTCTTGTTCCAACATTTTTTTTGATTTTTTGCTTTTTCTCGCCGCTAAAATCCTTTTAGACTATCTATTTTGTTTATAACTTTATTCACATCCCGGTTAAATGTATGCGCCATTTTTCTCCAAGCATCCTCTTTCTTAATTTTATTAAAATACATTTCGTGTCTAACATTCCAAAGAATGGGTCGATTTTTAAACTCTTTAATTAATTTCAAGCATATCTCATGTGAAAAATCCATTTTGTACGGGGCCGTTCGGCGCAAATTCTTTTGATGTAGTGACACTGTTCGCATCGGCTGCCGTACGTTTTAAGCGTCCTCAGCGCGTTCGTGCGTCCCGTCCATATTTGAATGCTCATACGGCGCAAAGTGCTTATTCGGTGGGTTTGCTCAGATGTGGACGGGCCTTAAGAGATAAAAATGAAGTTTGTACAGCCTTGAAGTTTAAATACGTCGATTTATTAGCTCGTTTTGTGGTACTAAATTAAAATAAATCAATTGGTTTTGTTTGGGGTTAATTCATTTTTGGTGATTTTTTTTATAAAATCTCTTGGCACCCTCACTGAGTAAGTTTAGTTTTTTAGTTAGTTTGATGTATTCAAAAAAAATACGGTTGTATAGATCCGTGAACTGATCTATACATCCCCTTAAATTTAATCCAATCGAGAAATCAAAGAGTCACGAAACCCTGAGTATAGTATTTTGATATTTTTTCTTTAAGTTGCTTAGTTGATAAATAGTTTGAATATTTAAATTAAAGTTTTAAAATACATTAAATTTTGTTTAATTAATATTAATTATCCGTATTTGAGTCTTATTCATTTCATACAATTAGTTAAAAATATTTTTTAAAATTCTCTTCTTTTCTTCAGTAATTAAATTTAGAAAGAGTTTCATTCATAACACATTTATCACAAAATTTAATAATGAAAATTTAGCCACTCCCAGGCGAAGCAAAATACGCGGGGACTGAACAAAGTTATAGGATCTGTCCAACATCTGTAAGTTAAAGGTTTCTTGATGATCCGTTTAAAAAAATGAAAATATACAGAGTATCATTTTAATCCGATAATAACATGCCGGAAGATCTGTGAAATCTTAAAAACGACTACCTTTATTCTAAAACTTGTACTTGTACTGTGGTGTTCTATTTAAAAAATACAACTTTATGCTTATCTGATTTTTTAAGATATTACAATAAATATTTTTAAATTCAGTTTTTGACCATGCATGGCGAACAAAGCTTCTTGACTAATTTTATCTACTAGACAAAACTTACTTTAAACAATAGTTGACTCCCACAGGATGTTCTTCCGAGGGTCCTTTTGTTGGGTGCATCATTTTTTATTTTACTTTTTTAAGTGAAACTTATTTGAATTAGATTAAGCCTGCGAGAGAATGAGATAACATAAATTATATAGCGTTTTATACTACTCGTTCTCCTTTTTGTGTGCTATTTCGTAGCCTTCCAGTTCTTGTCTACTAAGTATTGTAGAATTGTGTGCGCCTGTATATTACAGTGCCAAACCGAGAGAGCAAGCGCCGTGAAATAAAGTTCAGTTTTTTAAAGTTTTACTTTTACTGCGTGTAAATTACACACACTTTTTTTTATCTGAAAAAAATGTTCCTAAAAAACAGTAGGAGTTTCAGTAAGCAATGTTATAAAGTCATAGAAAAAGAGATCTACCTCAGCAGACCTCCAATATAGGTAAGTTATTGATGTATGCAAGTGATTTAAAATATGTAAGTTTTCCAAAATTGTAAAGTATTTGAAAATCATATATATAAATTAATAAAAAGTAAAATATTGTTATTTGATTTACAAAAAAGGTATGCTGTTTGTTACAACGTTACCCTACCACATGCCAATGTGATGCAGATCCAATAGCGGTTAATCACCCGGACATCATCCCAATACCGTTGATATATAACATGGATTACGGTACTTAATTTGAGGAAAAATACTCATTATTAGTTTGTCACTTGATTAATAAATATTGTTAATGGACAATATATTTCGTTTACGCCAAGATATTTTTCTTGCTTGTTTTGGCTTTGTTTTTCTGTGTGATTCACGTACAGGTATTGTTGTGTTTATTTTTCTTTCACACAACATGTCAAGTCAAAAAAGAAATAACTCCACTACGTTAACATTTTTTACTTTTACTGCCTTAATTAATATCGATTATTATTAGCCTAATCTAGCGCAACGTCCTTACCTAGAACCAACATTACCTGGTGAAAAACTTTGAAAATGCAGGGACGTATTAGAAAAGACCCTATTCTTGTAGTAATTATGTTTAGCAGCCTTACATTATATATTATACCCAAGTTAAATTCATTTAACGGTGATATTTTTCATTGGGTGAAAATTATCAGGCATAATGCACGTTTATACAATTGTTAATTGCTCTAAAAGCAAAGTTAGAGTTGGACAAAACTTCTCAGAGGTGTTCGATATAAACAACGGCCTTAAACAGGGTGATGCCTTATCACTGCTTTTTTTTAATGTTGCTCTGGAACGTGCCACTAGAAAGGCTGAAATCTATCCTCCAGCGACGGTCTTTCAAAATAATGTCCCTAACCTACTCCTGGCTTTTGCGGATCACCTGGACATCATTGGAAACAGTAGACTAAATGTCAAAAATACATACAGCAACTTCGAAGAACATGCTGGAAATATTGGGCTCAAAATTAACGAAGAAAAAACAAAATATTTGTACTCCACCAGAAATAACTGGATTAGAGACAGAGTAGGTCAAAACATTACAATAAGTGACTACAACTTCGAAGGGGTCAATGATCTGGGAACAACACACAGGGACAGAAGAAGTTAACTGTAGAATACAAGCCGGAAACAAATGCCTTTATGCAACTCATAATCTACTAAAATCAAAGCAAACATCAAGACGTACAAAAATAAACATAAACAAAACAATAATTGGACCAGTTGTGATGTACGGATGTGAAACGTGGTCGCTGATCTTGGCAAATGAAGAACGCCTCTGAGTCTTTGAGCGGAAAGTACTCAGAAAAATATATGGTCCAACCGTAGATGCAACAACAGAAAGATACAGAACTCGTACATACAGAGAGCTAGAAGACTTATACGAAAAGCCTAACATTGTCCGAGAAATAAAATCCAAACAATTACAGTGGGCGGGACATGTGAGAAGACTATCGGATAATCGCACTGTCAAGCTTATATGGGAGAAAACACCAGATGGTAAAAGACCCCTAGGCCACCCACGACTACGATGGAGAGACAATGTTGCCAAAGACCTAAGGACAATGGGAATCCAAAATCCACTCGATGCCATGAATGACAGACAACAGTGGAGGATTATTGTGAAGTCGGCAAAATCCCACCATAGGTTGTAAGCCACGGAGTAAGTAAGTAATTCGGTAAATAAGGTATTTTAAGCTACAATCAAATTAAGAGGAACATCACAAATTTGATACCATAGTTTAATAGCAAACGAACTAAATTCGGCATAATATACATGGCAAAACTGAAAAGTAAAACTGTTGAAAACCTATCAAAGTAAGAGTGATATCCACTTTCTATTTCAAAAGAGATATGAAAGCTGCCTGTCGAATAAAATTACTAACAAGAACGGAACAACAATTAAATATGTGAAAATAAACACGTAGAAAATTTTAAAAATCTTTTACAATAAAAAACTGTAATGCTGATGCATTTATAGATCTAGGTAGCGACTGTTTAATTTATTTAATATAAACTAGCCCTAAGACTGTTGTAAAAGCGCTAAAAATTTGTATATTAACTTTCCAGTTGAAGTTATAGTAATGGGTCCGATTTTGCGAATCCCGAATTTTGATATATCTCCACATTTAAAGGTCCCAAAAGTCAAATGCAATAGTTTTTAAGTAGACGTCTGTGTGTGTATGTACGTATGTGCGTTCGGAATTATTATTCGTCTAGATTATTTCGAGGACAAAAAATGATATCGACGTGATACCAATTGCATTCGACGCATAATTACGCAACTTAGAACTGAACAAAATCGGTCATGCTGTTTTTATGGAGGTCGCACCCAGACCACTGATATTTGTTATTTGAATATTGCTGAGATAAATAGACAAAAGGTATATATTTCTTATAAACTGGCTAGCGAGAGGATGCACAGCTACCTGGAATGTGCGACAGTTTTCGCTTTCGCCGTTCAAGAAGACAATATTAACAACTCTTTATCAAAGAACGTGCAAAAACTCATAAATTAATTGGAAAAAGTGAAAATCCGAGTTCTCGCAGACGAAGCATATAACGCTACACGCTGTCCACGCATTAAAAATGGTTAGTCGCGTTTAATACAATTAGATATTTCTCGTACCGTCGTTTTTACCCAACAAAATGTTTTATATTCACCAATTTATTTATTTATTAAAAACTTAAACATACAGTCCATTGCGCTCTCGCAACAAAGACTTAAATTACCTACCCATAAGAAAACTAAATAATGCTGCGGAATCGTCTTGTTTTACAGAGCAATGAATAAACATTTTAAGGTATGTAGCAGCCCTGTAAAAGAAAGATTCTTAATGAAGATTGGTTCTTGTAGTGTTAATCTTGAGAGTAAATGGGTGAGACTGATTAGCGTACCGAGTTCTTCGGCCAAATATGGCCAGTGGTGGTATAAGAGTTTTTATTTCTCTGGAGCATCTGCCATGAAAATATCTGTAGAGTAATGACTGGTCTGCAACTCTTCTCCTATGTTCTAGTGGGTAAAGGTTATCTGTGAGAGTTGAGCTGTTTATCAACCGAATGCCCCTTTTCTGAATGGAATCTAAAAGACGAAGATGCTTGATGCTGAACCCCATATGTGCAAGAGGTTGGATTTGAGCCTTGTACGTCGTCAACAGTTGATCAGGAGTAAAAATTTTCTAGCTTTCCACAGAAAGCCTAGCCTCTGGCTTACTGACTTTGTGATGTTAGCAACATGGTCATGCCAAGACATATTATTAGACACCGTGACTCCCAAAATCAAGATATAGGGATTTGATTCAAGTTTATTTCTGGACATTGCAATGGAATGATTTGTAGAATTCACTTTCTTGGAAAACGTGGTGCTTTGTGTTTTCTGGGCGTTGAACTGAACAAGATTGTTAGTTCCCCACTCGACGATTGCTTCAAGATCTCTATTAATGAAGTCAACCTGTTCTTGCCCGAGTCTATTTGTATCATTCACCGAAAGTGATCGATAGGATGTGAAAATTGAGACAATTGTGCTGTCATCTGCGATACTGTAAATGGGGTTCGTGGTGGTTTTCAAGAGGTCGTTGATGTGTGAAATCAGTAAAAATACCGTTAAAGCCACATGTAAGGAGCCAAATATTTTCACAGGCGAATGTTGTCTGAATAATATTATAATTTATGTTACTGCCAAACTAATTAAGAATACTTACGTAATAATAAATCGCAATTTTAAAAAAAATAAATTTATTTTCTATTAAAAAATAGGTGATACATTTTTATTTAAAAACGATGAATTAAGAGACAATACATTAAATTTTAATTTTAATGTAAATATGGGAAATATTACAGAAGATTATAAGCACTAGATGTATTCATTAATTGTTAAGTTAAACCTTTATTTTTACGTATTAATAAATGCTTTGTCACTTTAAAAATCGAAAGTTAACATCCCAGTACGTTTAAGATGCTATGGAATTTAAGAGGTTGATAAGGGTATTATAAGAAACAAAATTATGCTAGCCTTACCTTATTAGTCAACAAGAAAGGTGGTGGAAAACGCTTGTAGATTATAAAGAACTTCTAGATTTGTAGATTGTAGGGTGGGTCGTGAAGGCCATGCTGCCTCTTAAGCACAATTTACAAGTTTCTGTCCCGGTTCTAAAAAATCGTAGATCTGGTGACATAAACGTTGAAGATTAATCGGGTACTAAAAACCGGCACATATCTTAGACGACGCTTTTTAAATTGTAGATTGTAGATTGTAGGGGAGGGGTCGTAACGGCTATGTATCCTTCCAAGTACCTCGACCTATCAGATCTTTTGTGCATAACCCTTAATCTATTCAAGGCCCGGGATTCCGAGACTTCGAGTAAAGTTTATCAGTTTCCTGGGGGCTAAGTTTCTGATATCGAAGGGCTTTAGGAAGGCCCCTTCCAAAAACTTGAGCCTCTTGCAGAAAAGCGCTGGGCATTCGCAGAGCAAATGTTCTGCAGTTTCAGCGAAGTTCTCGCAGTAGCGGCAACTATCACTCTCTGTTTTGCCCATCTTTTTCAGGTGGTACCTTAGAGAGCAGTGTCCAGTGAGGAGTCCCATCACCAGTTTCAAGTCTTTCTTGTCCAATTCGAGAAGCTGTTTAGCTTTTCCTGGCGAAAGACTTACTAGCTTTTTCGCTTGACTTTGTCGTGGCACTTTATGCCAGTGAGATTTCTTTTCATCTGTTTCCCAGCGTCGAACCTCTTCTTTCAAGTGGGCTTTGGAAAGTCCACAGAAGGGTTCTGGGCCAGAAAATTTTGTATTTGCCCCATCTTTGGCAAGGCAATCTGCTTCTTCGTTGCCTTTAACTCCCTTGTGACCTGGAACCCACATCAGAGTAAACTGATTGTTTGCTGCCAGTTGTCTCAGGGACTGTTTACAGTCCCAAGTCAGCTTAGACTCACAAGTGTATGACTTCAGAGCTTTTAGTGCTGCTTGGCTCTCTGATAAATTATAGATTTCTGCCCTTCGGGTGTTTCTTTCGATGCACTCCTGGACACATGTCTCTATGGCATGTAATTCTGCTTGAAAGATGGTTGGGGTGTTACCAAGGGGTTTTGAGAGCCTAAAGTTTGGCCCTATAACGCCCACTTCAACCCTTTCATTTATCTTGTATCCATCAGTGTACCACATTAAAGCATCCCTTTCTAGTTGAGGTCCGTTGTCTGTGTAAACTTGGTGATTATTTATAACCACTTCAAACTGCATTTCGAAGTCGTACCTAACTGGCATGATATCTGTCGGCTTGGACATGGATTCTAGGGAAATTTTTGGATTCAGACCCCATGTCTTGCCAAAGACTCTGCGGCAAGTCCAGCTTGCCGCTATAGCTCTGGAAAGATTGTTGTTGAGTGGGCTGTTTCATGTCAGTTTTTGGTCGATTATTACGCCCAAATATTTAACTTCTTTGGACAAAGTAAGCTTAGTTGGGGTTTTAAGTTCGTACTTTCACCTCCTGGTGAATGGAACCAGCACTGTTTTGCTAGGATTGACGTTAAGTCCTTCCTTTGCGCACCAGCTTCTGATTGTGTTTAGGGCTACTTGCATGCGATTGGAAATTACTTCATCATGTTTGCCCCTAATGGTGACGACTAGGTCATCGGCGTAACCTTGAGTCGTAAAACCAGATTCGTGTAGCTTAACTATCAGGTTGTCTACAACCAGCGACCATAGCAAAGGCGATAGAACTCCCCCTTGGGGACAACCTGTTTCTACTGTCATCTTTACTGTTTTTCCCCCAAGAGTCACTACAATAATTCTGCTTTTCAGCATAGATTGTATCCATCTGATCAGTGAGGCGTTTATATTTCTTTCCTCTAGTAATTTAGTTATGGAGGCATGCAAGGTGTTGTCAAAAGCACCCTCTATGTTGATAAAGGCACAAAGAGCCATTTCTTTTTCCGAGCATGTCATTTCAATGCTTTTAACTAGGCAATGTAGAGCATTTATCGTGAATTTACCGGCTTGATAAGCAATATGTTTCTTGTGGAGCGGTCTTAACTCAAGGAGTTCGCTTCTTATGTAACAGTCTATTGTTGTCTCCATTGCTTTTAGGTCTTTGGTATAAACGCCACCACAGCTTCTCTCCAAGCTTGCGGTATATAACCAAAGATAAAGCTGGCCTTGAATAACCTTTTCAAAGAAGGCTCCAGTATTTCAAGGCCATGTTAAAGTAAGGCGGGAAATATTCTGTCCTTTCCCGGCGACTTAAAAGGTTTAAAGTTTTTGATGGCCCATTTGATTCTTTGTGTAATGAAGATTTTCCCAGCCAGACTTCTGCTGGATCTATTGGTGTTGTGAACAACCCCTTTAAGATGAGCACATTTCTGTTCGTTCTCCACAACCTGTTTGGAACCAGGAAAGTGTGTCTGTAGGAGAACACTTAAGCTTTCCTTAGGGTTATCAGTGTATCCCCCGTTCGGCTTTTTAATCAGACTGATGCCGTTGGAGTGTTCTTTTGAGAGTACTTTTTAAAGACGTTGTGCTGGGGCCAGTTCGCTGATCCCCTTGCACATTTGCCTCCATGTTCTTCTTTTCGATTTTCTGAGTTCTTTATTGTACTCGGAAAAAGCTGTTTTGTAGTCTTAGTGTCCAAGTCCCAGTGTCCCAGACTCTTAGCTCGATTGAAAAGTCTTCTAACTTTTCTCCTGAGTTTTTCTAGTTCCTTATTTCACCAAGGCACGTCTTTAGTAGTAGCCTTTTGTTTTTCAGGACAGCTGAGTTTATATGCTTTTATTATAGCATTTTAAAGTTGTCTGGAGGCTGTGTCGAGTTCCTCCATTGATTTGATGGGTATGTGCTGGTCCTCCATCTGCCTTTTGAGATGCTCTGTGTAAGCCTTTCAGTTGGTTAACTTTGGTACCCTGTATCCCTCGAAATGTGTTTCCGACGTCTTCAAGTCGAACCTTATGTGTTGATTATCTGACATTGAAAAATCATCAGATACATGCCAGTTATGGATGTGGCTTATTATAAATGGATCTGCAAAAGTCAAATTAAGAAACTCTTTCCTGATTGCATTTATAAAGGTGGGTTTATTTCCTCTGTTAATAATGTCGATGTTGTTAGCCGACAAATATTCCAGAAGATACTCACCCCGTACGTTTGTGTCTGTGCTTTCCCATATCAAGTGGTAGGCGTTTGCATCGCAGCACAAAATGAAATGCCTTTTACCTTTTTTGCACCATCTGATGAGGATTTTTGGCGGAGGGTGCATTATGGAGTCCCCTGGGAAGTAGGCCAAGGAAAAACCTCCTGCCTCTTGCCTGCTGCAGTTGGCACTTTCACTATGGCGGTTGCCAAATCTTCAGTGATGAACTCTGGAACAGGAAAATTTTAATATTAGGTGCGAGCAATACGGCTGCTCGTGGTTTTTCGTGAGAAGTACAGTAAAGTAACTTACACTATCTAATGTTGAGTCCTTTTACCCGTCCTTTATTTATCCAGGGTTCTTGAAGTAGCCCTACCTGGATGTTGTTTTTAATAAACCTCCTTCTAAGCACACTCGTGGCTGCTTTTGAGTGTTGGAGGTTTACCTGTAGGCAGTTGAGCTTTTGGCTTATTCTGGAGGTTTGGGTGGGGCTTTTTGCTTCCCCTTTTCCTTACTCCCGCCGGATCTATTTGGTTTTCTAGGCTTCTTCTTACCTACGGTCACCTTTTTGTCTGGATTTTTCAGATCTTTTGGCAGCCTTTTCGGTCTGCTTTTTAGTACTGACCGCACTTTGTTTTGTACCTGAGGTACCAGGTTCTAAGGAGTCAAATGTGGCCGATTTGGGTTTTTAAACCTCTTTCTGGCAGCTCCGCTGAGTCTGATTCTTTCCTTTCCTTTCAAGAGAAAACTTTTGGGGATTTTTCAGTCTCCTCGTCACTGCTGGATTTGAGCAGGTCAGCTTCGGATTCAGGACATTTAACGTCCTGTGTGATTCTGCCTGTATCCATGAGGATTTCGTCCTCTATGTTTTTTGGGGAGTTTTCCTCACCCTGGTTTTTTTCTCTTGTATCCATATATGTTCACACGAGAAGCTAGGGAAAGACGGTCACCTACGACAGAGCCCCGCATGCCGCAAGAAGGCAATTGAAACCGAGTGGCGCCAGGTACCCCGGAGTTCGCATAATCGCAACTAGTCCACCCACTAGCCATGCAGTCTTCGGCTTAAAGCTGTTCCACCTTGTACTTAGGTAGATTTTTATTGTAGTTCCCTTCTACTCGGCCGGCTGGTTAAGGCAAGCCCCCACGCATCACCAGCTGTTGCTGGTTGTCAGCGCTGTCTATACCAGGCAGGTTTCTACGGAGAGTCCCAGTCCTTTACTTTACCCTTAATTGATGACCTTGTGGTAACAATTGAAAAATTTTAATTTTAACGCTTGTTTTAGCAGCAGGTTATTACCAATTTATAATAAGTCCCGAATCAGTCCACAAGACAGGGTTTATAATACCCAATAGTCTATTCGGATATTTAAGAGTCCCATTTGGGTTATGTTATGCTCCTGCGGTTTTTCAAAAATTAATGGCAGACATTTTTGAACCGTTACGAGAATCCAGTGTTATGCCATTAAGATCATTCCATTTAATTTGATTCAGGAAAGATTAGACCTATTAGAAAAATTCTTAAAAATTACACTGGTCTGCATAATTTTTTTTCTTTTCTTCTTGTTATTATGTATGGGACTCACACAAAGAGCATCCTTGAAGAATGCACGATTAGTACATTCGGGCGTCCCCTGAACAACGGTGCATGAGCACCGGCAGATCTTTACACAAACTGAGCTACAGCGATTAGCGATCACTTCGAAAACATAAAATAAGGGCTCTTTTTAGAGCCAAACTAAACAATTATATTGAGAATTACCACGTGGTAAGTTCCTGGAGAGGTGGGCCGACGATAATGGCATGACTCTCATCCATGATCAGAAACAGTCCGCTTCCTTTAATAGTGGCAAATGGATGAGAGACTATAACCAGGACCTTATCTTCATTAACAAGTCTGGAACATACAGCAAGACAGTTATTGGCACTATAACACACTCCCAACATTGGCCAATAATGCTTAAGCTTATACCGGTGATAAGGTCGCAGAAGGTCCCATTTAAATGGCGGTTTAACCTCAGAAAGGACAACTGGAATAAATTTTTAGAAGAGGTTGACAAAGGAATTAGATATCTCCCACCAAACCAAGAATATTATAAAAATTTCATCTCTGCAATTAAAAAGGCAGCTAGGCGCAGTATTCCTCGCAGCTGCAAAACTTGCTATATACCAGGTTTCTCTAACGAAAACAAAGGCCCACTCGAGAAGTATTTAGATCACTACAGTCGAAATCACTTCTCCCTGGAAACCATTTAACTAGGCGACCAGTTGATTGACTCCATAAGTAGAAATAGAGAAGATGCATGGAAATATGCGATAGAATGCCTGGATATGATACACAGCAGCAGGAAAAAGGTAAGACCAATCAAAAGGCGAAAGGGGCCCTCTTTCAGGATAGCACAACAGCCTGGTAAAACTATTAGTGCTTGCTTTACCACTATAGAACTGAAAACCGCAATCACGTTCTTGAAGACCAGGAAGGCATCAGGCCCAGAGGACATGCTGAATAAGTTTCTGATAAACTTAGGCCCATTAGCCCTAAACTTGCTTCGTCAATTGTAAAACTCGTGCTGGACCAAAAACACAATACCAAAACTGTGGTTAAAAGCTAAAGTAATAGCCGTCCATAAAACGCGGACACCACGTGAAGATGCCAAAAGCTACTGCCCGGTGTTTAAACTCTATAAACACCTTATACTGAACAAGATTGGGCCCCTAAATAGAAAACCATTTAATCCCCCAGTAAGCAGGCTTATGACCTGGAAAGTCCTGTACTGGCCAGGTACTAAGTCTCACTCAACACATTGAGGATGGTTTTGCAAGAAAGGAAAACCGACAGGCTAAAAGAGAACTGCAAACAAAGTGAAACTCTGTCAGACTGTCATACTGCCCAGATCCAGTCTACCTGGGGGTTACATTAGACCGAACTCTGACCTACAAAAGCATATTGATAAAACCAAGGCCAAATTTAACACTAGGAACGGCATCCTTCAAAAAATGACCAATGCCCGCTGGGGAGCTTACCCTAAAGTCCTGCGCTCCTCGGCCCTGTGCTACTTTGCAGCTTGGAGAGATCAAAGCACAGCTGTAGACTGGACCCTGTCCTGAACGACATGTGCAGATTAATAACGGTATGCCCAAAACCCACCAGCCTTTACCAACTGTACATGCTAGCCATGATTGCACCATCTCTAATAAGAAGGGAAACCCAATCCATGGCCGAACAAAGCAAACAACGCGACGACATCAGAAACCCATTGCACCGACATGCCCCACCTGTGGGCTGACTAAAATTAAGACAAACTTTATGCAATCTACACAGGCCCTCACAGTCTCTAAAGCTGCACACAAGGAGGCAAAATGGGAACATCACTTAGCAGTCAATGATATCCCAACCTGGAATCCTAGAGAAAAACTCCTTGCAGGCTCGGGCCTAGACTGGGGTACCTGTTAAACCGCCAGCTTTTAGACAAAAATAAAGATTTTGTTTAAAACGTTTACGCACAATCCGAAAAATTTCCGGAGTAACTCGACGGCACTCGTCAACGATTCTTTGACGCAAATCTTCCAGCAACGTTGGTTGTGTTTTATAGATTTAACTTTTTAGATGTCCCCTCAGAAAGAAATCGAGGGGCGATAAATCTGGTGATCGTGAAGGCCATTCAATGCTGCCTCTTTTCCTAATTTAATGCCGTAAAAAACGTTGGTTTAAATACTGACGAAAAATCACCGCATAATGCAGAGGAGCACCGTCCTGTTGAAAATAAAAATGATGTTTGACATAATGTGGATTATTTTCAAATAGTATTTTGCATTATGCAGCGATTGTTCGTCAGTATTTAGACCAAAGTTTTCTACGGCATTGGATTGGAAGAAGAGGCAGTATTGAATTCTTTTTCCTCATTAAGTATTTTGTAAATAATAAATTGTCATAAAAAACTTTTGCAATTTTGTTCACCCTGTACCAATTTTAATCAACTTGTAATACAATTTTGGAATTAGCTTAGCAAAAGAAATCCACAAATTAAAGAAAGGGGGAGTTTTATTTAAAAAAACTGGTACTGACGTAATTACTCAAAAGTTATACATGCATACAAATAGTCACGACTTTTTCCCGTAGGTTTAGGCAGAGACCACTTCCTTTCACTTACTACAGTTCTTACACATATCTTTTGCTTTTTTATCATTGCTCTTATACATGCTCGTCGCTTGTTGGTACTCTTGACCTGGCCTTTTTTCAGAACAATGTCGATCTGATCGAGATATGTTCGCCGAGTTCGACCTCTTCTGACTTTTCCATTTTCACTCGCCTTATAAATCTGTTTCATCGTCAATCTTATTTTATCCATTCTCGCTACGTGTTAAAAAACATCTAAGCATTTCTTTACCATTATTGTAACCACATCTTCTTTTACACCACGGCGTTCCCTTAGCTCACTTTTCTTTACTTTATCCATCAGAGTCACTTCAGCTATACTTCTCAGACTACTTGTCTCTGCAGCATTAATCTTATTTTTATGCTTTATCTGCCAAACCTAACATTTACTACCATACATACGTATAGGAATCAGCACGCCTTTATGCACAGCCAGTCATGCTTTGGCACGTTTTGGCCACTCTTAAATTATACAGTGCCCCATTTATTTGTTTTTCTGCCAACACTCTTCAATTAATGTCACAGTCATACTTTTCG
The DNA here is from genome assembly GCA_950111635.1 of Agelastica alni. NCBI lineage: Eukaryota > Metazoa > Arthropoda > Insecta > Coleoptera > Chrysomelidae > Agelastica > Agelastica alni. The sequence continues at coordinate 59,095,915 of OX467711.1, read as the reverse complement.
TCTCTTGTAAACTTTGAACCCAATTATACAAACTAATTTACTTGTTTTATTCTTTCTTCTTCAATCAGCACCTCACAGTTTATCATGCTTTCTTTCCTTTCCAATACCATTATTATCGTTTTGCTTACATTTTTTTTAATTCTTTGATTTTTAGGTCATCAAAGTTTACAGGAGACGGAAAGTATAACAGTGACATTGAGTGAAGGGTATTGGCAGGAAAACAAATGAATGGTGCACTGCATAGCCAGGACGTGTCAAAAAAGGCACGTCTGGTGTAAAAGAAAATATCTCGATCAGATCGACATTGTTTTGAAGAAAGGCCAGGTCAAGAGTACCAACAACCAAAGAGCATGTATGCGAGCACTAAAGTAGATGAAGCAAAAGATGTGTATAAGAACCGTAGTAAATAGAAGGAAGTGGTCTCTGCCTACCTGTACAAAAAAAAGGTTTGACTATATGTATGTATTGTTTATCCATTTTTCTTTTGGTTTTCTAACCTTAACTCCAAAAGGCCGGTAATATGCCCATTTTTTTTTAAAAGATACTTCCTTACTTAGTATTTAAAAATGCTTTAATAACAATCTGATTTCTGCAATTTGATAACGAGGCCCAATTTTCTTATTTTAAATTTAGGGTCAATTAATATTCTTTTAAGATACATTTTTACCTAATAAATTTTGCCTGGGCAAACAGACTTTTGTTTGTAAATATTTTCAATGTACCTAACGACACATTTTTGTTACAGTTTTGAAATAGTTGTATATCTGTTCGTTTTCAACCCCCTAGATGAGATATTTGTACGCACATGAAAGTGGATTTCTAGTCGACCTTTAATTTTCATCTTTTTTTATTTGAAATATAAATAGTAGGTACGTTACTTAATATCTCCCACTGCAGTTTTATTTTTTTACGTTCCACTCAGTTACAAACGCCGATAAAATATCATCTCGAAGCCAAAATTGCCGGGTAGAGCCGTTTCGTATTAATAAAACTCATCGTTAATTCTTTCATCGTCCAACATTAATATCATCTTCCGAATTCGAGCGAAAGGATCGTCGAACGAATTTCCCTAATTCGATGAAACGAATTGCGAAAAGGGATCCGAAGAAAAGTTTCCGAAACTGCGAAAATATCTGCGAGCCAGAATCGTCTTTTTACGGGGTGTCTCAGTTGTATTGTTATAACACCATTTCTCAGGTGATTTAAAATTATTAATGTTCCGGTTTGATCGAAAACGAACCAAACTTTTGAAATGTACATGACCATTTAAAATAAAATTTATTATCCACAAATGAGGTATTACACTTGGTAATGTGGTTGAATGGCATTAAATACATTAAATTTAAAAAAAATACACTTTATTTAACGACAGTCATAAAATAATTATGCAACAATTCAAACGTAACACTAAAACCCTAAATTTTATAAAAAATTTTAAAATGATGTCCTCGTTGTATAGGCAATAATATCGACGTAAAAGTTCATTTTATTATTTATTTAGTACCAAGCCTAATATACAAAAAAAATAATTACAAATTTATATATATCAGTCATATTTAAATTATTATAAAAAATGATTTTAAATTGTCTATAACAATTAAAAAATATTATATTATATTATATTATTTGTTAGTAACAATATTCAATTGTTGTAAACAATACTCGATCATTGTTAACAATAATTTTTAACTGTTATAGCGTCTTCAATGCTATTCTGTCAATACTGACACAAGTTTAAAATTCTTCAATTTCCATTTTTGTTTTCTAAAACTATCTTCTTTTATGAAATATTGTCATCATATGTTTCATTATTAATTTATTCAGCATAGTCGGCCAAAAGTATGCAAAGATATTGATTAAAAGAGCAAAGAATAAAACAGAATATGATATGGGAAGTGCAAGCAGGATTTAGAAGATAAAGGTGATGTATGGATCAGGTCTTTTCATTACGAGGTATAGTCAAAAAATTCTTGAGTGGCTTAAAAACCTAAGGGACTGGTTTAATTGTAGCAATGTTGAACTATTCCAAGCTGCAGTCAATAAGGTCCGGATAGCTGTGATGATAGCAAACCTTCGATAGGAGATGCACTATAAGAAGAAGATTGTCTTTGTATGGGGTGAGCGGTAGTTTAATACGAGCACTGAAACCACTTTACGATGATTCCACTGCATGTGTCAGGATAAACGGAGCTTGCACGGACTGGTTAAACATCGAAAAAAGTGTGCGACAGGAATGTGTGCTGTTTAACTTATACATAGACGATTGTTTAAAATAATTAAAAGAGAGTGCTTACGGATTGAAAATGAATAATTTAATCGTGAAATGCCCTCTTTACGCCGATGATAAATTCATATTAGCGTCATTTAAAGGCGATGGTTAATGTTATGCATGATTCCCTCAAAATCAAAGGGATAAAAATAAATATAAGCAAAACGAAAGTAATGGTTTTTAAAACAGAAGAAAGCATAACAAACTGTTAAGTTTAGATTGAGGGAGAAAGAGTGGAACAAGTAAATAAATTTGTGTACTTGGGTTCAAGTTTACGGGATATGGAAAGTATGATAGTGACATTGAGCAGGAAAACAAATGAATGGGACACTGCATAACTTTATGAACAGCCAGAAAGTTTCAAAAAAAGAACGTCAGGCTGTGCGTAGGGGTGTATTAGTTATTAGTTACAATCCATAAAAATAAACCATAATATTTACTTTTCTCTGAAATAAATAAATGATAGACTAATCTGCATTGTGCTACTGAATTTTATTTAAATAAAAAGTGGTTTTATGTCATTTCTGTTGTTAATTATAACAAAATCAGAGAAAATTACTAAACTAAAAGAGGATTGGCAATGTTGCCAAAGTTACATCTTTATGTCTAATGATTCGTGAATCTGTCTGTAGGTATAACGAAAATTTAGGAATACATTTAAAGTACCTATCAAAGTATACAAAAATATGACTAGATTGTTAGGATGGATCACATTATTTAAACAAAAAAAAATACCAAGTATCACCATAAGCAATTACTTAAATACTTCTTTAATTATATTATATTAATTATATTATATTAATTATATTAATTATAGCTTGAATCGTTTTATTAAATTAAATTTTTTTATAAATTGTAGTAGTTTAGTAAACTAAAGTAATACTTTAGTAATATTAAAATTCGTTTCACCCTTTATGAAACATATTTCAAATTTAGAGTTAGTTTTTTCAATGTAAAAATTGTTATTTCTTTTCGTATTGTAATCATGAACTTCATTTATTCTCAATAAGAACTTTTAAAAGTACTTTAAATAACTCTCCAGGATAGGTAGAAAACTAAAAAATAATTGGGGTTTATTTTGTAAAAAAGTTTCGTAACGTCATCCGTGTTCAAGATAAAGGGCGTTAAAGAAAAAAAATGTATAAACATTTATTACAATTTTGCCCAAACTACTGAAAACATTGTAATGAAATTTTATACGAATATGTTTAAGAAGCTGATACATCCCATGAATTTGTTTTTATATCTAACTCTCATAGAGAGCACTAGTTACACGGCTCGTACCAAGTAGTATTGAACATAACTTTTTTAAGGTTAGATTTATTAATCAAATTTTTAAGTGAACTTAAACATTATTTAATTTTACATCAAAAAACTACTATTGGTAAAACTAGATAATGTGTACCGTTTTCGAAATATTTTGATTTGAAAATTATGAAGTAATAACCGATGCTAGTATAAAGTAATGATGTTTCAAAAAAAGATGACCCCGGTTCTAGGATAGGTAGAAAACTGAAAAATAATTGGGGTATAATTAAATTTAAAATTCAAAATTGTGTTGTAGAGTTATTTCACTATTATACTCGTATGTTATAGCCGTAGAAATGCTATAATGTATAACTTGCTCGAAATGCTCATTTCCCACTCGTATGATTTGCCGCATTCGCATACGGCTCATGCTGCAAACTTTATACTTTTTGGTCAGATCGGTTGTTTCAAAATTTTATAGAATGGAACCTTCTTGATTTTGTTTACCTATTTAGAATGGTCTAAAAAAAGTTACAGCTAGACTTGCATGGGTGAACGTCATACTTTTTGGTCAGATCGGTTGTTCCAAAAGTTTATAAAATGGAACCTAACCTAACCTATTTAGAATGGTCTAAAAAAGTTACAGCCAGACTTGCATGGGTGAAAGTCATAGACGTTTTTATAAAAAAGTTTAAATTAAATATAAAATATATGTTAATGACCATAAAATGACTTTAAAACCTTTAATGGAACAAAGTATGTAACAGACTAAAGTTAAAAGAGTCAAATCTGCCCTGTAGGAATAATATTGGTAATACCTCGAAGGCACTTCCAGTGCAAAGTTGTCATTGACACCCCGATCATAGCTGCACGTCATTGTTATTCCGAAGGAGTGGATCTAGAGTGCCGTTTTCTGCACCACTACTCTCGCTCGTTGATTGGCCGACGAGAGTCGCGGAGAAACAATTACCAATCAACCTACGCCGCGGGGCACACGAGTCGAAGACTCGAAGAGTGTCCCCGGCTTTGCGAAGACAGGAAATCGAATATTGTTTTTACACAATTCGTATATCGGGTGTCTCAGATGTAATGTACCAAAGCTATATATCAGTTTTTTTAATAAATTTAAATTAAAATTTTAACTGTTTTATACAAAACTTAAAAAGGTTTTTTTTCAAAGAAACATAAATACAATATTCAGTCACTTCCAGTTTAAAATTTAAATGACAAACCGTAGGTATATTTAATTTTACGCAAAATTTTCTTTTAAATGAGGTATTACACTTTAATTTTAAGGTTTAATAACACTAAATAAATCGAATTTTAAAAAACCTTAAAACATCGCTTTTAAAAAAGCAAAATGTGGGATACCGCTCGAAAAAGGCCAAAATTTTTGACAAAAGTAAAATTTATGGAAAAAGCACCTAATAAAATTTACCTTCTGAGAAAAGTCGCCACCATTTTTGGGTTGGCTGGTGCTTGCAGGCGCGATGAGCTTTGCAAGATAATAGTTGATTACAAAAAGAAATATCAGTGGTCGGGGTGCGACTCGAGAGGTCCGCACGACTAACTTCTGTTTTGTTGTTATAATTATTAAAATTATTATTTCAAATTGTTTATAACAAATTATAATTGTCATTAACAATACTCTGTTTGTCAACTGTATTCTTTCAAATTTTTTCTTATTATTTCATAAGCAGGAGCTATTTTCAATTTTTTATAACAATTGATTTTTTTTTAATTATTATGATCAATAATCATTTGTTAGTAACAATATTTAATTGTTGTAAACAATGCTTGTTTCTAACTAACAATAATTTTTCACTGTTATAGCGTCTTTATTGTTATTCTCTCAATACTGACACAAGTTTAAAATTCTCCAATTTCTATTTTTGTTTTCTAATATTATCTCTTTTTATAAAATAATGTCATCATATTTTTCATACAAATATTTCTAATATGCAATAATCATATTTTTTAAAAATCTTAAAATTGTGTATTAAAAAAAGTATAATTTATAAATAGCAAAATTCAGGTAAATTACCATTTTTTTCAGTTTTTTTATTCTCCATAAAAAACAGCTAAATCGATTTTGCTGAAAATCTAATCAGTTCTAAGTTGCGTAATTATGCGTCAAATGCAATTGATTCCAAGTCGATATCGTTTTTTGTTCTCGAGATAATTAAGACGAAAAATAATTCCGAAAGTTTACAATTTTTTTCAAAATTTTGATTCTCCATAAAAAACTGTTTGTCCGATTTTGCTAAAAATCTGATCGGTTCTAAATTGCGTAATTATGCGTCGAATGCAATTGGTCCCAAGTCGATATCATTTTTTTTTTCGAGATAATCGAGACGAAAAATAACTCCGACAGTTTAACATTTTTTTCAATTTTTTTATTCTCAATAAAAAACAGTTTGTCCATTTTGCTGAAACTCTAATCAGTTTTAAGTTGCGTAATTATGCATTGAATACAATTGGTCCCACGTCGATATTATTTTTTGTTCGAGATAATCGAGACGAAAAATAATTCCGAACGCACATACGAGCATATAAACATACGAACATACGTACATACACACACACACAAACGTCCACTTAAAAACTATTGTATTCGACTCTGGGGACCTTGAAATGAGGAGAAATGTCAAAATTTGGGATTCGCAAAATCGGACCCATTACTATAACTTCCACTGGAACGTTAATAAAGGAGATTTGATATTTATTATCCTTGACAGTAAAAACAAAACTTTAAGAATCTTTGTAGTATCCAATGAAACAAATAGGGGATATTACTAACAGCTTATTAATAGGCAAACTTGCAAAAACCATACACTCCACACAGGCATTTTTTTGTCTAGAAAAGTAGCATGCAGTACTGAATGTGTTGGAATAAATTATGTTCAAATGAGAACATAAGCGTCGCGACGTTTTATTCGTAGAGACAAAGAGAGTGGCCAAACAGTATCTTTATCGGGTCAGTCCCACAGAAATATAATTACAAACTAGAATGCCAATACATTGGGAATTCCTTGACTCAAATTGAATCCGCGCACGTACACTTTTGAGTTTGCGCACTGAGCAACATGATACCACGTGTTTTGAAATATGGGCAGGGCAGGCCTCAAAAATTTTCAAGTCAACTATTCGTTAAATCCTTGAGTATATAAAATGCAAAGGGCAATGTCTTTTTGTTTATCAACGTTATCTCACGGTATTTAATATATATATATATATATATATATATATATATATATATATATATATATACAAAATTTATAGAAAACTATAATATTATTATAGTAGACTATGAACTTTTTTTTTTATATATATATATGGAAAAAAAATTTTAATAATAAAAATATAAAATAAAATTCCTACAACATTAAGGAACTTTAAATATATATAAATAAATAAAAAGGTTGAAAACAACACTCATCTCTGAAGCCTTTTATAGCCTTAATGAATTTTTCAATGAACATATAACTACCACCACAGAATTATAATTCTGTGATACCTAGGTACCCATAAATTAAATTTGCCTTGCAACTATATGTATCCAAGAGCTAGTGCTATGAATGTAATATGTATATAAATATTTGTGTTTTTTTGACATTGTCTACATCCCCTTGTACGGATTTTTATAGGACACATAAATTCTATATATCTATATTACATTTAGATATATAAAAGCAATTTATTGAAATATCTAGGTAATAATTATAAGGTAAGGTTATCACATTTCAAAAATTAATCGACAGTTATTCTGGTGTTGTGGTCAAGAATATTAGACTATAATCTCATATTTTCGAATACCTAGTTCTAGTAGGGTATTATATTTTTACTTTATATTATATTTTTACTGTATAAACTCATTTCTTTCACTGATGAGAAAATGAAATAAGCTTCGATAGTTCTTTTGTCTTCAACTCTACTCTGATATCTTCTGTTTGTTTTATTTGCTATATTGTAGAATAATTGTAATAATTTCATTTAATGATTGTCTTTATATGGAGAAGTGTCAAAAGTGTAGTCTGCTAAATTTTCAAATATTTTTGAATTTTGAGATAATATTGCTGATAATTTTTAAATGTAAGTTTTCATGAAGTTTTTTTCATCTGGCATACAGTTGTCTGTTACATTCAAAACCTTTCGAATTTTTTTTTCAGTAAAGAAACACTTATCTATTACATTGTATAATTTTTTTACTAACTTTTTTTTTTTTTTTTTTTTTTTATGTTCTGGTTCCCACGAAAAGGGATATCCTGTAATGTTCAGAGAACATCGTGGGAACCAAGGGAAAGAAGGTAGGAGTTGGTGTTCTTCTTAAATTTCTGGAGGTTGTATGCCTCGGGGAACACCTCCCTAGGCAATGAGTTCCAAAGCCTCGCAATTCGTTGGATGAATGAGTCTTTGGAAAGTGATGTTCTGCAGGTCTCCAAAGTGACCACGAACGGGTGTGAAGACTGAACTTGACGGGTTAATCTCGAAGAGACTGCCAATGGAGGAACGATTGTTGATATTTCAGAAGAGCATCGCCCATGAAAATATCTATAAAATAGAGACAAATCGCCAACTTTTCTACGGTGTTCCAGACAAGTGAGCGAGTTTGTAAGCGAGGCATCACCGACGAGACGAATTGCCCTTTTTTGGACAGAATCCAGTAGCTTCAGGATATGTTTAGGTGCTGCACTCCAAATATGGGAACAGTACTCCAGTACAGGTCGGATCTGTGCCTTATAGATCATAAGCAGCTGACTGGAGGTGAAATAGCTCTTGGCACGAAACAAAAAACCAAGTTTTTGGGATGCACTTTTGGCAATGGACCTCACGTGATTTTCCCAGGAAAGGTTATTGCTGATAGTAATACCAAGCATCGATATGGATGACTTCAGTGGTATGGTTACTCCTGACAAAGTTATGTTAGGCACAGTGAGATCGGCTTTTCTAGAGAAAAGACATGCTTGTGTTTTGTTTGCATTGAATTCTACCAAGTTATTGGATCCCCATTCGAGAATTGTTGCTAAGTCCATATTTATATTGTTAACATTTCTTCCTCGTTCATTTCTGGTTTCACGGGCTGATATAGGGGCCCTGGAAGAGAATGCGGTATGGAGGGTACTATCATCGGCAAAGCTGTGTACGGGACATGAAGTTGCTTTCAACAGGTCGTTGATGTGAAGTAAAAATAGTGTTGGTGCTAGAATGGATCCTTGCGGAACACCAGCATTTATGAGTAGAGTGTCAGATGAAACTCCATCGACCCCTACATGGAGAGACCTGTTTGAGAGAAAACTAGCAAGCAGAGAACACAGCTGAGGGGGCAAACCATAAGATGGAAGCTTGGCGAGGAGTCCCTGGTGCCAAACTCGATCGAACGCCTTGGAGATATCTAATGCCACAGCTAAAGTTTCTCCATACTTTTCAATAGATAGCTGCCATATATGTGAGACGTATGCGAGCAGGTCACCAGTTGATCTCTGATGGCGGAAGCCATATTGCCTATCATTGATAATTCCTGAGTCTTCCAGATATTTCATGAGCTCGATGTTGATGGCTTTTTCCATGACCTTTGAAATAATAGATAGCAGTGCGATAGGTCTGTAGTTGCTAGGTAGGGTCTTTTTGCCTTTTTTAGGGACTGGCTGTACTCTTGCAATTTTCCAATTGGACGGAAATACTCCCAAATTGTAAGAGTGGTTGAACAACTTGCAAAGAACAGGTGTTAGTTCAGGGGCACATTTCTTGAGAACAATCGGCGGGATTCCGTCAGATCCACAGGCTTTGTTGGTGTTGAGACCCAGCAAAATCTTTCTGATAGTACGTTGGCGAAAGGTGATCTCGGGCATGTGACTGTCAATAGGTGTAATGTTCGAGGGTTGTTTTCCCGAAGAACCCAGAGTGGAATTTCCAGCAAATAGGTGCGCAAAGATATTGGCTTTTTCCTGGGCAGTCGTTGCTAGTGTTCCATCTTCATTGGTTAGGGGAGGAAAAGAGCTGGAAGTGAAGTTTCTTCCCACAGCTTTGGCGAAAGACCAAAATGAACGGGATCCGTTAGGACATTCAACAAGTTTTGATCTTATTTTGGCATTATGAGCATCTTTTGAACATTCTATTGTCTCTTTGCATATGCTTCTAGCCTCAACATATGCTGCTCTGGTCTCAGGTCCCGGATTTTTTTGCCATCGATGGTATGCTGCCTGTTTGGAAGCCACAGCTCTAGAGCAGTTTCTGTTAAACCAGGTCTTATCGGATGATGTTCTTCTTTCGGTATTCGGTATGTAAGTTTGCATCCCCAACATGATGATTTCAGAAATTGTCTCAGCACATCGTGTTGGATCTACTGAGAAGAAACAAACTCTCTTCCATGGAAACGCTGAGAAAAACATACGAAGACCCTCCCAGTCGGCCGAATTGTAATGCCACATGAGACGGGGTGGTATTGTGCTGCTCGATGGTAAATGGAAAGAGCATGTTGTGGAGATAAGGGTGTGATCAGAGTTTCCAAGTGGGGCACAAACTTCTATTCTATACGGGTCAGGATTGGTGGTGAGGAAAAGATCTAGTGTATTGGCAGCCTGGTTGTTGACATCAGGGATGCGGGTTGGTAGCTCGACCAGTTGTTCTAGACCATGAGTGATGGCGAAGGCCTCAGCTTGACGACCTGCATCATCAGTTTTGTTAGAGAATTTGAGCCAGGCAGCGTTATGTACATTAAAGTCCCCCATGATTATGGTTTCAGCTGTTGGATGGTTCTCCTGAATGTAGTCCAAATTGAGTGATAAAAACTCAAAGAGGTTGTTATATGAAGGTTCGTTAGGTGATAGGTAAAGGCAGCAGAGGAACTTAGTCACTTTGGTATCAGATAGCTTAAACCACATCACATCAAAGTCTTTCGGTTCCAAACTCTCTTCACGCTGGCATGAAAGGTTAGCCTTAGCGTAAAGGCAGACTCCACCTTTGAACCTGAGTCGAGAATGGAGTTCGTAACCAGGACAAAGCATATGGACCTTGTTGGTGGACGAGTTTACTTGTGTTTCTATTAGAGCCAGAATATCCGGTTTTTTCGTCTGTAGGTGATGGTGGACGTCATTGATGTTCTTGTTGAGTCCACGGATGTTGCAAAAATTAATCTTTAATGTTGAGTCCCCTCGAGTACCTCTCGCCCGGAAATCCGAATGGAGAGGTATTTTGCTTCCGGAGTGTTTTACTCTAGGAGACTTCATCATTATTACATTATTAGGATGCACCTGAAAATAAAGGAAGAATTGGGGAAAAGGAAAGAGGGAGACCACAAATCCAGAGATGTGTGTAACAACATTTTCTGTCAGTTCTGACAATACAGGCAAAAACGAATTGAACGATCTACAAAAAAGATCTGATATGATTGTTTCCTTACTCGACTCGTTAAAAAGTTATTCGAGGATAAAGTTTAACCTCAAATTGTAAATGACTTTTACAATTTGTTATAGTCTATCGCAAAATAATAAGTCAAAAACATAAAATATCATATTTACCATCGAGTGTTTTTCGGTAGCATAATCAAATTTGTACGAAATATTAATAATCGTTGGAAAACCGATTTTTTCCTATATACACTTAATTTTTAAATAAATTCGCAATTTTTTATTTACCCAAGTACCTAGTTACTTTAAAAAAATTTATCATTTTTTAAAAAATGTCCTACAAGTGTATGTATTTAATTCCACTGGCCGATAATTCGTTTGAGCGCCATAAAATTCTAATAAAAAAAAACAATTTTTCCCGTGTTATTTAAAAGGGAAATCAAAAATCACGATAAGCGACCTCTAAATATTAAACTCAACTATACTAAATCAAACTTTACTAGAATTTTTTTTTCGTCATCTTGGACGATATTTTTATGGTAAGTTTTTTTTGATCCACCCTAGTAGATATATTTCTGTGGCACGGTGATATAATTTATTGCCACAGTAATTTTATGATCTGTTTATTGCCTTAAACCGGGCCTGTTTACTTTTCCCAACAATCATAACAACACCTCTTATTTCACGCACCGTTGCCATATCAGAAATAAAGTGTTCATTATCCTCATAAACCTGTTAGTTCTGTGGTGATTATATATAGTTTCATGGAAATATTTCGTAAAATAAATACTAAATCTGACACCAATGCTGTTGCAATGCGCAAACTCAAAAGTGCGCCTACCTTTCAAATTGTGTCAATTTGTTCACGCGCATCTTATCTATTGGCATTTTAGTTTGTATATATGTGGTCAGTCCTAGTATTTCGTATTGACAAATTATTTTTATAAATACTAATAAAAAACAAAAATCGTCGGTTTAGTTTTATAATTTTTGTAATAAGAATTTATTGGTATTTACGATAATCAAAAATATTAACAAAATAATTTGTAATACACTTTATTGAAATATACACTATGCATTTCATTGGGAATTAAATTCCTACGATTAGATAACGATAAAAAAGGGTACTTATTTTAAGTATTAATTAATCAAATTTTGATATTTCGAATCTTTTCGTAAAAGTTGTAGTGAACATTAAACATGATAAAAGTAGCATATTTGTTTTTTATACTTCTAATTACTTTTTCAGTGGTAAGTTTTAAAATCCTAGATATTTTAAAAAATTGGAATTATTTAAGCTACCAGGAAATTATCATTTTACTTTCATTTTCATTTCTTATAACAATCCCAAAAAAAACCTTAGTTGCTCTTGGTTACACAAGACGTACATATAATGAGCCTATCGAAGAAAGAAGAGTGATCAGAAAGTAGGAAGAGACAATATTCAGCATGTGAAACACCAGCGGTACTCATCCCAAAGAAGCCCAAAACAAATTGGGCAAGTCATTGAAAAACTTTTCCATTTTCATGTCATGAAACGATAGGTTAGGTTAGGTTAGGTTTCATGTGAGTGGGGCGTGGTCGCCCCTCCACCGTGACCCTTAGTAGGTCTATTGTGGCTCACCCCTAGAGGCTTCAGTTCACCGCACAATCCAGCCCTTCTTACGAAGTTCATGGTTGTATAGGGTGAGATTTTTTTAAAATCGGTAGGTTCTAGGTTAGTGTAACCAAATATGTTGAACCTTATTCTTCCCAGGCCGGGGCATGAACATAGTATATGTTCAGCAGTTTCGTCTTCCACGCAGCAGAACCGACAGTCCGTTTGTTGGTTCAGATCTATCTTTCTGAGGTGGTATCTTAGACGACAGTGTCCCGTAAGCAGTCCTGTTAGAATACGCAGGTCATTTCTGCTCCATTCTAGGATCTGCTTAGATGTGTTTCTCGAGCGTTGTAACGGTAAAAACGCCTTCGAGTGAGTTGGCCCTGGTAGGTCGGACCAGTACGTGAGTATTTTCCTCTCCGCCCAGTCCGAAATAATTGTTTTGGCGGCACTTGTGGTGACTCCAAAAACCGGTTCTGGTCCAGTAAACGCAGATTCGGCCCCCTGTTTTGCAAGGGTGTCGGCTTTTTCGTTTCCTTCCCCCCCTGATGCCCAGGTACCCACAGTAGGGTCACCCTGTTGTTCGCACCAACGATTCGATGCAATTCCATACAAGTTTAGAATTTATCTTGTTGGAGCTCAGTGCTTTTAAAGCGGCCTGGCTGTCTGATATTATATTTATGTTTTTGTTTGCTAGAGGTCTGTTAGTCAACTCTCTTGCACACAATTCGATAGCGAATACTTCAGCCTGAAAGATTGTGGCATACCTGCCAATACTGGTAAATATTTCAATCTTTGGTTTTCTGCTGAAAGCACCGGCCCCAACTCCATCTGGGGTTTTTAAGCCGTCTGTGTACATTACGTATTCAGTCTCTGTGAAGAGGATTTGTCCCCTCATCCATTCGTCTCTCTTCGGAAAGAGGACTTTGAACAACTTTTCTACGTGTATTTTTGTGGCTAGCAAGTCAGGAACCATCCCGAGAATTTGGTGGTTTTTTGTTTCACTCAGTATCCCGGAGTGATCCCCGAGTTGCTCTCCATTTATTTGCTTTTTCAAAGACGGGAATCTATAGGAAACTATCCTGGCCTCCCTCTCTAAGAGAATATCTAGGGGAGGGAGATGTAGGAGGTGTTCCATCGCTGCCGTTGGTGTGCTGGACATAGCTCCAGTTATGGCCAGGCATGCCAGCCGCTGAAGGCCAGCAAGCTTTGCTCTAGCTGTCTGTTGCAACCCTTTGGTCCACCAGACTACTGAACCATACGTGTCCATAGATATTATCATTGTTTGATAAATCCAGTAAATCTGTTTGGGGTTCATTCCCCAAGATTTGCCACATACTCTTTTGAGATTCCAGAGAGAAAACCTGGCTTTGTTTATTGTTTTTTCCAAGTGGGCGTTCCAGGTGAGTCTTTTACCCAGAACTACACCCAGTTATTTCACTTCCGTCGCAAATGAAATGCTCTCTCCGTATAGGACAGGCTGCCGAAGCTAATCTAGCTTTTTCGTAAAAGGAATAATTACAGTTTTTCGGGGGTTTACAGATATCTGTTCCCTCTCGCACCATCTGTATACTGTGTTAAGGGCTTCTTGGAGGACGTTTGAGATTGTCGCTTCAAATTTACCTCTATTATAACTATTATAACCAGATCATCCGCATAGCATATCTAGAAAAGCTGCAAGCGCAATTTCCTTATGTTTAAGGGAATGGCCGATCTTTCCTACTAGATTGTTTAGAGCTAAATCCGTAGATTTGCCTGTTTGGTAGGCATATTGGTGGGGGTTTAAGGGATGTTCCCTAAGATTCCCCTCTCTAATATGTCTATCAATAATTCTTTCCAGAGTTTTCATTAAGAATGAGGTAAGGCTGATCGGCCGGAAGGATTTGGGTAGGGAATGATTCACCGTACCCGTTTTACGTAGGTATACAACTCTCGCCGTTGACCAGCCCAGCGGAATATAACTCCACGCCAAACTCGTTCTGAATAGTTTAACCAGAAGAGGTAGTAAAATTTCGCTGCCCTTCTGAATGAGGGCAGGGAAAACACCATCCTCCCCTGGGGACTTGAATGGGGAGAAATAATTCACCGCCCATTGTACCGATGTTGGGGTGACCACTTTTGAAACATTTCTCCAGTCCTCCCTTTTGGGTCGCGATGTCGATCCCATTGAGAGTGGAATTTGCTCCTGGTCCCTCAGAAGCAGACTGCCGGGAAAGTGGGTCTGCAAGAGAGTCTCTAACGTTTGCCTACCAGAGTCCGTAAAAGAGCCTTCTGGTTGTTTTATCGATCCTATCTCTTGCGTCGAGTCTCTGGCGAGAGCCTTGTGGATTCTTGTGCTGGCAGGTAGATCTGATATACTCTGACAGAACCTCATCTAGGATACTCTTTTGGCTTTCCTTATTTCTTTGTTATAAGTCGTTAGAGCTGTACGATAAATTTCCCAGCAACCTGTTTCTTTAGCTCGATTGAAGAGACGTCGAACTTCTTTTCTTTGCTTGTCTAAGCTTCTGCTCCACCAAGGTGTACCTCTATGGTCCCTCTTCTCCTTTAATGGGCAGTTTTCCTTATAGGCCGTTAGAAGGGCGGATGCGATATGCTCATTCGCCGCTTCTATTTCGGCTCTATTTTGTATAGTGCTATTACCGTTACCTAGGTGCTGTTGGAGTCATGAAACGTACCACATCTTAAATACAAATAGTCGCACTTGACTAGAGCAGGTTTTTATCTGAAACTATGAAACTTATTTTTTATTATTCAATATTTTATCGGTTTTATACACTAAAGAAAATATTTTTAGTGGGTATAGAAATCAGGGGTTGTGATTCCCTTTTTTGTACTAACTAGGAACTATGCTCAACTGTGGAGTGGAGTGGAATCACTTATAAATCGTTTTTCAAAGTTTTATTTAAAACTAAAATACTTCTCACCTTAAAAAAACCATGCACTTGTACCACTAATGATTTCTTTTTTTACTCAAATCCACTCTTCTTAACTGGATGAATTAAAAGAATACAAAAATCGAAGGGGTAGGCAGAAACCACTTTCTTCCACTTGCTACGGTTCTTATACATACCTTTTTGCTTCCTCTACTCTTTTTGCAAATTCTCAAATTTTATACTAGCATACTTTTTCCTGATGCCGGTGAAAAAGTTAAATTTTTCCACTGTCAGCTCAGTACAGTTATATCCTGTATGTGTATATACTGTTGAAATAGTGTTTTTGTTTAATTATTATTTGAATTATTTAATTGTAGAATAATTGTTCAGTACAATAGTTAGTACTTTATAAATAAACCAATATTTTTAAATTAAAAAATAAATAACAAAAAATTATTTTAAATCCTTGTATTTATTTTGGCGTTTGAAAATTTTATATTATTTTAAATCTTCGTATTTATTTTGGCAGTTGAAAATTTTGTATTATTTATTTTCTAATATTTAACCTCTGCAATGCATCGCGCAATTAGCATTTCACAGTGGCTTGGACCTTTTCTTACTACCGTGGTAAAACAGATTTATAGTTGTTCAATCATATTTTTATCGTGGATTTTGAAATTAAAATTTTCATAAAATCTAATAATAATGTGTTAGTGTGTTAAAGTTTAAAATATGGTTATTAATGCAAAATTATAGTTTATTACCTTATATTATTAAAATCTTTAGTTTAAAATGATGAAAACGGCTCCGACTTTTATTTCATTAAGTATTTTATTTTATTTAAAAATTTAATATTTTAAAATCAATATTAATTTATTTAAATTGTCAAAAATAAAATATGCGCTTTGCCATTTTTTGCAAAATGATTATCTATAATTTTATATTATTCGATTTTATTATTAAAAATTTACGAAAAAATATTGTGTTTTCACTTCTATTGGCAGTCTCTACAACTGCCAATATTTTTTTTTGGTTATAGTTTAAGAAAACTTTGTCAAAACCAACTTTAATTCAAAGTGCAAAACTTTAATTTAGTTGAACATTTCTAGCTCAGCGTGTTATATGCTTAGATTTATAGTTAATGTATGAACAGGGTGAGCGAAACTCAATGTTTCAGCTCTATTATAAGAATTATAAGAATAGGAAAAATGATGGAAAAAATTTGAAAATATGTTCTTAAACAGGATTAAGTAAGGTTCATTTTATGCCTAATTTGCATATTTCTCCATATTTGCAAACTGAAGTAATGGCGTCCTCCATTTGTTTTCCAGAAACACACCTAAATTTTAGCATATTTAAAAAGAGCTCACTTTCTGAACAAATTTTCCAAAGAATAAAAGTTTTTATCTTTTTCCGTTATAAAATAATAAGTAAATTTGTAAAAAGTATTATTAAAAATTGGCAATTGTCACGAATTAAACAAGTAACCTTTGGAAACAACAAGCAATATGTTACTACTAATACCACAGAAAGAAACAAACTGTATTGAATCACTACAACAAATTTTCAATCCAACCACTTCCCATTTCTAAAGACGCCGAAGGTACTTCTCTCACTGAAGCCTTACGTAACATTTCTCTAGATAGTTCATTGCAAGCATTTCTGATTTTTTCTTTTAAATGTTTCAAGTTAACAAGTTAACAGTCTATAACCTTTATTTTTAAAATTTCCTCACAAAAAAAAAAGTTTAGTAGGGTCAGGTTCAGCGATTTAGGCACCCACTGTCTATTTATACTTATTCAATTTTCTTCGTACGTTTCATTTAAATATTGTTGGACAATTCTTGCTTTATGCGGTGGAGCTCCATAATTCTGGAAACCCATTTTCTCGCAGGTATAATGGCACATTTTCGAGAAACACAAAAAATTCTTCTTGAAGATGTTGCAAAAATCGCTTACTAGGTAAAGTCCCTTCGTAAAATATGGACCAATTAAATTCCCATTAATAATACCACACCAAACGTTAATTCCGAAGTGTCCTAAGTTGTTCTAATTTTATAATCGTGATAACTATTTTTTTTTTCAAAATTTTTTGTACTGAACTATATTTTATATTCAACTCATGACTTGGCTTGCTTAATCAAATTCCTTGAATGGTCTTTAAAATACAGCGAAACTTAGAATAACACGTTCGGGATATTTCTGGCCGTATTACTGAACTGCTCTTCTAGGTTCTTTTAAGATATCCCAAAAACTAACGACCTTTTCGTTGTGATTGAACATTTTTTAAAGTTAAATCACATTGACAGATGCGACTTCGCTATTTTCCAAAGGCTACTTTTTTAAATCGTGGCGATTGCGAATTTTTGATAATCCTTTTTTTTACAAATTTGCTTAGAATTTTTTAACGGAAAAAGTTTTCTTTCCTTATAAAATTTGTTAGCTCTTTTTAAATATGCCAATATATAGGTATGTTTTTGGAAAAAAAATCGAGACGTCATTACTTCAGTTTTCAAATATAGTAAAATATGCAAATCAAATAGGGCCTAAAATGGACCTTACTTAATCTCATTTAAAATCATCTTTTCAGATTTTTTCTATCGTTTTTGTTTCTTATAATAGAGCTGAGTCATCGATTTTTCCTCACCCTGTACGTACATAATTTATTTTTAGGATGCGAATGATCTTTTGCTAAAAATTCAAAATGGGATCATAAGAGGAAGAAAGGAGTATTCTTTAAGGAAAATATCGTTTTATGCATTTCAAGAAATACCATTCGGTAAACCACCGATTGGCAATCTTCGTTTTGCTGTAAGATTTTTATTAATTATTATCAAGCAATTTTAGTATTTCCTTAAAAACTAATTTTTATTTTATATAATAATTTGTCGTCAGGATCCTCAGCCTGTCGAAAAGTGGGATGGCATTCTTAACACCACAAAAAATACGAAAATTTGTTACCAACAGAGTAACATGTATAAATTACCAAACCTAACAGCCTGGGAAAATGAAGATTGCTTATATTTGAATGTGTATACTCCAAGAGTAAGTATACTGGATCCATTTTTTAAATTTTATTAAAATTTACCTTATTAGATGGTCAATTTTAACAAAAACATGGGTATGATTTGAATTTTACAAAAAAATTTAATTTGGGCACCAGGACTTTCTTTTACTCCTCCACAAAAACCTTTAAGAACTTTCCAAACCAAAAATCAAAACGTAGCAAACAAATATTTTCTGTATATTGGAAATGGTATGATAATAATAATAATAATAATAATAATAATAATAATAATAATAATAATAATAATAATAATAATAATAATAATAATAATAATAATAATAATAATAATAATAATAATAATATTAATAATAATAATTAATAATATTAATAATAATAATTGACCTTGTCAATCTACACTCTCAACAAGTAATAAAATTACGTGAATTCTTTTACAGTAAAGCAAAAACCTCACCCCAACATAAAATTATATCCAAGGCTGATAAAGATTACTCACCTCTAAACCTCGCCTCGCTCGAAGCCGACTTCAAGTTAGTATCGGATACCGAGAAGCTGGAACAATGGTCACAAAAGCCATTGCACGGTCGACATCATCACGACCTCAACCAGCCACACATTGACAAAGCAGCTTCAAACAGATGGCTTACTAGCGGATCCCTTTTCCCAGAAACGGAAGGCTTTATGATGGCTATCCAAGACCAGGTCATCAACACTAACAACTACAAGAAGTATGTGATTAGGGATCCCAACACCCAAGCCGACAAATGCAGAAAGTGTCAACAAACGTCAGAGACCATTCAACATATAACATCTGCTTGTAGTGTGTTAGCTAATACTGACTATCTTCACCGGCATAATCAAGTGTGCAACATCATTCACCAAAAATTGGCCAACAAGTACGGTCTTCTCAACACCTATACACCGTACTACAAGTACCAGCCGCAGAAGGTGCTCGAAAACGACAATTCTAAACTCTACTTCGATAGGTCCATTATCACCGATAGACAGGTGACGAATAACAGACCTGACATCGTGGTAGTTGATAAAAGAGTCAATTCAGTCCTTCTCGTCGACGTAGCCATACCGAACACTCACAACGTTCTCAAAAAACACCAAGAGAAACTGGCTAGGTACGCGGATCTCACTATTGAGATTAAACAGATGTGGCACAGCGAAAATGTAGAAATAGTCCCAGTTATTATGTCATCGACCGGCGTCGTACCTAAGACCCTGCACGAAAGTATTGCCAAATTGGGACTACCGAAAAACACCTTCTCCGACATCCAGAAGGCGGTCATACTAAATACTTGTCACACAGTGCGCAAGTTTATTATGTAAACTTAGCCTAATCTTTTTGATACTTTGTATCCGGGATAGGTAAATGATACCAGCTCTAAGCTGAGTAGTGAATAAGTATAATAAATGAATAATAATAATAATAATAATAATAATAATAATAATAATAATAATAATAATAATAATAATAATAATAATAATAATAATAATAATAATAATAATAATAATAATAATAATAATAATAATAATAATAATAATAATAACAATAATAAACAGCACTGCCTAGAGGGGATACGGATGTTAGTGTCTGCCAAGCAGACACTAAAGAGGTGAGCGAGGGGATTGGCGTAAAATAAACTTTTTCGCGAAAAACCCTCTCGCTTATTCCAACCGCCTCCTAGTGTAGTTGAGGAACCGCCGACTGTTGATGAGGTGGAAACCTTCTGGAAAGGTATATATGAGGTGACACGTCCATTCAATAGAGATACTCTAGCCCTGACGCAATAGAGATATTCTAGCCCTGTCGCAGTTCGGAGCTTTTTGTAAAAAGTTCCGAGAGCCTGAATTTCTGCGTCAACCGATAACCACCGAGGAGGTTCAAAAAACCCTAACGGGTACAAAGAACTTTGCTGCTCCAGGTCCCGATGGGATAAATAACTATTGGTGGAAAAAGTTATTACATACCCACCACCATTTAGCCAGAATATTTAATGACTGGCTAAATGGGGAGCAGCAAATACCGGAGTAGTTTATCGAGGGGCGAACCGTGCTTCTTCCCAAAAAAGGAGATTTGTCCAATCCCAAGAATTACAAACCAATAACCTGTTTAAACGCATGCTACAAGCTGTTTACACGGATTTTGTACATGCGCATGCTCCTAGTAGTAGACCCGGTTTTTTACGGATATATGAACAACGAGGGTCGCACGAGTTACTCATGTACCTGCTCAAGTGCCTTTTGGTACCCGAATCGATAGTGAGATGCATTGAACAAGTGATGCCGCTTTGGAGGACTCGCTTTACCATAACATCGGGTAATGCGAAAGTCCAGACAGAGCCGGTCATCATCAAGAGGGTAGTTTTTCAGGGAGACCCCTTCAGCATTCTCTTATTTTGTATCTCACTGTTGCCATTACTTGTTGAACTCACCAAGGGTTATTACTTCGGACCACCCAGTCACCGACACCCACATATTTTGTGTGGATGATCTTAAACTTAATGCTTTCGGCGAGAGGGACTTGGATCAATCCCTCAGAGTGGTATAGGAGTATATACAGGCTATTGGAATGAAATTTGGGATGGGCAAATGTGCACTGGTTGGTTTATATTAAGAGAGGACGATGCGAGAAATTCAACAATGACGCGCAGCTAGTGGACGGAAGCATCCTACATCGTTTAGATGCCGGAGAGACGTACACCTACCTGGGGGCGGAGGAAAGCCATATCCAGGAAACACAAATGGTGAAAGACGCTCTCCGCAACAAGTATAGGCAGCGACTCCGACAGATCTGGTCTTCGGAACTGTCGGGCAAGAATAAAGTCGCTGCTACTAACATGCTTGCTGTTCCGATCCTGTTCTACTCCTTTGGAGTAATGAAGTGGACACTTTTATCTGAAAATAACAATATCGGTTAATATTAAGAAAAACAAATTTTGAAAGAAATTAATAGTTATGAGATACACTGTATTATATCAGTGTTCTTAAAACAAATACCAATATAGGAAATCATCTAAAACTTTGGTAATTTATAGAGAATTATCATTGCCAACCCAGAATTAACAATATTAATTTAACAAAATATGTAAAGATTATCGAGTAGTTATATTAATTTAATTTCTATTTAATTTAAACTTATAATGTTAAATACAAAAGTGTAAAAACTTACCTTAATAAGAAGATTTTTTAGTTTGAACTTGAACTACGAAAAATCCAATGATTTAATTGGTTTTCATATTTTGAAGTCATAGCTTTCTGAGATTTTAAGATTCATATAAATATGTTAGCACCAAAGAGATCGGGGTATCAGTTACAAATAAAAACTTACTCTAATCCCATAAACATTTCAGGTGTCTGCCAATCAAAATTTAATGTAAACAAAGTGACAAATATTATTTTTACCCCATTCCTTAATAGCTCCAAATAATTTACCGCTGATTTTTCAATAGTTCCTAGTATCATTTATTATTTACCACATTTTAAAATTAACAAGGTGCAAATACCAATACCAGAAGCACTTGAATCTTATCTAGCTGATTGACCAGTCGACATCTTGCTTGGCGCTGATCTTTATTCTAAACTCGTAAAACAAGGTTGTCAAAGCCAGAGCTGCCTACACTCATAAATACTCAGCTGGGATGTGCAGAGTATCGGTTCAACAAAAGAACCATTTTACTCTTAACCGCTCTCTCGCTTTGACACAGATGTGCAGAGTACCGGTTCAAAAGAAGAACCAAATCACTCTCAACCGCACTCTCGCTCTGACACAGATGTGCAGAATACTGGTTCAAAAGAAGAACCATTTTACTATCAACTGCTCTCTCACTCTGACACAGGTGTGTATAGTACCGGTTCAAACGATGAACCATCTTATTCCCAATCTATCTAGCGCTCTGACACAGATGTGCAGAGTACTAGTTTAACAAAAGTACATTCAATTCGCAAAATCTGTCCTAAGCTGTTAGCTCGCATAAGTTAAACGTAAACGCTATCAGTTTTCTCCCGAGTTATCTGACAACCAGCATTCAAGCGGAAATGTCAGAATATACAAATCCATTTCGGAAAAAGCTTCTTGGTCATCCGATAAAAGCTCCGATTTTTCTACATTTGTCCCAACGGACTTAACCTCCACTTTGTTTGTCACCACTTCAAATCTCTCAACTGCTAACATTAACTCTCTTGGTTATCAGATAAAATCACCGAAGACAGATGCTGAAATACATCAGCTTATAGAAAAATTCCTGCTACAAGAAGAAGTAGCTCCCGATTCAATTCTATCCCCTGAAGAAGAATTAGAAGAGAACATCTTTTAAAACACCACTGTTTGTCTGCCTAATAGTCAATTTAAAGTAGACTTACCTTTTATAAGTGCTAAAGCACACAAAAATATTAGGCGATTCGTTTTAAATAGCCAAGCATCGTTTTCTTTCATTGGAGAAAAAACTCCATAATAATCCAAAACTATTTTTAGGTTATAAACAATTTATCGACGAAAACCTTCAACTAAACCATACCAAAATAGTCCCTCTTCAATTCTTTAATGCAAACCAGGAGTTAAAATATTTCTTTCCCCACCTCTGTGTATTACGAGAACAAAGCGTTTTCACCAAACTTCGAGTTGTTTTCGACTTTTCGTGCAAAACTTCGTCCAAACTGTCCTTAAACGATATTCTTTTAACCGGCCCTCGTGTCCAACCAGAATTGGTAGATATTCTCTGTAGATTCAGATCATTCAAATATGCGTTAACAGCTGACATTCAAAAAATGTACAGACAAATCTTTCTAAACCCACATCCTAACTTTCTTCTGAACATTTTGTGTCGCGAATCCCCCTCAGAACCGTTGAAATGAATCGAGCTAACCTCAGTGAGTTTTGGTCAGAAAAGCGCCCCGTACGTAGCGTGCCGAGTACTAAAAGAAATGGCTCTCACAAACCCCCAATTTTTCCTCGCGGCACAAGCACTATTAAATTAAACGTATGTAGACGACACACTAGCAGGATCGGATTCCATCCTTGAACTAAGCAAACTACAAGAAGAATTGTCTGTTTGCCTTAAAGCCGTTTATTTCGACCTCCATAAATTCGTATCTAATGTCAATATCAAAAGTTTATCGCAAAACTTTTAGGAGAAAGATTTAAACTTAGATCAAGCACCCAGCAAGGTGTTGGGACTAAAATGGAACCCAACCGAAGTCCCACTTACCATCTTAATTCCTCTCTTTCTCCACTCAGATAGTTCAACAAAAAGAAAACTACTTTCAGTAATATTCAGCTGTTTCGATCCTCTTGGAATAGTCAATCCAATCATTGTACAGGGCAAGCTTATAATGCAACAATTTGGATGCTTAAACTTAACTGGGATAAAATTATTTCTAACACAAAAGTGCTAACAAACTGGTCAAAATTTTGCAACAGAACTTATCCGTGCCAAAAAACATACTCAGAGGGAAGGATTATGTGATGCTAACTCATTCGCCTATGGAGGCAGTGTCTATATTCGGTCCGTCTTCATGGACGGCGCAGGGACATATATACATACATATAGTCACGCCTTTTTTCCGTAGTGGTAGGCAGATAACACTTCTTTCCACTTGCTACGGTTCTTACACACATCTTTTGCTTCCACTTCTTTCATCAGTGCTCTTATACATGCTCGTCGGTTGTTGGTACTCCTGACCTGGCCTTTCTTCAAAACAATGTTGATCTGATCGAGATCTTCCTTCATACATTCTTTCTACATGTCCAAACCATCTATGCATTCCTTTATCTATATTTGTAACCAAATTTTCTTTACACCACAGAGTTCTCTTCTCTCACTATTCTTTACTTTATTTAACCGAGTTACTCCTGCTATACTCAGACTACTCATCTCCGCAGCATTAATCCTATTTTTATGCTTTTTCTGCCAAACCCAACCTTTACAACCATACATAAGTGTAGGAACCAACAAACCTCTATGCACAGCCAGATGTGCCGACATATCATGTACCTATCTTTAATAGATTTCGAGATTTTTTTAGTTTTTACTTTCTTGTAAAACAGTAAAATTAATAATTTAATTGCAATAAAATTAAGATTTTTACAGATAAGGGTAGGTTAGGTTAGGAATCATGTAAGTGGGACGAAGGTCGCTCCTCCACTGCGACCCTTAGTAGGTCCATTGTGGCTCACCCCTAGAGGTTACAGTTCACCGCACAATCCAGCCCTTCTCATGAAGTTCAAGGTTGTGTGGGGTAAGATTTTCTTAAAATCGGTAGGTTCTAGGTTTATCATTATCATCATCATGCAGCTCGTGTCACGTCCATGTTAGACATAGGCCTTCTTCAAACGTCTCCAGTTCTTTCTGCTCCTGGCTATTGCAATACAATTTGTCACTATCCTCTTCAGGTCATCCGTCTATCCAATGGGAGGTCTGTCTCGGGTACGCTTGTCAGTTCTTGGTCTCTATTCTAACAGTTTTTTTTTCCATCTTCCGTCTTTCATTCTTGCAATGTGTCCAGCCATTTTTATTTCCGTGTAGTGATTCGCTGTATATTATCTACTCCAGTACGTCGGCGTATCTCTTCATTTCTCACTCGATCCCTCAGGGTCAGGCCAAGCATTGATTTCTCCATTCGCTTTTGTGTTACTCTTAGATTTTTTGCGGTTTTCTTCGTTAAAGTTAGGATCTCTGCACCGTAGATAAAAACCGGCAATATGCATTGGTTAAATGCTTTTCGTTTCAAGCGAATCGGGATATTTTTTTAAAGGATGTCTTTCATTTTTTCATACGCCGCCCATCCCAGGGTAATTCGTCTGTTTAGTTCGCAAGTTTGGTTGTTCTTGGCTACAGTTACCTGGTATGTCCCTGTGTCCGGGTACCCAGACAATGTGAACTCTAAACTTAGTTGCTAGCTCATTCAGGGCGGCTTGGCATTGCAACGCTGCCCTAGAGTATACTGAGTTCAGTGAGCAGCTTGACTGTCGCAAAGAATGGATATCTCGCTGAACTTTTGTTCGTTGCGAAGTGTCCAGTTATTTCGGCTTAATACACACTACAGTAATTAGGCAAACAAAACGACAGACTAAGTGAGGGGTCTTTTAAAAAGACACCGCAACCTACTCTCCCCTCTAGTTTAGAACTAGGAATGCACTATGTAGGATATAAGCTTCACATAAAAAAGCAAAACGGCATATGCCAGAGCAGAGTTCTAAAACAATAACATAAATTTGAGGTAAGGTCGTTTCGCTTTGCCTTTTTGACACGAACGAATACAATCAAATTTAACGCTAGCCACTTTTCGCCGAAGCTGACCTAATACTTCCGGGGTTTTCGTGATATTTAAATTCGTCTGGAATAACAGTTTCTTTGGCCCATAATATTACAAAAGTCTTTTTTACACTATTTACCACACAAGAAAGAACTGATGTTACATTTGTGCCCTGTTCTTGCAGCTATTTTGTCCACAGGCATAAATGCAAAAAAAATGGAGTCATTTAGTCCTTAAAGTGGCTCAAAATTTTATTATTGTTTAGAAATCTGCAATAATTTGGGATATCAAAAAATTACATTTTGCTCTATCAGTACTTAAAACTTAACTTCTTTCCGCTTAGTTCTATTTCGTAACTTCAAAGTATTCTTAAAGTTTCAAAGAACCGTAAGACAAAGCGAATTGAAAATATGTGTGTGTGCCGGTTCTAGCATATTTCTGTTTAGACCATAGTCGTCCCAGTAGTTTTTTTCGTTTTTAATATACGTCTATATTTCTTAGATTCCGTCAGCAAATGCATCACTGCCTGTGATGGTTTATTTTTATGGAGGTGGATTTTTAAACGGAGCGGCAAACTTCGACTTTTTTGGACCACACTATTTAATGGAACATGATGTTATCGTCGTTACAACAAATTACCGAGTCGGTCCATTGGGTAAAAATTTTTTTTACATAATTATTTGTTTTAATACTGTACAATCATCTATAAATTATTGTACGTATATGTATGATTAAGTTTTAATTGCTTTTTCCAAATTTAAATAAAGACAAAACTTGAAATTTTGTCATTTCCGTGTATTGTTACATTATAAGGGGGTAAAATTAACATTTCTCACCTTATTTAATATTAAATCATTTTTTTAAAAATAAGTTTTAAGTTTGTTGAGAGTGAAAAAGAGTAAAGATGGAAAACGCAAGAATTAAATACGATTCATAATAAATGTTGAAAAATACCACTCCAAGCCAAAAAAAAATTAAAACTTAATTTGACTCACCACCTTTTAGGGATGATATCTCGGAAAGGGGTGGGATGAGGAAATGTTGTTACAGGAAACATCCATCGTAATTTTATTAGGAAAATCACCTCCTGAATTTTTTTGCATGAATTAATTGCATGAATTTATATACTAAGGGTTTCGGCAAACGTTGTCCTGCTCAAACGTTGGCTTACGTGCTTATAGCGAGTTCAGCAAACGTTTTTTTTGAAATTCGTATTTTCGATAAACTACATACCAAATGACATTTGACATTTCAATATTTTCATTTCGTAATTGTGTGATTTACTGTTGGCCAAAACAAAATAAAAAATTAGAGTGCCGTCAACCTGCGTCATTTAATTCTTGTGTCATAGACATACGATATTTTGCGAATTAGGCACAGAAGACGGCACGTTTCGTGAGATTAGTTGTAAGTATAATGTTATTGCAAGCAAAAAATATATTGATGTTGTGGGTAAATGTCTGACAGTTGTGTTTTTTTATAAGTATTAGCAGTGTGGAAATCTATTGGTCTTTGAGCTTATAATATTGAATCACTGAAATGTCAAAACAACTCCAAGCTACGATGTCAAATACCACAGAAGTCAATATTGGCGTCACCTATGGTTCACAAATATAACTATTAATTATTCTGGAAGGTTGTCAATAATTTATAGAATAATGATTTTTTTATTTAACAAAAATATTAAGGGGTAAAATTTTGAGCAGATTTTGTCCTGCCCAAACGTTTACTTGCATGCTTTTGAAATATAACTATCAAATTGATCGACCCCTTAAACCATGAATTCTACATTTTTATTTTTTTTTATTTCATCCCCTTCTCACTCTTTTTATAGTGGTGCTAGCAAAATTGGGAACATCACTGTTAAACTTAACGACCTTAAAAACTATAACTTCGACACTAATATGCGCTTTTTTAATAGTTTTTATACTTCATCCTTTTCCCGCCCCCATTGTTCATACATACATACATATAGTCAAGCCTTTTTCCCGTAGGGGTAGGCAGAGACCCACTTCCTTCCACTTGCTACGGTTCTAACACACATCTTTTGCTTCCTAACATAACCTAACCTAACCTAACTTACATCAATGCTCTCATACATGCTCGTCGGTTATTGGTACTCTTGACCTGGCCTTTCTTCAAAACAATGTTGTAAAGGTGCTTATATAATTGAAAATGTCACTATAAAACTTAGCGACACAAAAGACTATGAATTCGACACTAATATTAGTCGTTTTTATATTCCATCCTCTTCCCACCCCTTTTTCAGGGGTTCTAAAATATTTTGGAATATTACTTTTAAACTTCGACACTTATATCGGCGTTTTTAATAATTTTTATATTTCATCACATTTTTCGTTTAAAAAAAATATTTATCGGTGGTGGTAGGTGGGTGAAATTTTGGGATTATATGTTGATTATACGTTTGGGAGTTTAGTGACATATACACGAGCAGAAGAATTATAGACGGATTGGGCCACAAAAATTAGTCCACCCTGATATTTGGCAGTATTAATTAGAATATAAGGAAATGGTAAAACACGTCGATTTTTGCTTTAAGGGGACATATTTTTACGAAACAGATATCTGTCATTTATTAAACCCCTATCTTCCACTTTCCCATCCTCTGAATTTATAATAGGGAATATACCATGTGTCTTTTCTAATGATATGCCATCGTTAGAAAAGACATTTATATAGAGTATTCAGACATTTAATCATCCATGATTTTTTCAATATTTACTCTGTCTTTGCAAAAAAACTCTTAATTAATTTAAAGTGCAACACTTTTTAAAAATTAAACGCAACGCCTATGGTTTTATAATGTGTCAATTTTTTCTGTTATCTTAAAAGTAGGGTAAATTGCCCTAATATCGGATACTTTTTTTTGAACCCCTTATATTTATTTTAATACGTCAATAAATCTACGAAGTTTTTAGAGCAAAACAAATAATAGGCTATAGAGAATCATATTAAACCAAAATACATTATTGCCACATGTTAAAAAATTAAATTTCAATTTTTCGAAAAATGGTCAATTTACGTTGACAAAAAAAATGTTCCTAATACCGGATAGGGTATCCAATATAACGATAACGATATAAAATTAGCCATCGAGGCAGAAATCACAAATATATGTGTCTTCTTTGTCTATATTGGCACAGTCGGTGTTGAGTCGTCATGATGATTCTTTGTTTATTATAAATGTTTTTCAATTTGTCAATTTTGATAGTTTTATGTGAAATAAAAAGTCAGTCAAAATTTAATTATAAAAAAGGTCAAATAGTCAGTAAAAATGGTCAGTACATTTTACATTGGTCCTTCGATCCATCGAACAAGCTTTGTGAGTAAAAGCAGTAGACTAGTTAACTCGAAAATTTGGTATGGATTCCATCGAAAATATAGATGCGATAGAACCCGCGACAGAAACAGGAAAGGCGCATAAAACTTCTTCAGAAGAAGCTATGAAAAGAGAAACAGTACAAAATCTAGAATTTCCAATAGCCCTAGTTTAGAAATACAGAAGAAAAAATTCGCACTCGAGGCTGAGAAGAAAAAGCAAATATTTGAAACGAAAATGTTAGAAATGGAAATAAAAATGAAGAAATAAAAATATTTGCAACAGATGAGATTAGTTGAATTTGAAACTTAAATACGAAAAGCAGAAAATGAAGAAAGAAGATCGGAAAGGACTAGGAGTTCAATTTAAATAGATAAAAATAGAATTTTGAACCCAGAGGTATTGCCACCAGCATCTTGTAGTAATCAGAATATACATTTTAATCATGTTGACAAGAACCCACGTTCTTATGTAGAATCATTTGTGGCCGATTGGGTGGTTAGATTGCAACCTTTTAATGAAGAGGACGAGGAGTTCAAAAAATACCTCTAATGTAGAAGACAGAAGTCAGTCAGTTGTATGAAACTTTAAATACTCTCCTGAAAAATGTCAGTCGTAACAGTTTAGCTTCGTCGAAGAAAGAAAAGTTTTTCACAAGACATACAGTGAAAAAAGATTTTCCAATATTGGATGGGCGGTGTGAAGAATGGCCTACATTCATCTATAGTTTCAATAGAATATCAGAATTATGTGAATATACTAAAGAAGAAGCCATAATCAAGTTTCAAAAATGTTTGAGAGGTGAGGCGAGATCAGCAGTTGCAGGAATGCTCATTAGTCCACAAAATTTACAACTAGTAATTGAGAAAGTGACCTATTTTTCTGTTGTTAAAGAAAATGATTTGAAAAACCGCATGGATTTGTCAAGTCATGTAAACAACATAGTAAGTACAATCAAATCATTAAGTTACGAGTTCAAAATCCAATGATAATAAAAGAAATTGTTCTGAAACTACCCGATATGCTCAAGCTCAGGTGGGGACAGGAAGTTCACGACAAAAATGGTGCAGTAAATTTGGAAGATCTTAGCACATGGGTCAAGAAAATAGCGAATGCAGTTTGTTAGGTCCAATTCGAAGCCCTTTCAGAAATCGAATCATCAAAAATTTGATAAATCTTTCGTAGTATTTTCATCAGCCAAAGAAGCATGTTTATATTGTGATGAAAAAGGGCATTAAATCGATGGTTGCTTCGTTTTCAAATCGGATCACGTAGATACGAGATGGAAAATCATAATTGAGAAAACATTATGATTTTCATGCTTGAAGAACAACCATCATTTGCTGAAGTGTAGATTCCGAAAAAGCTGTGAACAGTAGCACTTTGTGACGAAGCCTCGACCGTTACATTGATAGATCAATCGATTGTTGAGAAGCTGCAAATAAATGGCACCCTTGAACCATTATGCTTGCAATGGACAAATGAAGTCGTAAAAACGAATGAAGATTCCTTGCGCCTTGATTTAAAAATATTAGGATATTTCCCAGTAGCAAAAATATTCTGTATGAAAAATGTTCGATCGGTAGAGAATCTCTACTATATCAAGACGTCCGACCTGGAAGAAATATTCATACCTGAATGGGTTACCTATCGAAGACATCAAATCAAGACCTATGATATTGATTGGTCAGGATAATATTCGATTAACTGCTTCAAGAAAATTGGTACAAGATCCGATGAACGTTCTTATTGCGACGAAGACATATCTAGGATGCATTCTTTACGGAAAATTCAGTGAGTAGAAATTGAAAAACACCATACCTTTCATATCTGCGATAATATCACAGCTAACGATGATCTTCACCAACTTGTAAATAAATCTTTTGCTATCAGCCCATTAGGACTTTCTGTCACACCAAAATTGGAAAAAGATGAGAAAGAAGAAAGAGCATTAGCAATAATGAATTCAACCGTTAAAAATTTGGACAGTAGATATGAAATCGGGCTGCTCTGGAAAGTAAATCTGCTGCTTTACGAAGATTGTATTGTGTAGAAAAACAAATGGAAAGAAATGATGATTTCAGGAAGAAGTATAATAAGAACATAAGAACATATATAGATAAAGGTTGTGCCAAAAAATTGAGTAAAGAAGAGGCAGCAATTCATGGACCGAAAACGTGGTATTTTCCACACTTTGGTGTAATTAATCCTAACAAGCCAAATAAGCTTAAATTTGTTTTTGATGCCGATGCAAAATCACATGGAATTATTCTAAATTCATGTCTTTTGCTGGACCAGACCTTCTTTAACCTATAATGGCAGTTCTACAAAAATTCAGGGAAGTGATGTTCGAGAAATGTTCCACCAAGTTGTGATTCGAACTGAAGATCGAGACTCTCAACGATTTTTGTAAAAAGAAGGAAACCCAAAGATGGACCCGGAAGTTTACCAAATGTGCGTTATGATTTTTGGGGCTACGTGCTCACCTATCTGCGCTCAGTTCGTGAAAAACCTTAACGCGAAACGATTTGGAATAACAAAAAGAGTTATCGAAGCTGTAACCAAACGGCATTACGTGGACGACCATTTAGATTGTGCAGATTCTCCCGAAGAAGCTTACCAGTTGATTTGTCATGTCAGACAATTACAGATGTCAGCTGGATTTGAACTTGTTAATTGGACAACTAATTCGCTGGATCTCCGAAAAATGATGTCGCTTGATAACGATTTAAAAAAAGACTTGGGATGATGATATCGACAATGAGACATTCAAAACATGGAAAGCTTGGTTGGATGATCTTCAAAGAATTGATAAAATGACCATCCCAAGATGTTATTTGTTTAAAATTTCCACTGCTACGACAATATAGCAAGAAAGCCTACGCTGCTGTAGTCTACGTTAGAGTCATTGAAGAAAACTATATTGATGTAGCACTCGTTTCTGCAAAAGCTAGAGTATCGCCAAATAAACCATTTTCCATCCCTTGCTTGGAACTTCAAGCTGCAGTGTTAGGCAGTAGATTAACTAGAACTGTAAAGAATGAACTCGACAAAAAATATTACTGGACAGATTTGACTACAGTTTTATATTGGATTCAAGGGGACGGAAAAAAGCTTGGTCAATTTAAAGGTCATTGGGTGGAAGAGATTCGATAACTGACAGAAACTTCCGAGTGACATTGGACACAATTAAAATTTATTGCGGCTGATAATGCAACGATAATCTATAACGAGGATGGCACTAATTTAATAAATTTTGAAGACTGGTTTGACGGACCCAAATTTTTGAAACAATTAGATCAGTCAACTTGGCCAACAGAAGATTTGAATGAAACAAAGCATTCCATTTTGAAAAGAGAATTTGAAATAATTGACAGAGTGAACGTCACGACCCATGAAAGACAGGTACTTTTACTCGATATTGATAAATTCTCTGATTGGAATAAATTGCTAAGAGTCACAGCATGGATAAATAAAACAGCAGAAATTTGGATATCTAAAATTCGTCTTGTTGAATGTACGAATAGACTGAATTTGGAGGATATAAATAAGGCTGAAACTTTATGGATACAGATTTGCCAGCAGGATAGTTTTCCAGCAGAAATTACCGAGCTCAAAAGACATAATACCATTAGTAAAAATAGCCATCTGAGAAAATTGACACCTACAATACATGATAGAAATTTAATGGTACTGGGAAGAGGAACTGATTTGGCTTTAACTATGATGGTATCAACAAAAAGACCACCGATTATATCGAAAAAACACCGATACACATTACTTTTTCTTAAATATTTTCAAGAGAAATTTGGACACCAAGGCATTGAAACAGTTTTTAATGAATCAAGGCAGAAGTATTGGATAATAGATGAAAGATCAGCGGTGAAATCAATTTTTGCGAATTGCCAATTTTGTAAGCTGAAGAATCCGAAATCTATAATCCCCCTTATGGGACAAATGTCGGCTGTGAAACTTACCCCAAACGTGAGACCCTTTACATTAACCAGTATGGATTTTTTTGGTCCGATTTCGGTATCTGTAGGCCGAAGGAGAGAGAAGAGGTGGGGAATTATATTTACTTGCCTATCAATTAGAGCAGTCCATTTAGAAGTAACGCATAATTTGACGACAGATTCAGCAATTATGGCAATCAGAAGAATGATAGCGCGAAGAGGTCTGCCTCGTCAGATAGTTGCAGACAATGGTACGAATATCCGAGGTGCTTCGGAAGAGTTAAGACAGGCTGTAGCTGAAATGCTAAATACGAAAATAGAAGATGATATGCTGCATCAAGAAATTGAGTGGAAATTTATTTCTCCTGCCAGTCCGTATATGGAAGGTGCATGGGAGCGCCTTATACGATCTGTAAAGAAATCCTTCTACACGATTCTTAGGGAGTAACAATTGAAAGATGAAATACTGCCAACTTTATTTGCTGAAGTAGAAAACATGCTCATGACAAGACCTATAATGAAAATTTCTACTGATCCAGATGATTTAGAGGCTCTTACACCGAACAATTTCCTCGTTGGATCTCAGAATGAAATGGGACAATTCGGAGAAAACTACGACTTGAGGAGAGAATGGAGGAAAGTTCAAAATCTTACAATGGAGTATTGGAGAAGATGGTTGAAGGAATACGCTCACCAAAAGAAATCGCTGGTCCATGGACAATGAGCTCATTAAAGAAAATTATGTTGTCATAATTATGGAGGATAATATGATAAGAACCTCCTGAAAGTTGGGTCGAATTGTGAAAGTATTTTCTGGCCCCGATAGAAGGATACGAGTAGTCGAGGTTAAAACAAAAAACGAAATATTTAAAACACCAGTTTCCAAATTAGGAAAAGTTGCTGACTGACAAAATATTAATGTTAGTGAAGAATTATCATAGTCGTCTCGACAGTGTTTTTTTCACAATAATAATAATTATTAAAGATTTTGTTGTTTCTAAAAATTTTGTTGTCATTTTACAAATTACCAATAAACATGATTGAAAAATAAATAATGTAATTTTAAGATCTCTTAGTTGTGGCATTGCTGCGTTATGCGACTAATTTTTGTATTACTATGCTTTTAGGTTTTCTTTCAACTGGTGATGATACCATTTCTGGTAACTATGGTCTTAAAGATCAAAATCTTGCCTTAAGATGGGTACAAAATAATGTACATTATTTTGGAGGTGATCCTCGCAAAGTTACGATTTTTGGACAAAGTGCTGGTGCGGCGTCAGTGACGTATCATCTAATGAGCAAAAAATCAAATGGTACAACTAAACAAATCTTTGTTTTTTTAATAATTAGGTTTTTTACAATGTAGATGTATTTTTAATGCGTGCGAACGATATTCAATTACTCAGGATAAACACGGTAACTTTATATTTAAAGGATGCAAGAGGTGATCCTAATAGGTGTTAATAAGCACATAAACTCAACATTTGAATGATGCCACATTAATTCTCAATTTGTGAAAATGAGCAAGGTAACACTAAATATAATAGTCCAGTCATCTTAATAAGAACAACTCGGAATTTTAGATACCCTGCTTAATATTTATATAAACTTGTAGTTTGGCATTGTAAAAGTTGTCACAAAACCTACATATGGTAGGGTGTACGCGTCTATTAAAATTTGAGATCAAAGGTCACAAAAATCAATTATTTGCATATTTTTTGCAAATATCTCATTTCCTATGGGTGTTGTATTTATTATCGATATTGTAGAGAATAAAATTTCCTACAAATTTTGTTTTTGTTTTTTATACGTTAAATCGTTTTCAAAATAGAGGGCGAAGAGCTCGTGGTTAAAGCATAATGTAAAGTCTACCGGTATATTCCCGGTCAAAACACGCTACCTAAAGTTTATAAATTATTGATAAATAAATAATTAAAAATCATTTTTATTTATTATCAAATATTACATTATATTTAATAATTTTTTTACTTTCGTATCTATTTTTAATTAAGTATACAAATAAAAATGATTATTCAATATTTCTTTATCAATAATTCATAAACTTTATATAGTGTGTTTTGACCTGGACTATACCGGTTGACCTTACGTTATGCTCTAACCACGCGCCCTCCGCCCTCTATCTCGAAAACGATTAAAAATATTTTTAAAACAAAAGTTGTAGGTAATTTAATTCTCTACAATATTTATAATAAATACAAATAGCGAAAAACCCATAAGAAATGGGATATTTGCAAAAAAATGCCAAAATACAAGTTAATACAAATATTCAGCTGGGTATCTTCAATTCCGAGATTCTTACCTAATTTTGACTAAGATGACTGGACTATAAATAATGTTATAGGGGTACCTAATACTTATTTGCTTAAAACAAGCAGGGAAATTAAATATCTGAACAATTCTAGCAGAAATTCCTAAACAGTGATAATGAGCACGGTAACATTTAAGTAATTACATAAGTAATACTGATTCAGTAAAAATAAACACGATAACTCAAAACGAGCACGGTAACAACATATTGTAACGATATTTAATCTGGGGTTCGACGATTTTAAACACTCAGTATAATACTAAACAATTTATTCTAATGTTTCTATACAATAACTTCTTACTTGTTAAATCACTCAGATAATTATAAAACTTTATACTTTCTATAAAAATATATCACTTTCTCCATTTACTTTCAAACTTAACTTAGAACTACGATGTTCGACCTTGCAACGGTCCTATCTAGAGTATCATTACTTATGCGTTTGTTGGTGATTTTAAGAAGTATTATATTTGCGGTTTTGTTTGTTATGTATAGGTACGTTATCTTTTTGGTAAAGTTCACCTCTCATGTTTTCGACTCTGGCTATCGCTTGTACGTGCCGATTTGTACAGGGCGTAATAAAAAGCTAGGTCATAAATTAAACCACATATTCTGTGGTCAAAAATAACTCGACTAAACATAACTTACATTTATGCAAATGTACACACAAAAAAAGTTACAGCACTTGAAAAGTACAAAATAAAAATCGATTATTACCACTATTTCATGAACTGTTTAAAACTCTGTAATAAAAATGAATACATGGCTTTCTTATCGTAAAAGCATCTATTTTATATAAAACCACGAAATCTGTACAGCCCATAAAATTTTTACGGGGGTTTTGAATCCCATCTAATTAATCAGCTATTACCTTTGTACTGCTTCCAGGATTTTCTTTAACTAATTCTAAAATTTTCCCATCATTTGTATCCATTTTTGGACAACCACCATTACCAGCAAGTTGCGGTCGCAAAATACCCGACTCCCATAAACGACGATCAATGAAAAGAAAAAAGCGTCTGTCTGGTGTATTTCGATTGGGATATTCTTTCGCTTAAAGCCTTACAGGCTGGTGCACTATTCCCTTGGCATTACCAGAATTACAGATAATTATCTAAAACCTTGTTTTAGCCTGACCAAACTTACCCAAAAATTAAATGCATATCTGCCATTTCTACAATCGTGTAAACCACTGTAACAGAAAGTTTAACTTTTCTTAACACTCTTAAAATGTACGGTAATCGAAATCTTTAATTAACAGTATGTAATTGTTAAAGCAACTGTTTGTTATTTATCCGTAGAAACTACGAGTGTTAAACAGCCAACTAAAAAGTTTTTATAATGATAATGAAAATAATAAATAATGAAAAAGAGACTGCTTCTCGATAAAAACTGGCTTTTCGAAAAAGTGCTAAGAGGCAAAAAAATTTCAAAAATTATGTATTATACCAATGGTGTTACAATACTAATTTAATTGTAACCCCTCTAAAAATTTTATGGGCTGTACAGATTTCGTGGCTTTATATGAAAAAAATGCTTCCATAATAAGAAAGACGTGTATTTATTTTCATTACAAAATATTAAACACTCCATAAAATATTAAGGTAAGTTATGTTCAATCGAGTTATTTTTGACCCCAGAATATGTAGTTCAATTTATGACCTACCTTTTTGTTACACGCTGTATATCCTTCGTTTGATGTTCCAACATTTTACACAAATTCAATATGAACAAGAGGGAAAAAAATATTAATTTCAAATACAAAGGCTTTTTCGAGTATAGTTCTGTGTCGATGAACGTGTCATTCAAACATTTTGTTTTAGATTTGAAGGGAAAAGGTCCCCTTTCGTTTTCTTTTGCCAATGGATCGTCATAAGAAAAGTCTCCCTACAAATGAACGAAATGTCTGGCTGGTGATTACAGTGAAATATTTTCTTTCCATGTTTATGATTTGGTTTACTCACTGATAATTAAGGTGAATCTTTGGTACCGGCGTGTCTTCGTGACCACCAGTTCCTAGTTACTGCCAAAATCTTTGGATACTTTTGTTTGTTTCCATTCTCCGTTTTTTGTTCGTTTTATCGTTTTCATTTTCATCTGCCGTCCAGAGAGTTTTTATCCCGATTTTTTGCTAGCTGATTCCTGTGTATCCTGCATATTGAAATTAATCAACAGTTAGATACAGTTGTAATCTAGAAGGTCAATCACTTGGTAACAATTACAGCTGATCAACCCTCCAACAACAAAATAAAAAATCATAGGTATTTAATATATTTATTTTCTCACTGAACTCTTCATTACGAAGAACTATTATTCATTTTTTGTCTGTATATAATTGTAAATATTAGGTGTTTCGCATCAAACTATCATTAGGCAAATGTTTTTTTATTTCATTAAGTTTTGTAACTAATAATGTTTTGGTTTCTAAATTCGGTAACACAAAAAATTAAGTGGCACTTAATTTTATTTTTATTATTATCACTTTTGTCTATTTATTTTTTTAAACCACGACCGATTGCCACCAGACAAAGAGCTGCCGCTCGCTGTGTATTAAAATAACGTCACAAGGTAATACTTAATCAATAAAAATGAGCAAAATAGGTTAGGCTATGTTAAATAGGCGGTTCGAATGGAACCTACTAAGGCCATTCTGCCCTTTGTGATACCAACATGGACGGCAATGCTCTCTCCCTCTACCGCGAGAACCAGTTAGAGCTTTTAATAAAAAGCTTCGCTGCTTTAAACGGAAAGTTCTGAGGAAAATATACGGTCCACTTTTAGATAATAACTCCCAAAGATATAGGATCAGAGCAAACGAGAAATTACGTGAGCTATATAAAGATCCTAATTGTTGAACCCCGACTGCCTTTGGATATATGAGGGTTCGGCTTTTTCTTAAATTACTCGAAGGACCTGAGTTTATCTTCAAATCAATATTTATTATGATTTTCTCGATTTTAAAGACTTCATGTACGTTTTATTTATTTTACAATACTTTTTTTATCAATAACAACGCTATTCAATTTTTCTTACAAAAACAGTTCTGAACTATATATAGAATGTTTCATTTTCTAACATACCGCCGCCCTTGAAAACTCATTGTCTTTCAACGAAACAAAAAAAATTAAAGGACAACAATCATTCTTGAGATTATGAATTTTCGTCTATAGGTAAGAGAGCGATTCTATTCAATGCACGCTTCACTATTCCATTACGGGTTCGGATGCTAACAACACGCACTATATCATCTTGTCCTGGATGCACCTCGATAATTCTTCCAGTGGGCCAATATTGGGGTGGACTATTTTCTTCCTTCAACATCACTAGAGAACCAATCAAATCGGGGGACGAAACATTAAATTTCCACTTGGATCTCTGTTGTAAACTGTTCAGGTAATTTTTCGACCATTGCTGCCAATAATGTTGAGTGATTTGCTGGATATGCTTGTAGCGAGAAAGAGAGGATAATTTTTTGTCCAAGAGATCCTCCTGTGGTATCGAATTCATCGGTGCTCCAATCAAAAAATGTCCGGGAGTTAAAGGCTCAAAATCATTTGGATCACTTAAGAGGGGGTAAAGGGGATGGGAATTCATAATTGCCTCAATTTGGGTAAGCAAAGTATAAAATTCTTCAAAAGTCAACTTTGATGAAGTTGCTACACGTTTAATGTGGTATTTACAACTCTTAACAGATGCCTCCCACAAACCACCAAGGTGGGGTGATCTTGCAGCTATGAATATCCATGAAATTTTGTTTTCTATCAAATATTTGTGGACTTTATCTATTTTGTGAAAGTTATAAAGCTTTTTAAGGTCATTGTTAGCGCCGACAAAATTTGTAGCATTATCTGACATAATTTGACTACAAAAGCCACGTCTCGATACAAATCTCTTTAAGCAATTCAAAAAACCATCTGTTGTAAGTTCACTTACTAATTCCAGATGAACCGCCTTAGAGAAAAAACAAACAAATATGCAAATATAAAATTTTATCAGTTTCCTATTTCTAAGTTTACCATCTCTCAAAAGGAAAGGCCCCGCATAATCAACGCCACAACTCGAAAAGGGACGACTAGGAGTCACTCGGGTTTGAGGTAAATCTCCCATTTGGGGAAAAATAAATGACGGCCGTGCTTTGAAACAGATGACGCATTTTCGCAAAATATTTCTTACCGTCTGTCTACCTTTTAGTGGCCAATATTTATTTCTTAGACTTGCCAGTGTTGATTGTATGCCAGCATGCAATAATCTTTCATGCTCATATATGATTAGCAATTTCGTCAGTTTATGATTGGAAGGCAGTACCATAGGGAATTTTTGGGCATATTCCAAATTCGAATTTTTAAGACGACCTCCCACTCTAATAATTTCTCCATCAAAAAATGGATTCAATGATATTAAATTGCTAGTTTTGGGGATTTCTTTCCCTTGCTTCAAATTACTATACTCAGTAGAAAACGTACTAAGTTGTGCCAACTTAACTAATATGATGGCAGCGTGATCCAATTCATTGATCGTGAGATTTTCTGATGAATTTGAGATATTATTTTTGGAAATATTACTTATAAATCTTAAGCTATATGCGAAAACATGATGCAATTTTGAATAAGATGAGTATCTTTCAAATATTTCTTGATTTACCAAAGTAGAAATACAGGATATTATCTTCAACTCAGGAATTGGAATTGTTTTCAGTAATTTCGAAGTTGAAGTTGGTATACATAAAGGTGATTTTTGTAACCACGAAGGTCCCTGCCACCATTTCATCATATCAACTATTTGTCTAGGATCAATTCCCCTTGATATTATGTCTGCTATATTCTCTTCCGAATTAATATGATGGAATTGTTTAATGTCTGATAGTTGTTGAATTTCAGATACTCTATTTCCAACGAAAGTTGTCAAGTCATTAGGTTGATGAGAAAGCCAAGAAATGACTATAGTTGAATCTGTATAGTAATATGTTTCATTTATCGGTAGTTTGAGTGAGTTCACTACTTTATTAACTAACTGAACCATGAGAAGAGCAGCACAAAGCTCCAGCTTGGGAATACTGATAGATTTTAAAGGAGCTACGCGCGATTTTGCCGTCAATAAGTGTACCAAAATATTTCTTGATGATGTCTTAGTTCTTACATAAACACAAGTTCCATAGGCTTTCTCAGAAGCATCACTGAAAGCATGAATCTCTATTTTGTTGTAATTTTCAAGAAATATATGCCTAGGAATTTTGATTAATTCAAGGTATTTGAGTTGAGAATAAAAATTATTCCAATAAGTAAAATATGTAGTGGGAATTGATTCATCCCAGTTCAAATGGAGTTTCCAAAGATTTTGCATGGGAAGTTTTGCATTCATAATCACTGGACTAATGAGTCCCAGAGGGTCAAAAATTTGAGAAATTACTGACAATATGTGTCGTTTTGAAATGTTGGTATAATTTTTAAAAATGGGCTTAATTTTATATTGAAATATGTCTTCTTGAGCATTCCATTCAATACCCAATGTTTTATGAACTTTGTCATCATCAATGATAAAATTCTTTGAAACCGATTCATTTTGTTCATTTTTGTTAGAAAATATTTCCATATGATTTGACCTCCATTTTCGCAATTCGAAACATGCCTGACCTAGTATCATATTTAGTTCTTTTACTAATATTCGTGCTGAATCTACAGTGTTTGTACCAGTGATGAGATCATCAACATAAAAATTTTCCATGATTTCTCTAGAAGTGATGGGATATTCTTCTTTATTTTCAATAGCAAGTTGTTTCAAACAACGAGTCGCTAGAAAAGAAGCTGATGAAATTCCATATGTAACAGTATTCAAAGAAAAATGCTTCAAATCCTCATTTGGAGTTGACCGCCACAAAATTAATTGGAATTTACGATGTGCTGAATCAACTTCTATTTGTCGATACATTTTCGCAATATCTCCTGTAATAACTACGGAATGTTTACGAAAACGTAACAGAATTGAGACAAGTTCGTCCTGTATAGTTGGACCGACTTTTAGTACATCATTTAGGGATACACCAGTTGAGGTTTTTGCCGATGCATCGAAAACAACCCGCAACTTTGTGGTTAAAGATGAATCATTCAGTACACAATGATGTGGTAAATAGGTATGTATATCGGTTGCAACTATTTTTGGATCTATTTGTGACATATGGTCTAGTGATAAATATTCATCTATAAATTCGGAATATCGTTTATATAAAGAGGGATCTTTCGAAAGTTTTCTTTCAATTGCATAAAATCTATTTTCGGAAATTGCTAAAGAATCACCTAATTGCATTAAATTACTTCGAAATGGCAATTTTACCGAAAATCTACCTACAAAATGTTTCTCGCATTCGATTTCTTCTTTGGAAAATCTTTTTTCTGATGAACCTTGCTCTATTGACCAAAATTTTTCTAATTGATTTAGTAGGTCTTGATTTGTGACTAGATTACAATGGGTGATATGAAGTGAATTGGTCATTACAGGACCAGATATGATCCACCCAAAAACGGTTTTTTGTAAAACAGGTTGATTGTTTCCTAATTTTATTTGACCAACACATAAAATGTTATAAAATTCCTGAGCTTCAATCAATATATCAATTTTATTAGGTTTGTGAAAGCTTGGATCTGCCAACTTTATGTTTTGAGGAATATTTAATGAGGAACTTTCAATTGATATTTGAGGAATATTATTTGATATATTTTCTATTACCAAAAATGGAAGAGATGTCTTGAAATTATTATGGATCGATTCGATTTGAGCTTGAGTTTTCTCTTTTATTACTATTTCTGAAGAGCTGATACCCACAACAGGAAAATTAATAGTTTTTGAATTCAAATTGAGTTTCTTAAACAGATCTTTTGTGATGAAATTAGATTGCGATCCGTTATCTAATAAGGCTCGACATTGTATTGGTCTATTTTTATAATCCAAAACATTTAGAACAATTGTGGAGAGTAAAATGAAGGAATCTACTTCTTTGTTACAATTTGCTGAATTTACTTGCTTATTGCATTGTGATTTCATGTAGTGTTCTGAAGTATTGTTTGCTATATGATTCATTTGTTGCATTGCTGCATTATTTTGTGAGAACATACTTTGTTGAGTGGATTGCATACCTACCTGATTGTTAACTGGAGATACTGATCCATCAGTTGATCGTGATTCAATGGGAATATGATTTTCCACATTATAATTGTTAGATGTTGGATCTGATGGTGATCTATAAAAATGCGTCTGAATATTGGATCCTTGAATTGACGAAGAAACAGAATGATTTGTTTGTTGAGATTTCTTTGGAAACTGAAAATGCAATAAAGTATTATGCCTTTTGTCACAAATTTTGCACTTTTTTCCCTGGCATTCTGCATTTGAATGTCCAGACTTCAAGCAATTTGAACACAACCCCATTATTTTCACCTGATTGTAGCGATCTTGAGTTGACAGTTCGAGAAATGTTTTACAAGAGAATAAAAAATGTTCATTTTTACAAAATGGGCATGTAGTTGACTCATTTGTTGATACGTGAACATAGTTTTTATATTCGGTAGGTTTTTTGTTCATTGAATTTGCATGAGGTTTGATATCCATTGTTTCTAACAACTGACATTTGTTAGATAGAAAATTTATGAAACTGTCCATAGTTGGCATATCTGATTCATTTGATTCAGTCTCCCATTCTTGTTTGGTTTTATGATCTAATTTGGAAGTAAGCAAAAAAATCAGAATTGCGTCCCATTGATCCACTGGCAGATCAAGGTTTTTCAGTGAGCGATAATGTTTTTGAAAGTTATCATAAAACTCTCTCAATGATATGTGAGAATTTCTTATCACCATGGGTAATTCGAAAATGTGTTTCAAATGAGATCTCCTTATCACCTTTTTATTTTCAAAACGCGATTTCAGCAAATCGAGTGCTTCAAGATAACTTTCTTCTGAAACCACGAATGATCGAATGACATCAGCGGCCTCACCTTTGAGAGATGCTTGGAGATAATGAAATTTTTCAATATTGTTCAAACTGTTATCATTATCAACTAATGTTTTGAATGTATCATAAAAACTAAACCAGTTTTCATATGCACCTGTGAATTCAGGTAATTTTATTTGGGGTAACTTTACCTTTCGTTTTTCCTCATTTGGAACGGATGATTTTTTATTGACCATATTGTATCTTTCTGCACGTGACACTGACTCAAAATATTTATTTTCAAAGATTTCCCGTTCTTCCAATATTTCAGATGATGAATTCAATAATTCAATTCCTGTTTGAACTTCATTGAAGGAATTCCATACGAAATCGAGTTTGGATAATCGTGTAGATATTTCAGCGATTTTTGACTTGTCGCTTTCCAAATTGTCAACAAATGTCACGAATCTTGTCAGTTGAGCTTTGAGAATGCCCCTTTGCTTTATCAATGCTTTGAACTCTTCACTCATTGTGAGCTTTATGATATTATTAGATATAAATTATATTGAATACCTGATGTAA
This sequence comes from Agelastica alni, assembly GCA_950111635.1. Classification (NCBI taxonomy): domain Eukaryota; kingdom Metazoa; phylum Arthropoda; class Insecta; order Coleoptera; family Chrysomelidae; genus Agelastica; species Agelastica alni. The sequence continues at coordinate 59,052,167 of OX467711.1, read as the reverse complement.
AATGTTCGCAATGAACTGTATATCTTACCTGAATGAACGTTATGATATTATAATATGAAATAATTGAGGCAATTATTTGAGGATATAAGGATGGGATTGAAAAGGATATGAGGAAACGGCCTAATTGCAATTTTCTCCGTATTCTTGATATAATCTTCTATGAATGATTTGATTTCTGCTTGGACTTCTTCTGCAACTCCCTGAAGTATGTGCCGAAATCAGTATTCGTATGTGGAGAACGACTGCTCCTGGGATCCGGCTCGACTGGACCAAAATTATGTTGAACCCCGACTGCCTTTGGATATATGAGGGTTCGGCTTTTTCTTAAATTACTCGAAGGACCTGAGTTTATCTTCAAATCAATATTTATTATGATTTTCTCGATTTTAAAGACTTCATGTACGTTTTATTTATTTTACAATACTTTTTTTATCAATAACAACGGTATTCAATTTTTCTTACAAAAACAGTTCTGAACTATATATATATATATAGAATGTTTCATTTTCTAACACTAATATTGTGCAAAAAATCAAATCCCAGATACTACAATGGGCAGGTCACATCCAAAGACATCCGGAAGATAGATGGGTAAAACTAGTCTGTCAATCCAACCCAAGAGGCCGAAGACCCCCTGGAAGTCCACGAAAAAGATGAATAGATAACATCAAAAGCGATCTTAGGACCATGGGCTATGAAGTAAACACTGACCTTATGATGAATCGAGAAGCTTGGAGACTAATTGCACAGTCAGCCAAAATCCACGAAGGGTTGTAGAGCTACGGAGTAACTAAGAAATAAAAAGCGTAAGGTCTTTAATGCTAACTGATCTAAGTTCAGATTAATCATCAAAAATTATCTCGAAAGTAATACCCAGTCGGTGAGGATGAGCGAACTTAATCTATGGGAATGAGCACGGTAACTCAACATCTATACGATACCAGAGGCGAAATTTATTTGAAGCGGTAACTAGGTCAGGATTAGTGCAATAGTAGTGATCACCCGTAATTGGTGGAAAATAGGGAGTGCAACATGAAATGGCACATTCTGAGTTGTCGAATGCAATTTAGGTATTTTAGATCTCAAACTGATACAACCTATAATCACATCGACTTTAGTTCTGTTATGGTTTCAAAAATCAAAACAATAACTGCACAAATGTTTTGTTTTATTAAAATTATTGTAAACGCCGTGGCTTGAAATGGGTTGTTACATAATTCTTAAGGGTTGTTAATTGAAAAATAACATAACCATCGAAATTAATCGTTCTGCTACAAGCATAAATTCCTGCCCTTTTGGATGTAACACAAAGTCTTTCGCTTTAATATCTTTGTAAACACAGGAAAGTCTTATGAGAGTTTACAAAAAAGTAATTGCGCAAAGGTACAGCGGTTTGAACTTATTACGAAAGTGGGATCCGATACCCAACACGTATAGCGGTTAAAAAAGATAGTTAGATAAATAGGAACTGATACCCACTTTCTTTTAGAAAGAAAAACAATTGAGAAAGACCGTGTTTTCACTCGAGAAGCTTTAATCGTTTTCTGCTTAATTAGAACTATTTATTCGTGCTGTGCTATTTTTCAAATGACTTAAAAATGTATATTAAAAACCGCTCTCTTATTAAAAAAATAATAAGAACTGAACAAAAAGCAAAAAGTTAACGTTACTTCTATTAAAATTAAAACATGAGCGTCGTGCCGATTTAGGGTAAGGCCTCATTGGTGCGTTGCGTCGTCGCAACGGATCAACGCAATGTATGCCACACCTGCGTTGCGATGATGCACGACATCGCAACGCAAGGAGGCGACGCACGTTATCGTCAGAGCTGTTATTACGCACCGAAGCTCCCACAGGATTAATCTTAAAGACACCTTCCTAAGATTCAAAAAGGAAGCAAAAACATTGGGCCTCAAAATAAACGAGGACAAGACCAAATATATGTACCTCAGTAGGAATGTTCGTAACAGAGAAAAAAAAGGGCAAAACCTCTCGATTGAAGACTTTAATTTCGAGCCGGCAAGACAATTTTAGCATCTAGGCACGAACATAAGTGAAAATAACGACATCACAGAGAAAATAAATAACAGGATACATGCCGGAAACAGATGCCTTTTTGCAGAAAAACCAAACTACACATATTTGGTACAATCATAAAACCTATATGGTTGTGAGACCTGGACACTAACCGCTGCAAACGAAGATCGACTAAAGATATTCGAAAGACGAGTACTGAGGAGAATATTCGGTCCAACTAGAGAAGAAACAACAGGAATATACCGTATTAAAACCATCCAAGAAATCTAAAAACAGTATGCGAGTGGTAACATACTAAATGAGGTAAAGTCCAAGAGTCTACAGTGGGCGGGTCACGTAAGAACAATGCCATGTGAAAGAATGGTAAAGCTTGTGTGGGAAACGGCTCCGCAAGGAAAACGTCCTATAGGTCGACCTCGGCTTAGATGAAGAGACAACATCGCAAAATACTAAGAGCCATGAAGTTACAAGATGGAATGAAAATCATGCTGGATAGAGAAAAATGAAAACGTGTGGTAAAGTCGGCGAAAATCAATTAGGGGTTGTAAAGCCAGATATGATGAACACAGTGCAGTGCAGTGCATCACCATCCCACTAATGATCCCAACGCACTAATGAGGCCTTAGCCTTATTTTTAGAAATAAAGAGAGTGGCTCGATCAATTATTATTAATGATGTAGGGTTAATTTTACATAGTTTATTTTTATTTTTAAAGGTTTATTTAGAGCAGCAATTGCTGAAAGTGGATCCATCTTAAGTTCGTGGGCTTACCAAAGGGAACATCGAGATTTGGCTTATCGTTTGGCAACTGGTTTAAATTCCAAATTCAACAAATCAAGTACTTCAAAAGAACTGCTAGATTTTCTGAGGAGTCAACCAGCTTTGGATATTAATACCGTTGGTGCTAGTTTTAGAGTAAGTTATATTCATATATAAATTATAAAAAAAAAAACAAAAAAATAATACAATTAGGATAAATTACTAATGAGAGAACATATCCGGAGTTACCCTGATGGATAAAACGCAGTAACAATGATAAAAGAATGTTTAGATGGTCTGGACACGTAAAGAGGATGGATGAAAAAGATTGATAACATATAGTTAGTTGTACGAAATATAATAAAATAAAATTTAAAAAAAATTCGTTACTATTGCAGGTTAGGAAATGAGCTATTAATTTTCTAGTACATAAACAATCGGGATATTTTTTTTTAATTTGTTTGATGAATTTGAACCATTATATTCTATGCGTACCTTGAAATTTTCGACTTTACGCCCGGTAGTCCAACATTAAACATATCCTATAACTCAAAAAGTATGTACATGAGAAAAAAAATGTTATACAAAAGTTGTAGAAAATAAACTAATCTTTAAAAATAGATAAATGAATTTTATAAATTAATCTAATATTTTATGAGTTATCGGCCGAAACAGAAAAACCGGTTCATTAAATGGGTCATAAATCGTAAACGGTAAGTTTTACAAATAAAAGTTTACAAAAATAAAAGATGCAAAATTTTATTCTCTACAATAATGGTTTTAATAACTTTTGCCCTAAAGTGCATAGTTTTCGAGATATCTGCCAAAAATTTTTCTTCAAGATTGCGATCGAAGCTCCACCTGGATCTGTCAGCATTTTGTTATTTTGTGCTCAGTAAGTGACCCTAAGCTTAAAAAAAAAATTGATCGAAAATTTAGTGCCAGGTTGACCAAAAAAAAAAAACGGCTATTTTTACTGGACTATAAGTTACGTTAAAGATGTTTGTAAATGATTCAGGTTAAAACTTATTCGTGATTGCTAACATCTTATGTCAAAGATAAAAAAAAATTTGTAAATAATATTTTTTTTACACATATTTTTTGTTTATCCCACCATTTTAAAGTACTTCCAGTCAAAGCTTTACAAATAATAAATTAATTAATTTTTTTTATTTTGTTAAAATAGACTTTTTTTACTGACAATATTTTTTACTATAATTATATTTTTGCGAGCTTTTTTAAATGCAACAAAAGTGCTCTGCCACGTCAAATTTTCATTTTTATTTTTATCTTGAAAAAATAGTAATTATGGTTTTAATGTTTTAGTCTGACCTGTTTATTTTAACTTACTATGATTGCTATTGATGAAATATAATTTATTAAATTTTATTAATAGTTTAGAGAATTTTAATTTTTTAATGTCTCACTATTTTTTACTCTATCCCACCGAGTCACTCCGGCTATACTTCGCAGACTATTTATCTCCGCAGCATTTATCCTATTTTCATGAATCTTCTGCCAAACCCAACATTCACTACCATACATAAGTGTAGGACCCAACATACCTCTATGCACAGCCATACGTGCCTTTTTGACACTTTCTGGTTGTTTGTAAAGCTATGCAGTGCCCCATTCATTTTTTTCCTGCCACACCTTTGCTCAATGTGACTTTCATACGTCCATCTCTCGTAAACTTTGAACCCAAGTACATAAATGCATTTACTTGTTTCACTTTTTCTTCCTTAATCAGAACTTTACAGTTTGTTATGTTTTTATCTCTTTTAAAAACGATACTCTCGTTTTGTCTACATTTATTTTCATCCCTTTTATTTTCAGGGCATTATGCATAACATTAACCATCGCCTGCAACTCCTCTTCAGATGACGCTAATATGACTTGATCATCGGTGTAAAGAAGGCATTTGACGATTAAATCATTCAATTTTAATCCATACGCAATCTCTTTCAAATTTTTAAAACGATCGTCTATGTATAAGTTAGACAGTCGTGGCGAAGCCAAACATCCCTGTCTCATTTATGTTAAACCATTCTGTGCAAGCCCCGTTTATCCTGACACAAGCAGTGGAATCCCTGTAAAGTGATTTATTTAATACGCATTCCCCTCCTTTTAGGAAAATATAATTGTACTTACGGAAATTCCAGTGAAAATCTCGATAAAAACACTCTTACCTTACTTTTTATCTTTTTAAAAATTCCAATACAAAATGTTAAAATCTGACTCTTCTTATTTAAAAAAAAAACAAAAAAAATACAAATTCTTAACGAATTTACCGCAATTAAACACGAAATAATATAACAACGCAGCAACTAACAGCTATTAACCAAAATAATAATAATGTTTTTAAAAATTTTCTTGGAAATTTGCTTTTTTTTACTGGATCGATATAATAGCGACTTTTCTTGACATTTAACTTGACATGACACTAATATCGGCTTTTAAATAGTTTTAATATTTTAACCTCCTCTCACCCTTTCGTAGGCTTGCCTGCTTTGGGAATGTCACTATCAAACTCACCATACCGAAGAATATTAATTTGACATTTATATTGGCGTTTTTAATAGTTTTTATATTTCATGCCCTTTCCACCCCTTTCGTATTGGTGCTAACAAAATTGAAAATGTCACTATTAAACTCAGCGACCCCAAAAACTAAGAATTCGACACTTGTTAATCTTTGCAATTTTTGATCGTTTTTATATTTCAACCTCCTCTCACCCCTTTCGTAGGGGTTTTTTGGGATAATGTTACGAAATTTTATATTAAAATGTTGACTTCCCAATTAAAATATTAATTTAATACTTATTAAATTTTAAAACGAGCAACGTATTTTGGCTTCAAGGCTGTTAGCACTTTCTTTTTTTATCCAGAATTAACTAAAAACAAAAAATATAAATACAGGTTTTTACAAAAAAAATTGTTTAAAAATGCTGGAAAAAAGACATTTTTGAAATAAAATAAAAATGAATGAAATTAAAATTAAAAAATCGAATCAAGTCGCAAGATCTCCAGCAGAGGAAATTTGGAAAAAGAAATCAAACGGAACGTAAACAAAGCTGCATCAATCTCTGGTTACCTAAAAAGCATTTGTCGAAACAAACAGATAAGCAGAGTAAGTCACAAATCTATAAAACATGCGTAAGGCCAGTAATGACCTACGGAGCAGAGACAAGAGCCGATACATAAAAAAACAAAAGAATGCTCAGATAACAGAGATAAAAACAATAAGCGCAATAACAGACAAAACCCTTATGTATAAGAAAAGGAACGAAGACCTAAGAAGACAAACTGACACCCGTGATATCGTTAGATGATGCAGAGCTCGACGAAATTACTGGAACACAAACGTCAGTAGGATGAATGAAGACAGATTACCTCGAATCGTCAGTGACAACATACCAACAGAAAGAAGACTTCTGGGCAGACCATCGAAAAGATGAAGAGACAGCTGGCAGTCCACCTCATAGGAAAAAAATCAGTGAACTACAGGCGGTACGCCTTCTACAAGTGAAAGAAAAAGAATCAAGTTCGAAAGGCAAAAAAATCTAACGGTGAAAATCCAAAACTGAATGGCGGACATTATTTCTACCGTCGAAAAACCCAACATTCTCAGTATTAAAAACGTCTGGGCAGCTAAAATCCAACATTCTAAGTATCGAAAACGTCTAGGCAGCTAAAATCTAACGTTGAACAGCGAAAACTCTTATACTTGAGTTAAAAAAAAATCCAAATAACGGAGCGACGAAAACTTAACCGCTTGCATTACCAAAACTCAAAAAAAACTTATGCGGCAACAATCTTACGTCTGGGCGACCAAAATGGGCCAAACATATTTTCAGAAACGTTAAAAAGCTGGTGAAATTGTCACGTGCCTATTTTTTCCTTCTACAAGTTCCATTATTAATTGTCTCTGATGAGTTTCGTATTCCTTGTTGCATACCGTACTGTTGTAACTCAAATATATCATTCGTTGTAGATAATGTTGCATACCTTGTAGGGGTAGGATTATCGTTTGGTTTGCAATTTCTGTGTGGATGGGACTGGATATCCACACGGACGAGGCGATTGTGGAGCACGGACTTGAGAAGATTGTGGGTTGACGTTTATTCCACGCCATTTCTTGATTTCCGGCCTAGGAGCGGCAGTCGTTTGGGGAGCTTCTTGGAAGTCAGGTGTCGGTGAAAGTCGTTGGGGACGGTGTGTTATTAACACGTGTGCAGAACCTCTATGGGATTTCTTTCATATCTGGCTGTATTTGGGCCATCTTAATTGGATTTTGAAGAAAAACCATTTGATTTTTAACTTGACCATTTTGTCTTGCCTTTGTTGTGGATATTTTTGGATTTTTGGTGTCGAGTTAAATAGCCGTTATCGGGATTTATTTGAGGAAAGCCATTGTTAATTAGCCGGTGCCGCCCCATAATCTAACCAGCCCTAGGAGTAGGCCCAGGAGTAGGCCACAGGAGTAGGCCCAGGAGTAGGCCCAGGAGTAGGCCACAGGAGTACATGTGAATTCGTATAGATATAAAGATTTAGGTTTCCAAACAATAATGTCCAATTGACAATTGGCTGCAGTTTAAAATGTCAACAGATTTTTCTATATTAGAATAATTTTCAATTAGAAAATGTAGAGGTGAAAATTTGTATATATTAGTTCGATAAGTTCGTTGAAAAAACAGTTGATTATGGCGGGAATTGAACCTAGGAACATGATAATCTAACATGGCAACTAGATCATTACAGTCCAATTGTAGGTGTACAATTTTATGTAAAAATAATACAGAGTACATTGACCGCCTTCTCAGCAGACTGTGTGCACCAAATCGATCATAAAAGTACTGTTGCGATATATTCCGCTCCGGATACAAACCATCCAGAATGAAACATGCTGACTTAAAGAAGCGCCTCTGGATACGTTCGATTGTAGAGATGTGTATATTATAAATCGGATCATTATGATAATTATTACCATTGGAAATCGTATAATTGCTTGAGAAAAACGTACCAAAACCATTAACTATATCCTGAACGTTGTCTAGTTTTACATTATTGAAGAACATAGTATTCGGAATTGTCGATGATACGCCTTTTTTACTGTTAATAAAGTTCCAGAATGATTTGGGTTCAAGCAAAATGTTTTCCTCTGATTTTTTAACAAAATGTTCATATGCTGTTTTAATTTTCAATTTTACTTCTGATCTACATCTCGAAAAGTCATGATAAACCTGAGGGTTTCGGGTAAGCTTATATTTTTTGAATAATTTATGTTTAATTCTAAGATTTTTAATGATATCATAGTTGTACCAATGCGGATATTGTTTTTTAATGAACCTTTTTTTGGGAACATATAGTTCAAAAGAATTATTAAGTTTTTCGTAAAGGAGATTTACGCTGTCTTCAACATTAGCGCAGGAGTTTGAGATAGTCCAATCAATATCTAGTATAGATTGGTACAGAGCTGGGAGATTGGCCATTTTGAAATTATAACCTGTGCCTGATTGAGGGGGTAGGAAGTTTTTATATTTAATAGGTAAATCAATTGTCAGAGAAGGATGGTGAATAATTTCTGGAAGTAGTATGTCTAGTGCTCTTTCCACTTTACACTCGTCAACATTACATAGAACAAAGTCGAGAAGACGATTGTTGCTGTTTAACACTTCATTAAATTGGGAAAGATTGTAAAAATTTTGAAAGTTGATTAGAGACTGTACTCTCCTAGAAGCATTTAGAAATTGAGAAGATTTAGATACTGCATATTCAGATATATTAAAGTCACCAACAACTAATAATTTATTATCATAAGGAGATCATAAGGAGGAGATTCTGTCATAGAGTATGTCTAAATCACTGGGAGGGACTTAAGGAGAAATGTATAAATTTACAATCATTAAGTATTCATTATTGTATTTTAACGTTACTGAGATCATATCTATTGTAGGCAAGTCAGGAAGTAGATCGCGTGTATTTATCTCATTAGCAGATACTAAATATTATTTTCGCACCGCTAGCATACATCCCCCGCCCCTAGCAATATTAGTTAGGTGGTATTGTCTGTCAGAACGAAAAACATTGAATTCTTGTATATTAATAAATTAAGAGTCAGTTATTGAGTCAACCAACCATGTTTCAGTAAGAGCCAATACATCGTATTGCACAGCACCAGCTGAGCCCATATAAAGATCTTGGGTCTTCGTCCTTATACCCTGCACATTTTGATAATAAATAGTTATTATATTAGAGTGTGAATTTTTAGAAGTATTCTTCAATGATGATTGCTATTTAATCGAAAGGATATTGTTTTTAAATTTAGAGAGGGTTTCTTTATATACATAGCAGTTATTATTATCGATAGCTGTATGATTAGCGGGAACTGGAGCATTTGTAGTTTTATTGTAATTATGGCAATTAATGCAAAATTGGTTTGTTTTTGGACAGTCTTTAAGTTGATGATTCTGTGCACACAGAGGGCATAAGAAAATAGATGAATTACAATTTTTTAAAGTATGATGGTATCCGGAACATTTGAAGCAACGTCTTAAATCTATAGCGTCATATGTATAACAATAGTCATAACCTACGAAAAGTTTCCCCAGAGCTAAAATTTGTTTATAAGTAGATATGTTACATTGTATAACTGCCTGATGCAGCTTGCTATTTTTCTTTAACGGAAAGTTGGAAATTACTTTGAGATCACCTGTTATATCATTTTTATTTTGTATTTTTATACGATTAACAAGCTCTTCATCAGACAGTTTTTCCGACATGCCTACAATTTTAAATCGTGGATTTAGTACAGGAACTTCCTTAATAGTATATTTGTCACCTAGCCGCTCATCAATCATTTCCTTCAGTTTGTCACAATCTTGAGAATTATTTTAGTTTATAAATATAGTACTTTGTGAATTCGTATACCCAAAGGTTATAAGTGATTTATTTTTAAATATATAACGCAGTGACTCATTCTGACACCACGATTACGTTCTGTTTTAATTTATTAATATAGTACATTGTTGGAAACTATTTATTGCATTAGATAATATGCCAAAACTAAACTTGGATTAAAATAACCTTCTCAATAATTCTTTATGTCCAAGTAAAAATATATTTTCTTCCTACTTATTTGTAAATATCCTACAATCTTGATGATTTAAAGGACAACCATTGTAAAAATATTTTTAAATAAACTCGATTGTTTTGGCAGTGAAAATCTTTATGTAAACGGTTAACTAGTGAATTATCAGCCTTTATGAAAATGTTTGAATTAGTGTTATTAATGAGTTAATTTTTATATGTCTTACTTTTTTTTGTAACTTGGTAAAGTCTGTTACTCTTACTTCTGTTCTGGTTATTTTATAAAGTTGTAAATTTTAAATTTTTGGTTTGTTTTAGCAAGAAAATTTTACCATAGCTGTTAATTTTGACCATATTTGTTATGATGTTGCTATTGAGTTGTGTACCTTAATTATTTATTGTGTGAGTAAAGTATCCAACATATTTTTGCTATAATTTTATTTATTTGGTTCACCATAATCATAGTTGTTTATCTTGTGGCTCTGCTAGTGCCTATAAGATCTAGGGGTTTCCGGCTTATACCGTCTAAGTCGGTGGCGCGGCTCACTTTTATATTTTTTTCTTCTACCCTCTACGGCTGAGCTCGGGCATAATTTGCCAGTAGAGAAACCGCTAGCAGAGTACTCTTTAGAGAACGAAAAGACGTGGCATAACAAATATGGTCAAAATTAACAGCTATGGTAAAATTTTCTTGCTAAAACAAATCAAAAATTTAAAATTTACAACTTTATAAAATAACCAGAACAGAAGTAAGAGTAACAGACTTTACCAAGTTACAAAAAAAAGTAAGACATATATAAATTAACTCATTCATAACACTAATTCAAACATTTACATAAAGGCAAAGAAAAAAAAAAGGTAAAACATATATAAATTAACTCATTAATAACACTAATTCAAACATTTACATAAAGGCTGATAATTCACTAGTTAACCGTTTACATAAAGATTTTCACTGCCAAAACAATCGAGTTTATTTAAAAATATTTTTACAATGGTTGTCCTTTAAAATATCAAGATTGTAGGATATTTACAAATAAGTAGGAAGAAAATATATTTTTACTTGGACATAAAGAATTATTGAGAAGGTTATTTTAATCCAAGTTTAGTTTTGGCATATTATATAATGCAATAAATAGTTTCCAACAATGTACTATATTAATAAACTAAAACAGAACGTAATCGTGGTGTCAGAATAAGTCACTGCGTTAAATATTTAAAAATAAATCCCTACCCCTACCCCTACAAGGTATGCAACATTATCTACAACGAATGATATATTTGAGTTACAACACAGTACGGTATGCAACAAGGAATACGAAACTCATCAGAGACAATTAATAATGGAACTTGTAGAAGGAAAAAATAGGCACGTGACAAAATGTCCAAATGGTCAAACGCAAACCAAAAACTAAATAGCCAACTAAGGGAAAAGAAAAAAGAACGAATGGAAGGTCAAAAAGGCGATAACTGAAATAAAATTAACTACCAATAGTAATTTCTAAAAATAATCTATATAATATATAATAATCTTCTTTAAATTTTGCATAAACATTTTTTTTAACAGAATTGATGAAAGATGTGTTTCGTATTTTATTAAAACTCATCGCATAACGGGTCCTATTAGAAACATTTTCGACTTCTAAGCGGAGGAAGTCGCGGGCAAAAGCTAGTATATAATAAAATATAAGCAACAAATACTTTAATTGACTAGGCATAAGTTTAAAATTTCATTTCCTTTTATTAAATTTTATATTTTGTAAATAAAATTTGTTACAGCAATCGACCGGCAATGAACAAATTATTCAAGGATTTTGGTTTACGCCATCTATTGAAAAAGAAGATGAAAATGCATTTATAACCGAAAACCAGTTTGCCGCTATCAAAAATGGACATATGAATAGAGTGCCCCTTATGATTGGAATTTGCTCAGAAGAATCAATAGCAAGGTTTTCAAGTACGTCCATATTTTAAAGCAGTATGCGAGTTTGTTGACTTAGTGATACTTAAGTAACACTGTAACAATTTTTATTCTTCTCTTAAGTGTCCAAATTGAGATAAGTTTTTGTTTAAAAAATGGTTACATTATAAATGTTAGGCATTAAGAAACGATTATTTAGCTATTAGAAAAATTGAATTCATGTTTTCTGAGTGCCGTTGGCGGAAATCGGTAGAAACCGTCCACCTTGTTTTATTAGTTAGCTACAGCAAAAGCCAAATAAAGTTGCGTTCACGTCACCAAGATCGTAATTCTATTGCATGTGTGGCTGCATATATATATAGAGAAGTGTATATACCTAGGTTTGCTAAACAATCGCTTCTAAAGATAACTCGATCAATAAAAAAACTTTTGTAACAAAATAATGTATATGGAATATAGCTTTTTTGGATTTAGACGTCACTTAATGTAACATTTTGTGTTAAAATTTTCATAAAGAGGCCACCATTAATGACGGTAAAATAGTCACTGCCAGAAATACTGTCATGTTGCCGCGTCGTTTGTGACTTTTCTACTCGTTGTGTCATCGATTTTTGAGGTTTTCTTAGGAAAAAAAATTATAATAAAAAACCGTTTTTTTAAAACAAAAAAGCATTTTCTTCTTTGATTGTTAAAATGCCCAAACAGCTAAATAGTCGATGCAAAGAACTTGTGGCTTCATTAGTTAATTATTTTGAAAAATATCAAGAGTGTTAAAACCACCAAAACGAATGGCAAATGTTTGTTGTAATAAAAAACATAAGTTGTTACATGAACATTTAAATAATATCATTGCAGATATATTATATTCTACGCTGGAAACGAAAACGGATTTATACAGGGCGCTAAGCAATATTTTATTTAAAAACTCAACTTAGTGATCATTATGGGGAAATAAATCAGACGCATTGATAATGCTTAATAATTTACCTTATCACAGCATGTTATTGCTTAAAACTCCGAATACAGGATGGTTAAAAAGTGCTATTCAGAAGTGGTTGATAGAAAAAAACATTTCCTATTTCCACATAATGTTTAAAACAGAACTGTTGCACATCATTAGTAAATCAGTAAATCTCAGTAAATATACAAATATAATCTTACGTCTTCCTCCTTACCATTGCATATTTAACCCTATTGAATTAGTTTGGGGCATAGCGAAAAATTATTACAATAGGCACATTGTTAGGGATGGTAATAGCGCGAGTAACTGCCAAAACATGTGGCATGAGGTACTGTAAATGATTACTCCTGACATGTGGAAAAATTCTATACAACAAACTGAAAAATAAATATTTAAATTGTACGAGAGGCAAAGAATATTTGATTGTCCAGAAATTAGTCCGATAGTTATAAATTTTTTGTGAAGAGAGTGACACTTATGTTGAATCGGATTTAAAAAATGAACTAGAATTTGTCAACATTTTACATAATGTTGATTTCTTTAATGTCAGTTTTTGTTTTTAAAAATACGTTCATTATTAAAACATATCTTATTTTATTGCTTGTGTTTTTATTATATTTATTATAAATAACTGGTAGTTCAATAATAACATCACCACTTTTATTGTGGAATTCCTTACTTCGTGAAATCTATTTATAAATGTTATTAATAAAAAACACAAATGGAAAGAAATTATTGATAATTTTTTAGTTTTCATTAAATATATTGTGAAGTTTTCTACATTTACGTTTTTTGTTTACTTCAGCTATTATCTATTAATTTCCATATTTCATGAATAATCTGGCAACGCTGGAAATGTTCACAATAATGACGTGAACGCAACTTTATTTGGCTTTTGCTATAGTGTCCAAATTAAGTTTATTTTTTGTCCACAAAAAAATGTTGCTCAGTTCCCGTTTATTTTTGTTCGCCCAGTATGTGGTTAATTTTCAAATGACATTTCATCTGTAAACTTTCGCGAACCAATATCAGGTCTATGTACGAGGATTTCCAAAAACTGTGAAATGTATATAAAAATAACGGAACGTAACTGCATATAAATGACAGATAAAAACACAATACGTTAACATCAAAAAAATCTGTAAAAAGTTTAAGCTAATGTCAACAAGAACTACTTTACCTTATTTAGTTAAGCAAGTTTATTATTATTGTAACGATTTTGCGATACGCCACTGGAATGTTACATAAACAAGCTGGTGACGATGACGAAACAACCAATGACGAGGATGTTCCAGTATCTGTACTAATCTAAAATTTTCGACTGAATAGTCTGGATGAGTTTAGAAACTTTTCGTCTTTTTCATTTAAACAGAGTGTTTTAAAAAATGTGACCCCGTCTATAGGATAGGCAGAAAACTTAAAAATTATTGGGGTGGGTTTGCTTTGTAAAAAAATTTCGTAACGTCATCCGTATTCAATATAAAGGGCGTTAAAGATAAAAAATTTATACACATTTATTACGATTTTGCCGAAACTACTGGTAACATTGTAACGAAATTTTATGCGAATATGTTTTAGAAGCTGATTCATCCCATGAATTTGTTTTTATATCTGACTCTTATAGAGGGCGCCAGTTACACGGTTCGTACTAAGTATTATTAAACATAACTTTTTTAAGGTTAAATTTAATAATCCAAATTTCAAGAAAGTTTAAACATCATTTAATTTTACACCAAAATGGTACTTCTTGTAAAACATGATACCGTGTACGATTTTCGAAATATTTTGATTTGAAAATTATTCAGTTAATAACCCGATGCTGGCATAAAGTAATGATGTTTTAAAAAATTCCATATCAATAGTTGGAATCGACCTCTTTAAAATTGGATGAATTTTGGTCAAAAGTTTTCTTTTATCAGAAAACAAACATTTGTCAAAGGAAAAAAATTTAAGTTTTTTTTTGAAAGTTATTTAAAATTTCACTATTTTTCTAATTTCTCTACTTTATTATTTAAATATCTCAAAAACTATTATGGATAGAAAAATGCGCTTGGGTTTATTTTAAAGAGGATACTTGAGGCTAAAGAAAAAAAAATATTTTTGAAAAAAAATTTTGAAAACGAAAATCGAATTTTGACACAAACTTTTGGGCTTACATTTTTTTCCAGAACACCTTTAAATATTAATAAGAGACCCTAAAATTTTCAGGGAGGTGTTTTTTTTTTTGTTTCAAAATTATGAATTTTTGAGTTTTGGCAAAAAAAAATTTTTTACTCCTGAATCCAGTATAGTTAACAAAACATGAAGTTTTGTCATTTTGAGTAAGAGAAAATTCATTATATGACATAAAAACTTAAAGGGAAAACAATTAAATGCAAATTCTTATTTATGTATTTGGTATAGCGTTTCAATTTTACACTTTATTTTGTGAGTTTTTTTTTTAACTTGCTTCACTGGTGTTAATGACGTATTTTTTTTCATTATTTTAAAAAAGGTTATTCATTTTTAGTTTAAAATTTAACTATAAAATACCAATATTTATAATGACCATGACCACTAAATTTGTGTGGAGAGGGTAAAACAGTTGCTCGTGCAATGCTCCCCACCATAACAAGTTCCTGGCTCTAATAATGACAGTTTTTTTACCTGTTTTTTACCTGTTACCCACAAACTCGTAAATATCAATATTCTTTAATCGAAAATCATTTCCTTCTTGAAGTGTTGACAGAGTATTTATTTTTATTAAATCATACGTATTCCCTGTACCGCTACAGCATTTTTAAATTTTTTGTTCAATTTTTTCTCAGACTGTTAAATTTGTTCATTGGAGACGAAGTGAGAATTTATTCCTCGAACATGTTTTTTTGTCCATTTGCATAGTTCCTCAGGTGTCTAAATTTGTTGATTAGTTGGTAGGTAGCTGAAGATTGGCTCGGCTAACTAATCGCTTGATTGTTCCAACCAAACCATCACTTGGACCCTTTCTATGATAGGTTGCGAAAAAATTCCATTCGGCTTTTATTTGAAAGTCTTTTATGATGTAACAAGTTAACTTAATTATAGCGATTCTTATATTGAGCTACTACACCATCCGAAAAATAAATATGAGGAGTTTTATTTTTCAAAATTGACGGTAATACCTCTTAAAAGCTGTAAACTGCATTTGTGTTATGCGTTAGATTATCTGCAATTATTACCAAGCTCATTCTCGTTGCTTTGTTTATAATAGCAAGCAAATGGATGGATTGTCGCTTGACTGTTATTCCAATATACTTCTTGAACACTATTTTGAAATAAAAACGCATAATTTTTAAGAAAATCAGCAACAACAAGAACTTGTTCTATTTCTAGATTATTTCTTATAGTTTGAAAATATTCTGCTTGTTTTTGAGATACGAAGTCATGCTGGAGTAGTTTTGGAATTGATTCAAGTAAGAAATCAACAAATGCGTCAGTTGACTTAATAACCGTGTCTAAAGAACATCTGTCCACTTGTCCACAAGTCCATTGGCTATAAGTAACTTCATGTAAAAAGTTATCCGTGAAAAGATTTTCCAGGATACGTCAATATATATATATATATATATATATATATATATATATATATATATATATATATATATATATATATATATATATATATATATATATATATATATATATATATATATTTACTGAAAATAGTCGCAAAAAGGGTAGACCTATCGTGTGCCGCGGACGGCCCGCACTGCGACCATTAGAATGGGAAGGGATAATAGAAAGGAGATGATTGTAAACCCGCTTTTTGAAAAGTTTCAGGTGATAGTTTTCTGGAAAAACTGATTTTGGAACTTCCATTCTGTAGCAGCCCTGTAAAAAAAGGATTCTTGATGGAGATTGGTCCTTGTAGCGTCAATCTTGAGAGTAAATGGGTGAGACTTATCAGCGTGCTGAGTTTTTCGGCCGGTGGTGGTATATGAGTTTTTATTTCTCTGGAGCATCTGCCATGAAAATATCTGTAAAGTAATGTCTGGTCTGCAACTCTTCTTCTGTGTTCTAGTGGGTGAAGGGTATCTGTGAGAATTGAGCTGTTTATGAACCGAATGGCCTTTTTCTAAATGGAATCTAGAAGACGAAGAGAATGCCTTGGTGCTGAACCCCAAAATTGCAAGCAATACTCCAGTAAAGGTCGGATTTGAGCCTTGTACGTCGTCAACAGGAGTAAAAAACTTTCTAGCTTAACACAGAAAACCTAGCCTCTGGATTGCTGACTTTGCAATGTCAGCAACATGGTCATGCCAAGACATATTATTAGACA
Organism: Agelastica alni; assembly: GCA_950111635.1. Taxonomy (NCBI): domain Eukaryota; kingdom Metazoa; phylum Arthropoda; class Insecta; order Coleoptera; family Chrysomelidae; genus Agelastica; species Agelastica alni. Next base: position 59,035,104 of record OX467711.1, on the reverse strand, counting down.
CCGTGACTCCCAAAATCGAGATAGAGGGACTTAATTCAAGGGTATTTCCGGACATTGTAATGGAATGATTTGAGGAATTCACTTTCTTGGAAAACGTGGCGCTTTGTGTTTTCTGGGCATTAAACTGAACAAGAATGTTGGTTCCTCACTCAACGATGGCTTCAAGATTTCTATTGATGAAGTCAACTGTTTTTGCCTAAGTCTATTTGTATCATTCACCGAAAGTGATCAAGAGTATGTGAAAGTTGAGACAAGTGTGCTGTCATCTGCAAAACTGTAAATGGGGTTCGTAAGGGTTTTTAAAAAGTCGTTGATGTGTAAAAGAAATAGGGTGGGGTACAGGATGAAACCCTGGGTTACTCCGACATTGGTTTTTAACGCATCAGAAGAAATACGTCAACTGCCACTTGTAAGGAGCGATCTTGCATGAAGCTCATGAGCCAATGGCGCAGTTTAGTTGGGAGTCCGTAGGCAGATAATTTGCTTAACAATGCCTGGTGCCAAACGCGGTCAAAGACTTTAAATATATCTAAGGCTATTGCACGGGATTCACCAAACTTTTCAATAGTGTTTGTCCAGAGCTGAGTGACATAAGCCAGCAAATCTCCAGTAGGCCAAAGTTGTCGAAATCCATATTGTTTGTCATGAATTATCTCAAATTTTTCCAGATATTTTATAAGTTCCATGTTAATCGCTTTTTTCATAACTTTGAATATGACTGAGAGCAATGCAATAGGGCAAAAATTCGCAGGAATAGTCTTCTTTCCTTTTTTCGGAATTGGTTGGACTTTAGCGTTTTTCCACATGGACGGAAATACACCTTTGCTGTATGATAGCTTAAATAGTCCTAGGGTAAGCACAGGTCTTTATGACAATTATCGGAATTCCATCTGGTCCTACTGCCCTATTAGATTCAAGATTTCGTAGGATTTTCCTGATATTACGATGACGGATAGCGACTTCAGGCATTGATGAGTTTATTCTAGGAATCGTTGGGGGTTGTTTTCCATTGGTATCGAGGGTTGAGTTAGAACTGAACATTCCGGCCAGCAGATCCGCTTTTTCCTTGGAAGATATGGCTGTCGTGCCGTCGGACCTCTCGAGTGGTGGTAAAGAAGAAGTTGTGAAATTCTTATTTATGGCCTTAGCCAAAGACCAGATGGACTTTAATCTAGGAGGGGCATTGACAAGCTTTTTGCATATTCTCGTGTCATAGGATTCGTTGGCAAGTTCAATCGTTCTATTGCAGGTGTTCCTCGCGTGGACAAAGGCTTCTCGGTTAGCAATTGTCGGGAATTCGCACCAGAGTCGATATGCTTGTTTTTTATTACGCACCGCACAGTTGCATTCTTAGTTAAACCAGGGTTTGGGGTTGGAGAATTGTCTTGTACCATGAGGAATGTATGAGTCCATACCTAGCCTTATGATATCGGTGACAGATTGTTATCGGAACGATAAAAAAACACTACTACAGCGACAAAAAAGTGTTTTCGTACTAAAATAGTAGTCACTTCCAGTTATCCAACGCTGCATTTGTTTCCCCCCCTACCTCTTTAGGACGCCTTCTGTGCGAACAGTCTCGTTATTTAATAGCCACACCTCGTACTTTTCAATTTACGTACAGTCGCATTAGAGATTTAACACCGAGCCCACCCCAGCCCGCAAGTTTATTCAAAAGCAATTCGCGACAGCTAGTTTAACGAGTTTCAGTTAGTTCCATTTACTGACGTCGGCAAAAAAATCAGCTCCTTTGTAAATTTTCCGAAAACATTAAAAAATTGAATTTTCGCCTGCCTGCAACGGAAAATCTACGAATCAATTGTTTAACAATTATTTTATTTTTGCATGCACCTTTCGATGATCTGACCACGGAGCAATTTAGTTTGGATCGGTAACAATTTTTTCGTATAGTTCATAATTTTTTAATGTTTTCGGAAAACTTACAAATGAGCTGATTTTTCTCCCGACGTCAGTAAATGGAACTAATTGAAACTCGTTAAACTAGCTGCCGCGAATTGCATTTGAATAAACTTTGCGGGATGGGGTGGGCTCGGTAGATTTTTCGACAAAATATCAAAATATAATTTATTCATAAAAATATGTTTTTTTTAGCCAACAACTTTTTACCAATAGTGCAAGCTTATGAAAATGATCTGTCGAAATTGGTAAATAAAAATATGCACATAACTGATCCCTCGTTGAAAAGACAAGTAGGTTCAGAAATAAGAAAAATATATACCGATGATTTGTTAGTTAATAACCCAGGACCAGCGATTAGAGTGAGTAACCAAATATACAAATTAAATTAAAGTACACTCGGGTGTAAAAAAATCGAACCGTTCACATATTTTCATTTAAAATGGAAATGTTTCAGTTTTAAGCTTTGAAATGATTTTGAATGCAACAGTTAACATAAAAAATCAATTATACAACATTTTAGAAAAAATAACAAGTAATTTTATTTTTTTGTTTTTTAAACAGAACAAGCAAAATATGTAAAATAAAACTGTTTAGTTCAAGCAAAAAAATATGAATAATCAAAACAAAATGGTTCTCTTCATTAACATTTATTATACCGCGTATTACCACTTCGGATCCTTATTACAACCTGTAAATGTCTTAACATGTTTTGTATTAATGTTAATGTCTTCCTGATCGATTTAATCCCTTAATTGTGGTGAGCATGATTTTTAGTCTACGTCATTAAGGTTGGGACTACACGCTGGCTAGTTTATCTGGGTAATCTCGACCTCATTTGAACAATCGGTAACAATCTTGGCATGGTGAGAGGCCGCGTTATTGTCCATAAAAACAAAATTGGGTCCTACCAATGGTGCAGAGTATGATAGAATTACGGTTGAAATGGTGATGGCTGGATAGTGCGTGGTAGCTAGTCTACTGTACCACCATTTTAACCTTTGATGAAGAAGCGGTAGCGTACCAGGAGACTGTTGCAAGGTCATTATCGTACCACTTTACAAAGGAAAAGGTTTGCAGTGGGATAGAAAAAACTACCGAGGCTTTATTTTACTCGGCATTGTCGGCAAACTACATGCAAAGGTATTGATTAAAAAAGTAACAAATGACACTGATGAGAAGAAGAAGAGAAATAAATGAATTGTGATCGACATTGTCTGTGTAAGTGAGCGGTAGTTTGATACGAACGCTGAAATCACTTTACAAGAATTCCAGTTCTTGTGTCAGGATAAACAAAACTTTCACAGACTAATCTAACATAAAATATCAGTGGTCTGGGTGCGACCCGAGAGGTCCACACGACTAACTTCGCAGAGAAAAAAATTAAAAAAGTACCATATGTTTTGTTGTTATAATTATGATTAAAATTATTGTAAAAACGATTTCAAATTGTTTATCACAAATTATAATTGCCATTAACAATATTCTGTTTATGTCAACCGTATTCTTTCAAACTTTTTCTTGTCATTTTATAAGCAGGAGTTATTTTCAATTGTTTATAACAGTTGAAATTTGTTTTTTAATTATTATGATCAATAATTATTTGTTAGTAACAATATTCAATTGTTATAAACAATTCTTGATTATTACTAACAATAATTTTTCACTGTTATAGCGTCTTCAATGCTGTTCTATTAATACTGACACAAATTTAAAATTCTCCAATTCCTATTTTTGTTTTCTGAAACTATCTCTTTTTATGAAATATTGTCATCATATTTTTAATACAAATATTCCTAACATGCAATAATCATATTATTTAAAAGGTCTTAAAATTTTGTATTAAAAATAGTATAACTTATAAATTGCAAAATTCAGGTAGTTATATATTTTTTAGTTTTTTGATTCTCCATAAAAAACAGCTTGACCAATTTTGTTGAAAATCTAATCAGTTCTAAGTTGCGTAATTATGCGTCGAATGCAATTGGTCTTACGTCGATATCATTTTTTGTTCTCGAGTTAATCGAGACGAAAAATAATTCCAAACGCACATACAAACATACATTAGATGCGTTTCCTGGTTGACAGCAGATTTTTTCTCAATTATTTGTTTCAGACAAAATATATTACCGTTGCACGATGTTCCGACTTTAAATCCTGATTCTTGTGTTTTATATTCCGCTTCCATTAAATCTCTAATAAATCTCCATTATAGTCGATTCAACGTTCTCGTTACTGATATTCCTCTATAATTAGTACATTCCAATTTACTTCCTTTTTTGTAAATGGATATGTACGCGTTTTCCCATTCTTTGGGTATAGCAGCTTCGTTAAGTTATTGATTTATACACCAAGTAATAGATCCGAAGAGTTTTTCAAATCCGTTTTTGATTAGTTCGGCTGGAATTCCCTCCGGACCTGGGGATCTTCCATTATTTAGTTTCCTTATAGATTTTTTTACTTTTTTAATTTCCACCACAATATTTTCACCATTTACCACTATTACTGATGGTGAACTTTTAATATATTTATTTTTAATAAGTCTTCGTAGTATTTTTTTCATTTTTTCATACTTATTAGTTCTATACTTGTTTGTGTATTATCTGTGGCTTTTACTTGATTTATAAACTTCCATGTTTCTTAGCATCTTCTTCCCCCAATATATGTATTTATTTCTTAACATTTTTTATCCCATATCTCTCTTTTGGTAATTATTATCTTCTGTCTTGTTTTTCGTTTTATTTCTTTGCACGCTTCCCTGTGTTCTTGTTGTTTAGTACTTAACCATCTCAAGTAGGCTTTTTTTTTTTCATGTCTTTAATTTCCTCGGTCCACCAGAGTTTGTTACTGATTTTTTTCTTTCATAATCCTAGTACTTCCTCCGCCACTTTTTTAATACTCTCTTATTATATTGTCGTATACTTCTTCTACGTTTTGTTCCTACCATCTGTTTGTTGATATTTCATCTAATCTTCTTTGTTATAGTCTCTTTGTACTTTCATGGGCAAGGCTGTTCAGGTTATATTTTATAGTGTTTATTGCTTGTTTGTTCTTTAGTAGTTGGTATTTTGTTTTTGCGTTGTTTGTATGGGAAGAAGATTTTTAATTTTACCAAGTTATGAGCTGAACCGCACGTTACGCCTCTATACGCTCGGACATCATTTATCTGTAAATCATTGTTTTGTTTTACAATAACATAGTCAATGATAGATCTTAAATTTCTAGTGACTTGTATTCAAGTGTACGTATGTATTTCTTTGTGTTTAAAAAACCCATTTACTATTTTAAGTTTATAACTTTCACATACTTTAATTAGTCTTTCTTCGTTATCATTTTCACATCTTTCTAGGTTATTATTTTTACATCTTTCTCCGTGTGGTTCAACCACTAAACTGTTTGTTTTTCTTCCTGTTCTACTATTCAGATCTCTTAAAATTATGATTTTTCAATTATTTCCAATCTTTGTTATTTCATCATTTAGTTTCTCGAAAAAGCCGTTCTTTACGGCTACTGGTTCATCGTAAGATATACCATAAACCCCAAACATCGTAACATACCTATTGTTTAGAGTTTGTTTTCTGACTCCTGTATATACGTGTACATAGTTTTTTAACATTCCTATTCCTACTCCATTCTGCTTTGTTTCGGTTAAGACGATAATATCCGTACTCAGTTTGGTTAACTCCTGTATTATTTCTTCTATTTTACCGCTGTTACCTTGACATTCCAGGTATCCAAATTCATTGTCCTTTTCCGTATCTTTTGTCGTTTTCCCGTTTATCCCGTCCAAATTTCCGTGCCTTCTATTAGGCTTTTTGTTATATTTTGGTTTGACAAGTGACAGAGAACCAACCTGACGACTCAAGTGTTTTTTCATGGTTTCTATGCTGCATAGTCTTTACGACCCTCTTACAATCTACCCTGTTTTTATTTGGACGCCTGCCGCAAACAAAAAGTTTTATCAGCAAAAAGGCCATTTCCTACCTGCAGTGCTATAGTTATGAGTATTACCATATACATTTTACAATAATATTATTTTAATTTAAATTGCTTGTTATTCTTGCCGTCGTCAAAAAAATCCGTCAAATTTTCCTCGTGTTCCAGTGATATGACTAAAGAATCTACAGTAAGGTCAATAAAATGGTCCGGTTTCCACATTTTTTCTTCTTCTGTTATTACATGCTCAACACACTTTTACCATTTTTTGGAATCAATATTTTTTTAAAATTCCTTAAAGAGAATAATTTTAATATCTTTTATTTTAAACGTCCTGTTTCTCCTCGAAACAAAACTTTTATCTTTGGCTCAAACGGGTTTAATGGGTTCGAAGTGATAATGGGTCAGACGGAAAATAGTGTTACAATTTTTATAGTTTTATCTTGGGTTTGGCGATTAAAACTCTCGATCCAATAGCAAAACAATGTTTATTTCTATACAATAACTTCTATTTTCATTAACCACTTAGATATTCACTTAGCAATACAACTTTTACAACTCTATATAACTATTTACATTTAATAATTCGTAAACACATAAGCTAATACTCATAATCGTTATAATCGTTTTCCCTTTTATATTCCCGATACCATAGTTCCAGATCTTTCTATTTGTTTCTCAATTTTCGACGCGGATTCGAGACATTGCGCGACTTTCCTAGGCTCTGTCGGTGGTTTACAAGGGAGAGCGGTCGAACACGGTCCCTCGACGCCGTCGACCTTACGGTTGCTGACAGGACCGGATTTGTAACAATTGTAACATTTTTGTTCAGTGCAGTTTTGTCAACTACATACTCCGTGAGAGCTTTATCTAAACAGTTTCTTCTTCACCATACTTTCGTCAAATATTACGTATTTTTGTCCAAGCCACTGAATAATGTCCGCTTTTCTCCGGTATTTGGTCAACTTTTCAAGAAAGTTAACTTGCATTGTCCGTCACTATAACAGAATAAGGTGGAATGAGGTCCAACATTTTTTCAGAATATTCTTCAAACACATCGTCGTTCGTTTGTTCATGGTAATCACCAGTGTGATTTGACTTAACAGTCGCTTTCCTTTCCCAGATGGCGGCTTTAGTCCGGTGGACCAAACTACTAAAAATTCTTGACGAGAACTTGAAATATTTTAGCTTGCCACATCTTTTCAACAGTATATACGAGTATCTTCTTTATCGAGCCAAATTTCATTCAAATAATAAATATTTCTATTCTCACTTCAAAACTGTTTTTTCTGTCTTAAATAAAATCTCTTGCAGCAAATAATTTCATCTTTTTTTATTAAGAGCAATTTCATATTTTGTTTTTCCAGTTAAAATTCATTCATTCATTCAGTTTTCCACAATTTCTTTTTGCTTATTGTTGAGGACATAATTTAGTTTTGGTTTCAATGCTCCTAGAATTTTGTTGAGGGTTGGTATTTGTTTTCTAAAATAAAACGAATGCACTGTTCTTTTAATTCCAAGTTTGTAGTCTTCCATAAGCACAATTTTTTTCCTGGGAGGTTATGACATAAATGTATATTCTTCAGGTATTCAAAGATACAAAGTGCGTGCGTGCGCATCACATCCTCTTACCATTTGAGATCACTTGGGTACAGGACAATAAACATTAAGTGACATTTTTCGTAACGAAAAACGTTCATTTCCTAACTACATTAAAAAAAATCCATTTTTTAACCAGCTGGGATAAGACGTAGCAGTTACAAAAAATGTCGTTTTATATTCCAAAATTAGAAAAATGCATTTTCCACTGTTTAACCAACCCAATTATCTACGCCTATGTAATAGCTCTCAGAAAATAATTTATTACTCCGAACCATTTCGAAATAGAGTATGGTAGATGACAGTCCAACCGTAAATTTTAACTCCTGCACCTGCATGAGTCATAAATGGTAAAAAAATGAATAAGCGTTACCATTGGTAAATGATTTTCCGGGCTGTTCGGCCGTCGTGGTTCAAGAATAGTTTTCGACGTGTCGCCATCGCTAGTGAATGGAATCTTCGAGAGGTGTTGTTTGCTTGTCGGCTGGTCGAAGATTTTATTCATTAAACAAAACTTTATTTGCCTCGATTTCTTATCACTAATATACTTATTAACTCCGAATAAAGTTTTTTAGTAATCCTGTATTATTTTTAGTACCTTTTGTATTGTTTTATTTAAATAAAAATTTGGGAGTATTAAAGAAATAACATTTCGACTGGGTTATAAGTTTTTAAGGTAATAAGAGTACAACACAATTAGGATATCTACCTGCTTCACCATCCTTTTTTTAATCATTAATACCATTAAGTTATTGTATTCATTTAGTATTTCAGTGACATGTCTTTTACCAGAAGTATTATAACTCATGCTAAGCTACAATCAAAGTTTAGTGATGTTTATTTTTACCAATTTTCATATCACGGAAAAATTGCAGGAGATAGACCATTCGTAAAAGGTGAGTAAATATTGTTGCAAATCATGTATACATACTGTTATAATATGAATATTTCCGTGAAAAATTTATATTTTTGAACAGTATTTGTTAATAGTTGAGTATAGTAATTAAAATTTTTTGTATAAAATATTATTTTGAAATATTGATGTAAAAGATAGAAACATTTATTTGGACATTAGAAAAATTAAATTACAATTTTTAAAATTGTCTAAAACATACGTAAAATGATTACATGACAAATAGATGTCAAAATTTAGAGGTACGTTTAAAATTCAAAAATTTAAGTTCCTTTCTAATCTGTTTAAAAAAATTATAATTTAAAATTTATGTTATCATAGAGTGTAAAAGAAAAATGTAACAAAGAAGTAAGAAGTTGAACACGAGAGAAGGTAGACGTGTATACATATTAAAAAAAAAGAAATATTTATTATAAAAAAGAGACGTGTTTTGACAAGTTTATAATTCTCAAAAGAGAAGAGAGAAAAGTTTTTTTCAAGGTCATTGTACGCAGCATCAATGTAAAGGACAATTTAAAAAAGGTTGGACAGTTTACCGATAATTTATTTGTGTATAATTGTATTTTTTTTTTGGGGCGATGGGGTTCGCTTCCCGTCACGCGTTGCTCCCCATAAGGATGAAACGTAAACTGCGAATAGCAACCATGCTACTTTGAATGTGGGGAAGAATTAAATATAAAATTAATAAAATTTACACGATGATAAAAGAACGACGGATTGATGTTCTTTGTGTAAATGAGACCAAATAAAAAGGAAGTAAAACCATAACATATGGACCTTCCACAGCCCAATAGTTAGTAGTTCCGAAAACCTGCAGATGTTCTCAGAGCATTTGTGGATTCACTTGTACACAAGACAAGGATGATGCCAGAGAAGTATAACTGATTTCACAATTGTGGATTAAAGAAGGAAAGTAATGGACACTCGGTCGTACCGCGGCGCAGGCATTAACACATGCCACTTCTTAGTAATGAGCCGAATAAGAGGTCTCTTAAACGGTGGCGGCATCATGTGCAGGAATCAAGTAGTGTACTAGAGCGTATAAAAATTGAGAATTTGCAAGTAGAAGGTGTAAAAGAGTAGTAGTTTGTAAGTAAATGAATTAAAAAATTTGACAGTTTAGATAAAGTATGAGAGGTTGAAGAATTGTAGAGGCAATTCAAGGAAAAAATCGTTAATGTTGCTATTGAAGTGTGTGGTGTAGGTAAAAGAAGGAAGGGATAAAAGTTACAGAAATGTGCGTAGAGGTTTAAAAAGCAGTGTCAGAAAAGAAAAAGCCTGGCTGGATTGGCTGGCTACAAATGCCAAAGAACGCAAAAGGCAACGATTGGAGATGTAAACAAGACAAGAAATGAGTATAAAATGAAAGGTGACGCAAAAAAGGTTGCGGCAAGAAAGGAGAGCCATAGGTTAAAATACTACCTCGCAACTGGAAAAAATCAAAAACCACATGGTAGTATGGTGAATGCGTTTTAAAAAGATGAAAAAAATACTTTAAAAGTTTATTTAAGAAAGAGGATACGCAAGCACAGGCGATTGTGGAAGCGTTGAACAATATGAAACAGGGTAAGGCTGCAGGGTACGATGGGATAACTGTTGAAATGCTAAATGCTGGACACGGTATGAGAGCTAGTCATTTTAACCTTTGTTAAAGGAGTGGTAGCGTATCAGACGACTGCAAGGCCGTTATCGTCTTTTTCATATATATTTGAAATTTTGATACAAAATTTAACGCTTTTAAGTGTTTAGAATATTGTCTCAGCCGAATATCATTAATATTGTTAATTGATTTTTTGATAACAATAAATATACTATTTCCAAACTAAGTTTAAAAAAGATAATTTTACAAGGGCACTGCGATATTCCGGTAATAAGCGCTTTATTCCTTAATAAGTTATATCAATAAATTTAGCAAAGATATTGGCCGCTTCTTTTTATATGCTACAGGTAGCACAACTTATTTTTGAATATTAATTAACGTTACTAATACGCATTTATCAAATCATCAGTCACTATGTAGCTCGCAGATGTTCTTATGAAAAGAAGTTGGTCAAATCTTTAGACGTTTCAAGACATCAGCTCGCGTTAGTTCTCAATAATTTTTTAAGAGATTTTTATTTATTGCGTTTTATTTTTTTAGTGATATTTTTAAAATGGCTTTTTGGAGATCGTTTGGGGTAAATGATGAGTCAAACGAATTGCTTAATGTTGACGATATTCACATTAATGATGAAATTCAAAATAATGTAATTCAAAGTAATGATAATATCCAAATTAATAATAAAATATACCTTAATAATGCAATTCTAAATAATAATAAAAATGAAAAACAATTTTGGGAATTTAAAAATCGAAATTTGCATATTCAATTTCAACAAGTAATTTTAAATTATATATTCATGCTTAAAAGCTGAAAAAGTCAATTCAACTCAAGATGAAATAATTAAAAAAATATGCAAATTTACGAGAATTATTTATTCCACAATTTATTTAGTTATTAAACAAGACGTTATGATTTAACACGAGAAAAAACAAAAACGTATCGTTAGCCGTCGGATAGATGATGCATCTAAAGATGTGATTCAACAAACGTTTTACAATACGTACAAAGAAAATCAAGTCCCAACATTAAAAATTATATTTAATAAATTGCAAGATTTTAACGATTTTAAATATAAATCATTAGAAAAGTTCGACCAATTTTAATAAAATGTGGTTTTAAGTATAAGAAGTTAAATAGTCGAATGTGTATTATGGAATTGACTCGTTTTTTGATACTTCGTCAAAATTATTTAAGACAGATCCTAAGTTATAAAAAAAGTAATAGAAATATAGTTTATTTAGATGAAACGTGGTTCGACTCTCACGATGTCGTTCAATAAATAAATAAATAATTTTTGAAAATATACTTATCTGATTAAAAATAAAATTAATAGGCCACTGGTCGGTTTCTTTTAAAGATTTTATGGCTTTTAATGGGATGTTTTTTTTATATTTTTAAACTGATATTGGAAGAACTATACATGTAGTCACGCCTTTTTCCGTAGTGGTAGGCAGAAACCACTTCCACAATAATAAAAAAATAATTCAGTGTAACAAAAACATAAAAACTGATGTCTCCCCACTCTCTACTCCCTCTTTCTTTTGGTTACTCTGTTTGTACTGGTCTTTCTATCAAATTCGGAAGACTTTAGTATTTTTATAAATATAAACATTTTTTTTTAGATGCTTATAGAGTCGGTCATTCAGAAGAAAATCATTATTTGTGGTCATTTTACAATCATTCCATGTTAAACAATTATCCTGCTTTGGATGTTACAACTAGTGAAAGATTTAGAACGTTATTTACTAACTTTGCCAAATACCTGTAAGTACTGCAACTATTTTTTAAATTTCCCATGAATACTTTTTTGTATTTGTATTTAGATTACCTTTTGGTGCACAATAACCAATTTGCAAGTGTCTGACAACCTAGAGGTTAATAGTATATTATTCAACGAGCGTATAATGAAGGTTATTTATTCACGAGGTGAAGTTTACTGCCACGAGCGCTAGCGGGTAACATAAATCACCGAGGGAATAATAACTCATTATACGCGAGTAGAATACTATACTTTATCCACGACTACTAATTATTTTTGTTGTAGTAGTATTTGAACAATTGGTCAAGTTAATCGCAGGGATAGAACTAACATCAAAACTAATGTTTTGGTGACTTGTCGAAACATTTGAATTATATGTATATTGATTTGTTTGGTTTACTTTTGGTTAAATTGAAGATGATATTTTGTTGGCCGTATCGGTTTTATTTTTGACGAAGTCGTCTATGTAGCCTTCTGCCTCGGCGGTGGACTTTCATCCACTGTGTCTTTTGAGAACAGTAATATCTCCGCCTATGTCAACCAGTATTGTTGCAGAAGCTCTGCGGAAACTTTGACCAGAATATTGTTCTGGATTCGGTAATTTCAGAAAAGCATTCATTACTTTTACATGCACCCGTTACTTTCCATTATTAAAGCAACCTTAAATTACACAGAATTTAATGAAATAACTATGTGAAAGATTTATTTAATATTTACCTTTGTTGCTAGATATTTATCATCAGATAATTTAGTTAAAAAGTTATTGATATCTTCGCTAGAAAAAGTTTCCGCTTTTTTAGACTGAAAACCTTTTGACTTTCGTTTTAATAATGCTCGTAATTTTTTATAATCTTCTAAATTTATACCTTAATGTAAGGTATAGTGTGGACTAACTATCAATCTGACGAAAACAAGGTATTTGTGTGTGGGCGAGGAACCGAACAATCTAGTTCTTGAAAATGGACAACAAATTCCATCTTGTCAAGAATACGTATACTTGGGTGTTACACAGCACAGGACCTGACGTCAAAGAGATCGAAAAAATTGTTCAGGCAAAAAAAGTTATTGGGTGCCTCAACGGCATACTATGGAGTAAGGAAACTACTCAGAAACGTAAATATAATATATACGAAACAATGATAAAGAGCACCCTATTATATGGAGTAGAGACATGAAGGGTAAGTGAAAGACAGAAAAAAAAACTGGAGGTGGTGGAGATAGAAGCGATGAGAAGATCTTTATGTATATACAGAAGGGACCAAATTAGGAATGAGATAGTAAAACAACTGATGGGTGTGACAGGATCTATAATTCAAGACGTAAATGCCAAACAACTAACATGGTGTGGACATGTACAACGAATGCCAGCATCAAGACTACCTAAACAAATTCTAGAATGGCAACCGATGGGTCGACGAAAAACTGTTATAATTCTCACACATAATTTTCGCTGTCGGACTTTAAAATACTTTTATAGTTTACAGCAATCATATTACAGTTTTCTATAATTTTTGCACATATATACAGGGTGGGGCATCCCGACACGGTCCCTGTAAACCAAACCAATAATTTTTTCGGGAATTTCCCTATTTCATTATATGTATATTGATTAAGGCTGCAAAAGGAAATTATTTTGGAGTCTGCAGGGTGGCTCAAAAAAGTGTGACATATCAAAGTTGTGTTTTTTTAAATAGACACCCTGTATTTCGTTACACTTTTAAATAGTTTAAGAAAAAATAATACGATTTCATAAAAAAGGTACTTTGTAGCTAACTATAACCGTTCTCGAGTTATTTTTTTTTATGAAAATGCTAGGTACAATTGGAAACTAAATAACATCGAAATGTATAGAAATCATCCCTTCGAATTCTGACCAAGCATAAAAGAGGTTTTGGGCTATTGATTTCAATAAAACCCATATCTCAATATTATACAGAATGTTCAAAAATCATTGTCACTTTTTTATAATTTCGGATAAAGATAACTTTGTTATTTTAAATAAAACACCCTGTATTTTTTTGGTCTCAACAATATTAAATTTTATTATTTTTAATTTTATATTGGGGTTCCCTATACCAAACCTAAATAGTTTTTTAGATATTGGCTTTATCAAATATTAGTTTTTATTTCAATGCATTCTTTGACTTAAGATAGCTTTGGAACGACATTTATTTGATTTGCTGACAGAATTTTCATTGACAGTTGTTATACTTTACTTGCGTAAAATGCGTCGGAGACCCCAAGCAAGGAGTTCTTGTCAAAGGAGCTCTTTGCCCCTCTGCCAAATTATGTGAATGGGATAAGTTTTTATTTTCGACGGTAATAATTCAGCGAATGTTTTAAATAATGTAAAATACAATAACTGGTATTAAGAATTCTTTCAACAAGTTGAATAATATCGTTTCAAAGCTATCTTAAGTCAAAGAATGCATTGAAATAAGAACTACTATTTGATAAAGCCAATATCTGAAAAACTATTTAGGTTAGGTATAGGAAACCCCAATATGAAATGAAAGATAATAGAATTTAATATTGTTCAGACCAAAAAAAAAAGGGGGTTCTATTTAAAATAACGAAGTTATCTTTGTCCGAAATTATAAAAGAGTGACAATGATTTTTGAACATTCTGTATATTATTGAGAAACAGGTTCTATCGAAATCAATAGCCCAAAACCTCTTTTATGCTTAGTTAAAATTCAAAGGGATGATTTCTTTACATTTCGATGATATTTAGTTTCCAATTGTACCTAGCATTTTCATAAAAAAATCAATAACTCGAGAACGATTATAGTAAGCTACATGGTACTTTATATAAAATCACATTATTTTTTTCTGAACTATTTAAAAGTGTAACGAAAAATTTAAAAAACACAACTTTGATATGTCACACTTTTTTTAGCCACCCTGTAGACTTTAAAATATTTTATTTACAGCCTTAATCAATATACATTTAATGAAATGAAGAAATTCCCGAAAAGATGTATGGTTTGGTTTACAGTGACCGTGTCGTATGGGTTGCCCCTCGCCTCTTTCCCGTAGGGGAGGCTTTAGATATATTCAAGGCTTTTGCACGGGATTCGCCAAACTTCTCAATAGTTTTTTTCCAGAGTTGAGTGACATAAGCCAGCAAATCTCCAGTAGACCAAAGTTTTTGAAATCCATATTGTCTGTCATGAATTATCTCAAATTTCTCCAGATATTTGATAAATTTTTGAATTAATCGCTTTTTCCATAACTTTGGATATGACTTAGAGCAATGAAAAGGGCGATAATTCGCAGGAATAGTCTTTTTTTTAGGAATAGGTTGGACTTTGGCGTTTTTTTAAAACATATCTTGCTACTTCACCAAGTCAGTACTGTTACAAAATAAGGCCTGATCGGAACATCGTTTAAAATCCCTGCTTGTACACTGACACCAGAAGAGTTTAACTCAGCATTCATCGTCACATTTACCTTAAAAGTCGGTTCCTTGCTTTATTTATTGGTATTGTAAAAGTTAAGATTCGGATTCTTGTGTGACTTGCAGAATTCTATACGCTTGTCCATATTATCTTCATCAAGGCCTTGAAATAAAGTTTTTATCTTAGATAAATAAATCTCAAAAAAAATTAATTGATATTAAATATAGTAATGGATGTTAATTTTACACCCTTATAATGTAACAGGAATGTTAAGAAAATACCGGGGGTTAGTCATTTTCAAGTGCACGGAAATAACAAAATTTCAAGTTTTTATCTTTACTTAAATTTGAGAAAAACAAATTATAACTTAATTTTACTCACCACCTTTTAGGTGTGATATCTTGGAATGGGGTGGGCTAATGAAATTTTAAAGGAAAGATCCATCATAATTTCATGCGGGAAATAACCTTCTGAATTTTTTTGCATGAATTTTTAAACACCCTCTATGTGGCCAGTTTTTACACGTTGTTTTGTAAATGTCTTATTTTAGAGTATGTTGTTAATATTAAAATCAAAATTGTTAATTTTTTATAATTTATGTATCATTATAGAAATCCAACGCCAGAAAAATCAGAGCTCCTTAACCATATTATATGGCCCAAAGTAAAACCTGACGTCTTTGAATATTTGGATATTAATGAAACACTGACGATTCAAAAAGATCCTAAATCCAACGTTTACTCCAAATGGGTAGATTTATACGAAAAATACGCTGTTAAACCTTACGATACATTTTAGATGACAATCCAATTGTTTAAATGTAAAAATATTTTATCCTTAAATAAATACCCGAGTACTGTTATTTTTATTATTAAAACCTTTTTTCCACACTGTTACAATCCGGCCCTGTTATTTATCGGCGTCCAAGAATCGACCACAACTTGGGTGCATATTAATGACCGCTTTGTCGGCCGCCGCCTCAGTCTAGCAAAGTCTCGAACACCGCGTCGTGAAGGTAGAACGATTGTTTCGGACTCTCGAAAAAAGGTGAAATAGTCCGGAATTATGATTTAAAAATATAAAAAAGACAGCGGTCGTGAAAAAAGGACAGTTTATAAAAAGTGTTCATGAGTTATGAAATTTAAATAGTTGTAAAAGTTGTAATTAGCTAAATATCTAAGTGATTTATAAAAGTAAAATTTATTGTGTAAAAGTATTGGAGTAAAGATTGTTTTGTTAATGTATCGAGAGTTTAAAACCACCAAACCCAAGAAAGAAGTGAATTTCGTAACAATACTTTAATTATCAATCAGAATGCAATGTATTCTATTATATAAAGTGCTATGAATTGCTAGATATACTAACGATAATGAGACACGATGGTATTGCCTTCGTAAATTAAGAATAGTTCAACTGGCCATAATTTCTTAAATTTCTTAATGTCTACGGGTTCTAGTAGTTGATTCAGTAGTGGATTTGAGTGGATTTCTATAACTTTGTAATGTTAGCAGCTCTTTCCGCTATTGTTTGCTCTAATATTGCGAAATGTAGATGTTTATGTAAGGTATGATTTGTTAAATCCCATGTCTCAGTAATATAATAATGTTTCTCCATGACCATACTTGGAATATACTCATTATGAAATTATTTTTAATAACATAATACTCTAGAGTGAAAATAATCATTGTGTAATAATTGCTTTTTATGGGTTTGCATGTATTTTCATTCCATCACTTGGTACGGTATGAATATTCCGTAATTGTTTTAATCAAGAGTTTAAGTGAATCAGATTTAGACTTTAAAAATACTTCTCTTGAGATTACAAATTATGCTAGTAACGTAAAAGGAAACCTACTTCCTTAAAAATCAAAACAGGAATATGAAAAATATTATCTTAAGTTCTTTAAAGTATTTTTTATCTAAATTCTTTGGTCGTGGAGAAAATATCGTATGTTACACGGTAAGAATGAAAAATTCGATACGAGTGGAGTACTCCTCGCGCTCACTATCGCTCGTGCTCGGAATATTCCACTCGTATCGAATTTTTTATTCTAACCTAGTGACAGAATCTACTATTAACCAACAATTTATTATTATACAGTGCTTTCATATCTAAAACCAGCCAGTCCAAATAACTTTTGATTTTGCGTAAATGTAAGAAAAACAAAAAGCACGTCGAATTTTAAATTAATGGAAAAGTTTAAAAATGTTATTCTGCTATTTTCAAGTGGCACCCTTTAACGTCCCCCACCTCTTCTCTGAAATGTTAAATTTCAACCCCTACCTTGTAATAAATCAAATAAAAACCCGGAAAATGTAAATCGACCGTATAAACAATTTATTTTATTGATTTGTTTTGCAAAAAAAATCGCCATTTTGAAATACTCGAGCGCGTCAGATTATTATACAGTCAACTTAACTTGATATCCTAGCAGTGCGATCTATAATCTGACGATTATGTGAAGGAATTTTCTTAACCTGAAGAATTGAATTTTTTTTTAAATCACTTTAGGTGACAAATAAAATGCACGAAAAATAGCATGCCAACTGTTTTAAAAAAAGCCATCTCGATATGATCGACCCCCAAGTAAATAAAAATTTTACCGAATTTCGGGGATTCTTGAGCTTGATTGCAATACCTACTTATTCGAGCAATAGCTAGATCATAAGTGATCTGGAGGAAGTTTGATATTCACTTAACAACAGCTTGACTCAATTTTGGAATTAATAAAACAGTCGAATTATTGGCGGGATAATTGTTTGAAGGTGTAGGATAAAAAACTTCGAGTGGATTTTGGATTTCCATTGTCCTTTGGTCTTAAGCAATATTGTCTCTCCATCGGAGTCGTCGTGGGCGGTCTAGGGGTCTTTTACCCTCTGGTATTTCCTCCCATACCAGCTAAACAGTGCGATTATCCAGTAGTCCTCTCACATGTCCCGCCTACTGTAATCGTTTGGATTTTATTTCTCGGACAATGTTAGGCTCTTCTGTATCTTCCTGTTGTTGCATCTACGGTTGGACCACATATTTTTCTGAATACTTTCCGCTCAAAGACTCGGAGGCATTCTTCATTTGCCACGTTCAGCGTCCACGTTTCACATCCGTACATCACAACTGGTCTAATTATTGGTTTATATATGTTTATTTTTGTACGTCTTGATGTTTGCTTTGATATTAGTAGTTATGAGTTGCATAAAGGCATTTGCTTCCGGCTTGTATTCTACAGTTAACTTCTTCTGTCCCATCAGTGTCTTCTGATAGTGTTGTTCCCAGATATTTGAATTTTTTGACCCGTTCGAAGTTGTAGTCACTTATTGTAATGTTTTGACCTACTCTATCTCTGATCCAGTTATTTCTGGTGGAGTACATATATTTTGTTTTTTCTTCATTAATGTTAAGCCCCATATTTTCAGCATGTTCTTTGAAGTTGCTGATTGTATTTTTGACATTTAGTCTGCTGTTTTCAATGATATCCACGTCACCCGCAAAAGCCAGGAGTGGGTTTGGGCCACATTAAAACATTTGATATACATATGCAACATCATCCACGCAACATCCAACTGTTTTGACATCATCAAATTGTCTAAAGTTTGATTAATTTCGGAGATGTCTAGTTGATTTCAGGATGCATTTTTTAATTTTTTGGCGTTCGACGTTTTCGCTTTCTCTTAGATGATTCCAAAAAATTGCCATGTACTGGGTGGCCAGATAAGATTGCAAAGTGCTGTATCTTGGAAACTCGTCGTCATAAAAACTTGTGGTAAAAAATATTATTACTAAAGTGGCAAAAAAAATCGTGGAAATTATTTTTGGGTTTTTAACATGGCCGCCAGGGAGCGTAACTGTTATCTTAAAACTTTTAACTAATAAAGCTTAGCTTTATTCAAGTAGTTTTTCTTTTACACTTTTTGACGTACCTATTAAAATAAAGTGGTGGGGGGTGGTTCAATGTTTTTTAAATAAACAGCTGTAACTTTTAAACGACTAAACGGATTTGAACAAACTTGGTCTCGTTGGAAAAAGCATTTATTGCTTCATCAAAAAGGAAAAAATGAAATAGTAAAGTTATTTCTATACTATTTAAAAAAAAATTGCGCAATTTATCCCAAGTTTGTAGTATTTACTTCTTGCAATGTAGCATTAGAGCAACAGTGTCCATATTATTATTTGGACAAAGCATTCATAATTTTTTTGCTGTTACACAAGCTCTTCATTGCAAAAAAGTAGTGTGGGGATGGTGTAAGAGAGTAAGGGATAGAGAAAAAGTGAAAGGGAAAGAGAATCGCGGATTGGAGAATACATGCTTCACTGCAGCTGCACGCACTAAACTTTATTGACGATTTGTGCTACTTTGGCTTGTGTAAATCGGCAGATTATATTTTTTGTCAATGTCAAGCTGACGTTTTTTTTTGCAAATTTGTGATTCTTCCATTCCCTTAGGTCATGCTCAAATTGTCAGATTATTGAAATGCACACCTTCCAGCACACACCTTACCTTAATCTGACGCACTCGGGAATTTCTAATGATCGATATTTTTTTACTATTCTTATCGGCTGCCTTAGACGCACGATATTGCAGGATAATCATTTATTTATTTCTCAACAATTCTTGAATATAAACAGAAGAACTCTAAAGATGGCATTGCAGTGTTTTTAAGATTTCTGTACGATCTTAGAAACGAATTTGCTACAAGATTCCAAGACTTTTCAGAGGTAGGAAAGCTGTCTCAATTCATTAAATCGCCTCATAAAAATAATGCATTGGCAGAATGGACTGATGTGGCTGTTAAATTGTTTAGTCTTTCAAAGCCTTCACCTCAATGCAGATAATTGACTTGTAAAAGATATTTTCTTGCAAATGTATAACACTGCATCCACTGAAACATTTTGGGGTAAACATGTTTCAGAAAAGTATGAAAATTGCAAGAAACTAGCTATCAATCTGACCACTATGTTTGGCTCGACATATATGCGAATCATCATTCTCAAAAATAAATTTTTTGAAGAGCAAACATCGTTCAAAACGAACGCCCACCTCGAAGACACACTTTGCATTTGCTGTTTACCAAACTATAAAAAACTGTGTAATTTCTCGCATTAATTTTAGTATCGTGTTTTATTTTATATAATAACTTTATTTGAAAGCAAAATAAGAAATAGTACTGTTTTTTTTTCTGGACTTCAATAAAATTTTTCAACAGTAACCAGACTCCACTTAAAACTACTTGCCGACCCCTGACCTAGATCAACATTATGCGGCTGGAAATTTGTCTGATTAAAAAACCGGCTCTCCACGTACCAAAATTTCGCTTTTTTTTAAATCTCTAAATAATTGTAACTGTTCCATAAACAGAGCCTAGGCATAGTTACTTTAATAAACCCAACACAAATTTTCCTTCATACTGATGAAAAGACACATTTAAAAAGATACTTTTTTTATAAAATCAAATTAAGAAGTAGTATACACCTGTTAATATTTATTGCCCCTATTTTTATAATTTTTTATAAAAGTCCAATTGTAAGTATAAAAAAGTCCATTGTTATTAATCGACTCTTTCTGGGTGTTTATATATTTTTAAAAAGAAGAACCTATGTTATTAATAACTGCTTCCACTTAATACAATGGATTATTGCGTCCATCTTAAAATTAATATCTGTTGTAAAATTTTAACATTTAAGATGATTAAAAAATCGCTAGTGATCTAAAAATAAAAATTTCGCCGATTACCCTCGACCCCCGTTCACCAAATAGACGAGAAAGTGGCTATCTTGCAGTAGTGGCGCCATCACAGTCGTCCAAATGAAACGTACGTGAAACAATAGCAATCGAGGCGAAAGAGGGTGACGTCTGATCGAGTCGTCCTCGGAAGGGGTAGTAACGTTGCCCACTGATTGGTTGAAAACTTTTAGATTGCTTCCAATCTTTGTAATTTTGGTCGAGAAACTCATAATTTATTGCTGGGGTGAGTTGCTAACGGCAAGTACACTCCGCGTAGGAACATTCTATAACCTGTTAAATTGTTTGGAAATTTACTTCTTAGAAAGAGGATTTGTGTGAAACATTTCAAGGATTATTTTTTAATTAAAACAAGAAACTAAGTATTGGATAATCATCACTTAGGTAATTAATTTTAAAATTTAGAATCCTGATAGCAATCAAGTAATGCTAATTTATTACTATTTGTTCCATAGTTTAAGGAAGAGGTAAGTTGGGATTAGTATCGGTATATTAAAAAAAAACTATTTTTTTTCGTTTCTAATTTTATTAAATTTCTCATTAGGGCTCTGTAACAATGGTTTCGCATATAAAATAAAAATATAAATACAAATGGTTAGTAGGTACTTAACACGATGTATTATCATACCTCTCTTTCTCTCTTTGCCAACCATTATCCATCCATTCCTGGATTTAGGTCTCTTGTTTCCATTGTTTCCATTTATGTTTGCCAGCCACTGCTCTTATGTCGTCCACCTATCTTTTTTGAGGTCTTCCTTTGCTCTTTGTTGTCTCTTTTGGTATCCATTCCAGTATTCTACGTCTCCATCGGTTGTTTTTGCATCTGGCTATATGGCCAGCCCATCGCCATTTTATCTTTGCTACCTCCTCCATGATGTCCCTGACTTTTGTTTTACGTCTTATCTCGGTGTTTCTAATTTTGTCCCTTAGTGATATTCCAAGCATGCTTCATTTCATCGCCCTTTGGGTTGTCTCTAATTTTTTAGCAAACTTTTTGGTGAGGGACATGGTCTGTACTCCGTAGGTGCACACCGGTAATATGTAAGTATCGTAAAAAAATTTTTTAGGTTTATGGGAATTGAATTTTTTTTTAGGATATATTTAAGTTTACCAAAGCAGCCTGTACTGGTTGAGTTCCTCTTTTTATTTCCTGGTTTGATTTCCCGAATCTGATGTCATGGCCCAAGTACACATAATGTTCGACGTTTTCTTTAATATGGTTCTGCTTTGTAATGTTTGTTTGTTCGTAGCTAATTATTTTTGTTTGGTTATAGTTCATTTTAAGGCCTACAGTAGCGGATACGTCTATCTAAGTGAGAAAAATGTAAAATTATTAACAGGTACTTACTAAAAAGTACTTTTACCTTATCAACATTCAACCAATTTAAAATATAATCTTCTTCTTCACATGCCGAAAATTGGCGATCATCATTATCAAGTAAACACATAATGTGTATGAAACGTTTCAACGGAACCCTATAAAATCTGAACGCACGTTTCCGTAATATACCTTAAACATTTGACATCATAAGTAAATGTGTCTGAAATGTTTCGAATATTCCGATAACTATTTCTAATGGTGTCCCTTGTTTACCCGTAATACGCGCATGCGCTGATTTTGGCACGTCCACTTCATTTCGTTGGTACAGGTTACAGGAGTTGTGTTGATGCTTTGTGTGTGGACCATTATCAGATATATTTGCCATATTCGTGGATTATGAACATTGTATTCCCGGGAGAGTTGAATACATGAAATATATGTAATAACAATAAATCGCCCATATCAGCAGGTACGTGAAACTGTTTATTTTAATCAAGTCATTGTGGAGGTAAGGTAATGGCGTCTTTTTTATTTTAGTAGTTTTTTACGTTACAGTTTATTGACATTTGAGTAAAAGACGATATAGAAATATGCTTAGATTTTTTTTACAGCTTTAAATTTTTTTTAGTTTAACTTCTATTATACTTTGAAAGAAGCCATGTTTTCCAACAAACTGGCCAGAAAATTCTTCTGGTATCCACTCTATAATTTGGTAGTTAATCAACTCTAAAAGGTTTAGGTCTTTAACGAATATTAAATATGGAGGCTTCCAAATAATCAAATGAAAGTACTCATCTAGATAAGAGATAGCTTTATTTTTGCAAAAATTAAATATGATTCTTACTTTCAATATGTTTTCAGATGCTGCATAAAAGCAATTTCCTATTAGTCCGATAGCGAATTTAAAAAACGCACTGCTACCTAATTTTGACAGGGTTCAACCAGGAAACTATCTGTAATAATCCACCTCCAGCCCCATAATGTTATTATGTACATTTTGTAAATATTAGTGGCTAGAATAGATAAACAGTCCGTTCAAACCTTGTTTTATTTAATTTCAAATACAATGTCAACACAATTATTACTTATCATGCAAAAATGGATTCTGAAGGCATTGGAACACCAATATCATAGCAGTTATTGTATCATTTTCAATGCATGCGCCACCATATAATTTTTATGTAGTGCTAATAGAAAAAATTTGTTGCTCATAACTTAGTTTTTGTTCAGTGCAAAATTTTTATTTTTAACTTTATTCTAAAATTCCAGGGAATATGTTGCATAACCAGAAAACTTAATTTACCCAATTTTTAATGCATAATCTATCACAAGCTATCATTTCTTCGGTTTTTGCAGACTAGTAGATATTCTTTAGATTTGGTGTTATGGTTTTTTTTAGAGCAACAGTAATTAAACAATTTGTTCTTTTAAATGAAATGTATGGTTTTTATAAATTATTTTAACAACTAATACTGAGTTTGGATTTATATAAGACTAGTAGACCCGGAAGACATCCTGCCCGTATGTTGGCTTACCTGCTTTGGGAATATCACTATCAGCGACTCAAATAACTATGAATTCGACACTAATACATACATACATAAAGTCTCGCCCTTTTCCCATAGAGGTAGGCAGAGACCAACTCCTTCCACTTGCTACGGTTTTTACATACATCTTTTATTTCCTCTACTTTCATTAGTGCTCTCATACATGCTCGTCGGTTGTTGGTACTCTTGACCTGGCCTTTCTTCAAAACAATGTTGATCTGTTCAAGATATGTTCTCCAAAGTCGACCTCTACCGACTTGTCCATTCACTCTCGCTTTATAAATTTGTTTCGTCAATCTTCCTTTATCCATCCTTTCTACGTGTCCAAACCATCTAAGCATTCCTTTATCTATCTTTGTAACCACATCTTCTTTTACACCACAGTGTTTTCTAATCTCACTATTCTTAACTTTATCCAACCGAGTCACTCCGGCTATACTTCTAAGACTACTCATCTCCGCAGCATTAATTCTATTTTCATGCTTCTTCTGCCAAACCCAACATTCACTACCATACATAAGTGTAGAAACCAACACACCCCTATGCATCGCCAGACGTGCCTTTTTTGACACTTTCTGGCTATTCATAAAGCTATGCAGTGCCCCATTTATTTGTTTTTCTGCCAATACCTTCGCTCAATGTCACTGTCATACTTTCCATCTATAGTAAACTTTAAACCTAAGTACACAAATTCACTTACTTGTTTCACTCTTTCTCCCTTAATCGAAACTCCACAGTTTGTCATGCTTTCTTCTCTTTCAAAATCCATTACTTTCGTTTTGCTCACATTTATTTTCATCCCTGATTTTCAGGGCAACATGCATAACATTAAGCATCGCATGCACCTCCTCTTCAGATAACGCTAATATAACTTAATCATCGGCGTAAAGAAGGCATTTGATAATCAAATCATTCATTTTTAATCCATACGCATTCTTTTTCAGATCTTTTAAACAATTTTCTCTGTATAAGTTAATCAGCCATGGCGAAGTCACACATCCCTGTCTTACACCTTTTTCGATGTTAAACCAGTGGGTGCAAGCTCCGTTTATCCTGACACAAGCAGTGGAATCCTCGTAAAGTGATTTCAGTGCTCGTATTAAACTACCACTTACCCCATACATAGACAATGTAGACCACAATTGACTCCTCACCACTCTGTCATAGGCCTTATCCAAGTCTATAGAAGCGCAATAGACCTGACTTCTAGCCAAGAATTTTTTGACTATACCTCGTAATGAAAAGACATGATCCATACATCTTCTTTCTCTTCTAAATCCTGCTTGCACATCCCATATCATCTTATCAGTTTCATTCGTCACTCTTTTAATCAATATCTTGGCATACAATTTGCCGATTATGCTGACCAAACTAATATCTCGGTAGTTCATACAGTCCTGCTGTGAACCTTTACCCTTGTAAAGCACCAGTCGTTTGGTATGCTATCACTTCTCCAACAAAGGTTAAAAAGGCGGTCCAGTAGACTAGCTACCACGTGTTGTCCAGCCTTCAGCATTTCAACTGTTATCCTGTCGTACCCAGCTGCTTTCCCAATTTCATACTGTTCAACGCTTTCACAATTTCTGTCGTAATAATTTCACTTTCATTTCAACTTTAACTCATGTCTCCGATAGGGACCTGTAATTGTGTATCCCCTTTCTCAAATAAACTTTCGAAGTATTTCTTTCATCTCTTAAATACGCATTTCTCTCCTTTTACCATACTACCATCTTGGTTTATAATTCTTTCCAATTGTGAGGTAGTATTTTTACCTCTGGCTGTTCTTATGGGATTTCCGGGCGAGAGGTACTCGAGGGGACTCAACATTAAAGATTAATTTTTGCAACATCCGTGGACTCAACAAGAACATCAATGACGTCCACCATCACCTACAGACGAAAAAATCGGATATTCTGGCTCTAACAGAAACACAAGTAAACTCGTCCACCAACAAGGTCCATATGCTTTGTCTTGGTTACGAACTCCATTCTCGACTCAGGTTCAAAGGTGGAGTCTGCCTTTACGCTAAGGCTAACCTTTCATGCCAGCGTGAAGAGAGTTTGGAACCGAAAGACTTCGTGATGTGGTTTAAGCTATCTGATACCAAAGTGACTAAGTTCCTCTGCTGCCTTTACCTATCACCTAATGAACCTTCATATAACAACCTCTTTGAGTTTTTATCATTCAATTTGGACTACATTCAGGAGAACCATCCAACAGCTGAAACCATAATCATGGGGGACTTTAATGTACATAACGCTGCCTGGCTCAAATTCTCTAACAAAACTGAGGCAGGTCGTCAAGCTGAAGCCTTCGCCGTCACTCATGGTCTAGAACAACTGGTCGAGCTACCAACCCGCATCCCTGATGTCAACAACCAGGCTGCCAATACACTAGATCTTTTCCTCACCACCAATCCTGAACCGTATAGAATAGAAGTTTGTGCCCCACTTGGAAACTCTGATCACACCCTCATCTCCACAACATGCTCTTTCCATTTACCATCGAGCAGCACAATACCACCCCGTCTCATGTGGCATTACAATTCGGCCGACTGGGAGGGTCTTCGTATGTTTTTCTCAGCGTTTCCATAGAAGAGAGTTTGTTTCTCCTCAGTAGATCCAACACGATGTGCTGAGACAATTTCTGAAATCATCATGTTGGGGATGCAAACTTACATACCGAATACCGAAAGAAGAACATCATCCGATAAGTCCTGGTTTAACAGAAACTGCTCTAGAGCTGTGGCTTCCAAACAGGCAGCATACCATCGATGGCAAAAAAATCCGGGACCTGAGACCAGAGCAGCATATGTTGAGGCTAGAGGCATATGTAAAGAGATAATAGAATGTTCAAAGATGCTCATAATGCCAAAATAAGATCAAAACTTGTTAAATGTCCTAACGGATCCCGTTCATTTTGGTCTTTCGCCAAAGCTGTGGGAAGAAACTTCACTTCCAGCTCTTTTCCTCCCCTAACCAATGAAGATGGAACACTAGCAACGACTGCCCAGGAAAAAGCCAATATCTTTGCGCACCTATTTGCTGGAAATTCCACTCTGGATTCTTCGGGAAAACAACCCTCGAACATTACACCTATTGACAGTCACATGCCCGAGATCACCTTTCGCCAACGTACTATCAGAAAGATTTTGCTGGGTCTCAACACCAACAAAGCCTGTGGATCTGACGGAATCCCGCCGATTGTTCTCAAGAAATGTGCCCCCGAACTAACACCTGTTCTTTGCAAGTTGTTCAACCACTCTTACAATTTGGGAGTATTTCCGTCCAATTGGAAAATTGCAAGAGTACAGCCCTAAAAAAGGCAAAAAGACCCTACCTGGCAACTACAGACCTATCGCACTGCTATCTATTATTTCAAAGGTCATGGAAAAAGCCATCAACATCGAGCTCATGAAATATCTGGAAGACTCGGGAATTATCAATGATAGGCAATATGGCTTCCGCCATCAGAGATCAACTGGTGACCTGCTCGCATACGTCTCACATATATGGCAGCTATCTATTGAAAAGTATGGAGAAACTTTAGCTGTGGCATTAGATATCTCCAAGGCGTTCGATCGAGCTTGGCACCAGGGACTCCTCGCCAAGCTTCCATCTTATGGCTTGCCCCCTCAGCTGTGTTCTCTGCTTGCTAGTTTTCTCTTAAACAGGTCTCTTCATGTAGTGGTCGATGGAGTTTCATCTGACACTCTACTTATAAATGCTGGTGTTCCGCAAGGATCCATTCTAGCACCAACACTATTTTTACTTCACATCAACGACCTATTGAAAGCAACTTCATGTCCCGTACACAGCTTTGCCGATGATAGTACCCTCCATACCGCTTTCTCTTCCAGGGCCCCTATATCAGCCCGTGAAACCAGAAATGGACGAGGAAGAAATGTTAACAATATAAATATGGACTTAGCAACAATTCTCGAATGGGGATCCAATAACTTGGTAGAATTCAATGCAAACAAAACACAAGCATGTCTTTTCTCTAGAAAAGCCGATCTCACTGTGCCTAACATAACTTTGTCAGGAGTAACCATACCACTGAAGTCATCCATATCGATGCTTGGTATTACTATCAGCAATAACCTTTCCTGGGAAAATCACGTGAGGTCCATTGCCAAAAGTGCATCCCAAAAATTTGGTTTTTTGTTTCGTGCCAAGAGCTATTTCACCTCCAGTCAGCTGCTTATGATCTATAAGGCACAGATCCGACCTGTACTGGAGTACTGTTCCCATATTTGGAGTGCAGCACCTAAACATATCCTGAAGCTACTGGATTCTGTCCAAAAAAGGGCAATTCGTCTCGTCGGTGATGCCTCGCTTACAAACTCGCTCACTTGTCTGGAACACCGTAGAAAAGTTGGCGATTTGTCTCTATTTTATAGATATTTTCATGGGCGATGCTCTTCTGAAATATCAACAATCGTTCCTCCTTTGGCAGTCTCTTCGAGATTAACCCGTCAAGTTCAGTCTCCACACCCCTTCGTGGTCACTTTGGAGACCTGCAGAACATCACTTTCCAAAGACTCATTCATCCAACGAATTGCGAGGCTTTGGAACTCATTGCCTAGGGAGGTGTTCCCCGAGGCATACAACCTCCAGAAATTTAAGAAGAACACCAACTCCTACCTTCTTTCCCTTGGTTCCCACGATGTTCTCTGAACATTACAGGATATCCCTTTTCGTGGGAACCAGAACATAAAAAAAAAAAAAATGGACTTTCAGAAGAGTTTAATGTTGTTTTGGAAATCGTCAGATAACCTTCTATCAAATTCATCTTTATCACTCTTCTTATTTTTTGTGACAACCTCTTTTACCACAACTTTTAACCTTCTATACTCATTTTTTGCCTTGTTTACATCCTCAAGCCTTTTGCGTTCTTTGATTGGCTTTTGTAGTTTACCAATCCAGCCAGGATTTCTTCTTTTCTGACACTGCTTTTTGAATATTTACGCACATTTTCTGTAACCTGCATCCTTTCCTTCTTTTACTTACACCGCATACTTCAATAGCAATATCCACGATTCCTTCCTTGAAGGGCTTTCACAATTCTTCAACCTCACGTGCTTCATCTAAATTTTAAATTTTTTGGTTAATTTACTAACGAACTCCTCTTTTATACCTTTTTCTTGCAAATTCTCAACTTTTATACGCTCTAGTACACTACTTGATTTCTGCACACGATGGAGCCACCGCTTAAAGAGACCTCTTATTCGGCTCATTACTAAGAAGTGATCTGTATCAATACCTGCACCGCGGTATACCCGAATGTCCATTACTTTCTTTTTCAATATTTTATCCACAATTACAAAATTAATTATACTTCTCTGGTGTCCTTCTTGTCTTGTGTACAAGTGGATCCTTTTATGGTTAAACATTTTGTTTGTTACCCACCCAACATTACAATTATTTCATTCTGGTTACACTTATTTAAAATATCTGTCACACTATCCCAAAACTTCCGCCTCTCTTTTTGGGCTTTTAAAGATTGGTTCCACTGCGCATCTTGTGGGGCATAAACCCTTAGCAAAAAGATACAAGTAAGACCAACCTTCAGCATCACCCAGAGGAGTCTTGGGCTTACACATTAAAAGTTAGTCACACATTCATTCATTCCAGCAGAGAGTATCACACCAACGCCCTGAGAACCTCTACTGGTTTCCGGAACTCCTGACCAGTAGGCTGTATAAGGTCAATGAGTTGTGGTTTCACATCCTTTCCGCTTGGTTTCATTTACACAAAGAACATCAATCCGTCTTTCTTCTATCATCGTGCAAATTTCATCAATTTTATCATTCAATCCTTCCCTCACATTCAAAGTAGCAAATTGACTGTCCGCAGTAAACGTTTAGCCCTTACAGGAAGCATAACATGACAGGTGGCGACGCCTATTGCTTTCGTGTTGGTTATAGTCAATACGACTATTACTCATAGCTTCCCATGAGATAAATACAATTTATACTAAAATAAATACATAACAAATTAAAATTAAAGTTAAATAAATGTCAAAGAAAATCTTAATCTGACAGAACAAGTAAAATTTTAAATCTTTTAGGAAATATATTAATCGCACTTATGGAAAACTCCAGCAAACCAATTTATAATAAAAATAAATGTATGGTAGATTTAACCAAGCCAGATTTAAATTAAATGTCAAAAAATTCAAGTCGACAGACAATAGAAAACTAATATCGGCGTAATTAATAGTTTTACATTATATCCCATTTCCACCCCTTTCGTAGTAGTGCTAACAAAATTGGAAAGTCACTATTATGCTATTGAAGTGTGTGGTATACGTAAAAAAAGAAAAGGATGCAAGTTACAGAAAATGTGCGTAGAGGTTCAAAAAGCAGTGCCAGAGAAGAAAAAGGCCTAATTGGATTGGCTGGCTACAAAAGCCAATAAAAGAGCGCAAAAGGCAACGATTGAGGATGTAAACAAGGCAAAGAATGGTTAAAAGGTGTGGCTAAAGAGGTTGTGGCAAGCAAAAAGAAGAGTGATAAAAATGAATTTGATAAAAGGTTATCTGAGGATTTTCAAAACAATAACAAACTTTTGTGGAAGTCCATAAGAACAGCCAGAGATAAAAATACTACCTCGCACCTGGAAAACATCAGAAACCAAGATGGTAGTATGGTAAAAGGAAAGAAATGCGTTGAAAAAATATGAAAGGTATACTTCAAAAGTTTATTTGAAAAAGAGGATACACAAGTACGGGCCCCATTCGTAGACATGAGTAAAAGTTGCAATAAAAGTGAAATTAGTACGACAGAAATTGTGGAAGTGTTAAACAGTATAAAATTGGGTAAATCTGCTGGGTTACGACAGGATAACAGTTGAAATGCTGAAGGCTGGAAAAAGCGAGGTAACTAGTCTGCTTTACAGCCTTTTTAACCTTTGTTGGAGGAGTGGTAGCGTACCAGACGACTGGTGCAAGGCTGTTATCGTGCCGCTTTACAAGGGAAAAGGTTCGCAGCAGGACTGTAAAAGCTACCAAGTTATTAGTTTACTTAGCATAGTCGGTAAACTGTATGCAAAGATATTAATTAAAAGAGTGACGAATGAAACTGAGAAGATGATATGGTATGTGCAAGCAGGATTTAGAAGAGGAAAGAGATGTATGGATCACATCGTCTATTGCGCTTTTATAGACTTGAAAAAAGCCTATGACAAAGTGGTGAGGAGTGAATTGTGGTCGACATTGTCTGTGTATGGGGTGAGCGGTAGTTTAATACGAGCACTGAAATCACTTTACAAGGATTCCACTGCTTGTGTCAGGATAAACGAAGCTTACATGGACTGGTTTAATATCAAAAAAGATGTGAGAAAGGGATGTGTGGCTTCACCATAGCTGTTTAGCTTATACATAGACGATTATTTAAAAGAGTTGAAAGAGAGTGCGTATGAAATTAAAATGAATGATTTGATCGTCAAATGCCTTCTTTACGCCGATGATCAAGTAATATTAGCTTTATATGAAGAGGAGTTGCAGGAAATGGTTAGAGTTATGCATGAAAAATCAAATGGATAAAAATAAATGCAAGCGAAACGAAAGTAATGGTTTTTGAAAGAGAAGAAAGCATGACAATCTGTGAAGTTCTGATTACCTACACTTATGTATGGTAGTAAATGTTTGGTTTAGCAGAAGAAGCATAAAAATAGGATTAATGCTGCGGAGATAAGTAGTCTGAGAAGTATAGCTTGGTTGTATAAAGTGAAGAATAGTAAGATAAGAAAACGCTGAGGTATAAAAAAAGATGTGGTTACAAAGATAGATAAAGGAATGTTCTGCAGGTCTCCAAAGTGACCACGAAGGGGTGTGAAGTCTGAACTTACGGGTTAATCTCGAAGAAACAGCAAACAAAGGAACGATTGTTGATATTTTAGAAAAGCATCGCCCATAAAAATATCTATAAAATAGAGAAATATCGCTAACTTTTCTACGGTGTTCCAGAGAGGTGAGCGAGTGTGTTTACGTGCCGCACTCCAAATATGGGAACAGTATTCTGGGACAGGTCGGATTTGTGCCTTATAGATCATAAGCAGCTGACTGAAAGTGAAATAGCTCTTGCCACGAAACAGAAAGCCAAGTTTTTGGGATGAACATTTGGCAATGGACCTTACGTGATTTTCACAAGAAAGGTTATTGCTCATAATACTACCAAGCATCGAAATGGATGACTTTAATGGTATGGTTACTCCTGACAATATTATGCTGAGCACAGTGAGATCGGCTTTTCTTGAGAGAAGACATAATTGTGTTTTATTTGCATTGAATTTTACCAAGTTATTGGATCCCCATTCAAGAATTGTTGCCAAGTCCATATTTATGTTTTTGACATTTCTTTCTCGTTTATTGCTGGTTTCACGGGCAGATATACAAGCCCTGGAAGAGATAGCGGTATGGATGGTACTATCATCTGCGAAGCTGTGTACTGGAAATGAAGTTGTTGCCAACAAATCGTTGATGTGATGTAGAAATAGTGTTGGAGCTAGAATTTATCCCTGCGGAACACCAGCATTTATTAGTAGAGAGTCAGATGAAACTCCATCACCACTACATGGAGAGATCTGTTTGAGAGAAAACTAGCTAGCAGGAACACAGCTGAGGGGGTAAGCCATAAAATGAAAGCTTGGCGAGAAGACACTGGTGCCAAACTCGATCAAATGCCATGGAGATATCTAATGCCACGGCTAAAGTTTTACTATATTCTTTAATAGATAGCTGCCATATGTGTTAGACATAGGCAAGCAGATCACCAGTTAATTTCTTACGACCGAAACCATATTGCCTATCGTTGCCAATTCCTGAGTGTTCCAGATATTTTATGAGCTCGATGTTGATGGCTTTTTCCATGACCTTTGAAATAATAGATGGTTGCTAGGTAGGGCCTTTTTGTCCTTTTTAGGGACTGGTTGTACTCTTGCAGTTTTTCAATTTGACGGAAAAACCCCCAATTTGTAAGAGTGGTTAAAAAACACAGAACAGGTGTTAGTTCGGAGGCACATTTCTTAAGAACAATTGGTGGGATTTCGTCAGATCCACAGGCTTTGTTGGTGTTGAGACCCAACAAAATTTTTTTAAATGTATTTTGAAAAATTAAATTTTAACATGGGAAAAACTACTTTTAAGTTAGGTAGTACCTTTTATTTATTTTACGTCCTTAAAAAAGATATGCCTATCATTTTAAAACTTAAAACTTAAAACACATGCATATTAGCGGTGATCATGTATGGAGCAGAAACTCTCACACTGACAATGGAAATCATAACAAAATTACAGGTAGCACAAATAAAAATTGAGAGAGCAATGATCGGTGTGAGTGAGCCTGAGGGACAGAGTCCGAAACGAAGATTTGAGATGCAGAACGGGAGACCAAGACATAAGAATTACAAGGCTGAAATGGCGATGGGCTAAACATGTGACTAGAACAAAGGACGGAGATGGTCAAAGAAATTACTAGAATGAAGAACTCTAGCTGACAAAAGAAGTGTATGGGAACCACCAACCCGATGGAGGATGATATAAAGCGAATAACCACAAACTGGATTGGAACCGCGCAAAATAGAGAAGAATGGAATGGAGGCTAATGTCCAGCACGGGACGTCGAGTGGCTGATGATTAGAGCCCGGATTAATATGTAATTACATATTTTTAATTTACACGATTTTTATTCGGGAATTTAATATCTTCATCAATTATCCTATTTGGATCGCAAAAAAAAAATTATTTTCCATTT
This sequence comes from Agelastica alni, assembly GCA_950111635.1. Taxonomy (NCBI): domain Eukaryota; kingdom Metazoa; phylum Arthropoda; class Insecta; order Coleoptera; family Chrysomelidae; genus Agelastica; species Agelastica alni. The sequence continues at coordinate 59,001,613 of OX467711.1, read as the reverse complement.
TTTTGCGGACGTCTATTTGAAGACAGACCCAGCAATTTATTGGCGTGTGAAGAACTTTCTAAATGTAACCACCAGACATCAGCAAAGATTTTTAATGATGCTATGAGTGTTTTGTGGCCTGATGGAGTTAAACATGAACAAGTTTTTTCGTTACTCACTGATGCTGCTCCATATATGGTAAAAGCTGCAGATGCTGTTAAAGTTTTATGTACTAAAATGACCCATGCTTGGCACATGGCGTAAAAAGGTTAGCCGAATTTATAAGGTTCCAGTTTAAAAATGTTGATAGTTTGGTATCAAAGGTGAAGAAAATCTTTTTTAAAGCACCAAGAGTATCTCCAAATTTAAAGAGTTGTACTCGAGAATACCTTCGCCACCAGAGCCAGTGCTGACACGCTGGGGACATGGCTGACAGTGGTTAAATATTACACCGAGTATTTTAAAGAAATCAGAATTATAATTATTTCTCGATTGGATGACGATTCTGCAAGTATTTTAACCACAAAAGAACTTCTTGAAGATGAGACTATCTGTAATGATTTGGTGTATATAAAAAGCATTGATTAGGTTAGGTTAGGTTTCATGTGAGTGGGGCGTGGTCGCCCCTCCACCGCGACCCTTAGTAGGTCTATTGTGGCTCACCCCTAGAAGCTACAGTTCACCGCACAATCCAGCCCTTCTTACAAAGTTCATGGTTGTATAGGGTGAGATTTTTTTAAAATCGGTAGGTTCTAGGTTAGTGTAACCAAATATGTTGAACCTTATTCTACGCAGGCCGGGGCATGAACATAGTATATGTTTCGCCTTCCACGCAGCAGAACCGACAGTCCGTTTGTTGGTTCAGATCTATCTTTCTGAGGTGGTATCTTAGACGACAGTGTCCCGTAAGCAGTCCTGTTAAAATACGCAGGTCATTTCTGCTCCATTCTAGGATCTGCTTAGTTGTGTTTCTCGAGGGTTGTAACGGTAAGAACGCCTTCGAGTGGGTTAGCCCTGGTATGTCAGACCAGTACGTGAGTATTTTCCTCTCAGTCCGAAATAATTGTTTTGGCGGCACTTGTGGTGACTCCAAAAACCGGTTCTGGTCCAGTGAACGCAGATTCGGCCCCCTGTTTTGCAAGGGTGTCGGCTTTTTCGTTTCCTTCCACCCCCTGGTGCCCAGATACCCACAGTAGGGTCACCCTGTTGTTCTATGCAATTCCATACAAGTTTAGAAGTTATCTTGTTGGAGCTCAGTGCTTTTAAAGCAGCCTGGCTGTCTGATATTATATTTATGTTTTTTTTTGCTAGAGGTCTGTTGGTCAACTCTCTTGCACACAATTCGATAGCGATTACTTCAGCCTGAAAGATTGTAGCATACCTTCCAAGACTGGTAGATATTTAAATATTTGGTTTCCTGCTGAAAACACCGGCCCCAACTCCATCTGGGGTTTTTGAGCCATCTGTGTACATTACGTATTCAGTCTCTGGGAAGAGGATTTGTCCCCTCATCCATTCGTCTCTCTTCGAAAAGAGGACTTTGAACGACTTTTCTACGTGTATTTTTGTGGCTAGCAAGTCAGGAATTTGATGGTTTTTTGTTTCACTCAGTATCCCGGAGTGATCCCCGAGTTGCTCTCCATTGATTTGCTTTTCTAAAGACAGGAATCTGTAGGAAACTATCCTGGCCTCCCTCTCTAAGAGAATATCTAGGGGAGGAAGATGTAAGAGGTGTTCCATCGCTGCCGTTGGTGTGCTGGACATAGCATCAGTTATGGCCAGGCAGGAGTCTTTTATCCAGAACTACACCCAGGTATTTCACTTCCGTCGCAAATGAAATGCTCTCTCCGTATAGGACAGGCTGCCGAAGCTTATCCAGCTTTTTCCTTTTTGTAAAAGGAATAATTACAGTTTTCCGGGGGTTTACAGACATCTGTTCCCTCTCGCAATATCTGTATACTGTGTTAAGGGCTTCTTGGAGGACGTTTGAGATCGTCGCTTCAAATTTCCCTCTAACTATTATAACCAGATCATCCGCATAGCATTGAAAATCTACTCCCTGCATGGAAAGCTCGCTCAGCAGAGAGTCGACTAGAAGTGACCACATTAGGGGGAAAAGTACCCTGCCTTGTGGACACCCCTTCGCCGCCCTGAACCTAACCGACTCTCCATGCAGTGATGATATTATATATCTGTTTTCAATCATGTTTTTAATCCAGTTACAGATTTTACTGTCTATCCCTCTATCCCTAATTGATGTATAGAGTGACTGTGGTAAGGCGTTATTAAACGCTCCTTCTATATCTAGAAAAGCTGCCAGCGCAATTTCCTTATGTTTAAGAGAATGGCCGATCTTTCCTACTAGATTGTTTAGAGGTAAATCCGTAGATTTGCCTGTTTGGTAGGCATATTGGTGGGGGTTTAAGGGATGTTCCTCTCTAATATGTCTATCAATAATTCTTTCCAGAGTTTTCATTAAGGATGAGGTAAGGCTGATCGGCCGGAAGGATTTGGGTAGGGAATGATTCACCGTACCCGTTTTACGTCTGTATACAACTTTCGCCGTTGACCAGCCCAGCGGAATATAACTCCACGCCAAACTCGCTCTGAATAATTTAACCAGAAGAGGTAGTAAAATTTCGCTGCCCTTCTGAATGAGGGCAGGGAAAACACCATCCTCCCCTGGAGACTTGAATGGGGAGAAATAATTCACCGCCCATTGTACCGATGTTGGGGTGACCACTTTTGAAACCTTTCTCCAGTCCTCCCTTTTGGGTCGCGATGTCGATCCCATTGAGACTGCCGGGAAAGTGGGTCTGCAAGAGAGTCTCTAACGTTTGCCTACCATAGTCCGTAAAAGAGCCATCTGGTCGTTTTATCAATCCAATCTCTTGCTTCGGATCTCTGGCGAGAGCCTTGTGGATTCTTGTGCTGGCAGGTAGATCTGATATACTCTGACAGAACCTCCTCCAGGATTCTCTTTTGGCTTTCCTTATTTCTATGTTATAAGTCGTTAGAGCTGTACGATAGATTTCCCAGCAACCTGTTTCTTTAGCTCGATTGAAGAGACGTCGAACTTCTTTTCTTTGCTTGTCTAAGCTTCTGCTCCACCAGGGTGTACCTCTATGGTCTCTCTTTTCCTTTAATGGGCAGTTTTCCTTATAGGCCGTTAGAAGGGCGGATGCGATATGCTCATTCGCCGCTTCTATTTCGGATCTATTTTTACAGTGCTATTACCGTTCTCCATGTTAGGACTTTCCCTTAACGACCGAGTCAGAAACGAGGATATAAGGAGAAAAACGGGGGTAGAGGACATAATAGAGAGAATTACAAAGCAGAAATGGAGATGGGCAGGACACGTGGCTAGAATGAAGGACGGAAGGTGGACAAAGAAAGTTCTGGAGTGGCGACCGAGATCGGATAAGCGAAGCAGGGGTAGACCACCGACACGATGGACAGATGACCTCAAAAGGATAACCACGAACTGGATCGCAGAGGCGCAAAATAGGGAAAGATGGAAATATTTCGAGGAGGCCTACGTTCAGCAATGGACAAGAGAATAAGGCTGGATGATGATGATGATGATGATGATTACCGTTACCTAGGTGCTGTTGGAGATTCACAGTACCCCTTTCCAATCTGTGCATTTTGGATCTCGAAATTGCACTATCGGACGTTGTCCTATTATCACGTCAAATCGTATGTGTCTATGATCTGAGCATGAGGGCTCGGTAGATACCTGCCAGTTAACTATTTTGGTACTCATAAACTGTGTACTAATAGTTATGTCTAGAACTTCTCCGCGAATTTTGTTCACGAAGGTTGGTTCCGAGCCTACGTTGTTCACTGCTAGCCCTTCCCCTATTATATAATTATATAAGTACTCACCTCTTTCATTGATGTCGCTGCTGCCCTAATCCAGATGGTGGAAATTTGCGTCGCATCCAATGATCAGTTGCCTGTTGTTCCTCTTGCAGAAGGCGACTAGATCTCGCACTGCTGCTGGAGGAGGGTGTTCTTTTCGGTCTCCAGGGAAGTAAGCAGAGCAGACGACTATATCTACACTACTGTCTCCTCCTGATTGATTGCTTTTTATTGCTTTTTTTTACTGAAAATAGTCGCAAAAAGGGTAGACCTATCGTGTGGGCTGCGGACGGCCCGTACCGCGACTATTAGAAGGGGTAGGGATTATAGAAAGAAAATGATTGTGGACCTGCTTTTTAAAAAGTTTGTTTAAGTATGCTCCAGTCCAGGCTATATTTAGACCGAATCGTCAGAGTTTTGATTTTTAAAATTTAAAGAAGCATGTTATTGTGTACTGCAACCAATTTAATGAGACGAATGTAATGGAAGTTGAATAAAACTATTCATTTTTGTTGAATTAAATCTTCTTTATTTTTTTTTATATAACTGTTACTACAGTAAATGATTTTTTTGTGTTAAACTATATTTAAAATGAAAGGTATTGTTATTTTATACTACATATTTTTTCCATATTTTATATTTTTTGTCCATAATTTGTATTTATTAAAAAAGTGCGTAGAACTTGGGACATTTTTCAATATCACTTGAAAAGGTCGGCAAGTGAATTTTGGTGCAAGAGAAATTACCTTTAAAAACCTAATCGGTACTGATGACAGTTCATAAATCGGAGATTGAGTTTTAGAAAAAATTGTAAGTTTTTGTTTGCCCTTTTGCGCAATATGTTTGCAGTTTTAAAAAACAAAAACAACAATTTAAGGTTGTGCACCATTTTTATTTTATTAAAAATTAAAGAACATACGTTAATAACTAGTATGCTTTCCGCTAATATCAATTACAGCCAAACAACGCCTCTGCATACTTTCAATTAGGTCGTTGAATCAGCTTTGATCGATTTGTCTCCAAAGTTGTGGTAAAAGCTGTCTTAGTTCTTGAAATGTTTGTGGAGGTGGTTAATAAAATTCAATGCTCTTTGTAGCTGGTCCTAGGCATGCTCGATTAATTGAGCTCTGGCGATAGATGGAGCAGTGCCAAATGCGGGATACCATGGAAGTCCAAAGCGTCTTTTACTACTCTTGCACGATGCGGTCGAGCATTATCGTCTTAAAAGAGGAAATTTGGTCCAATAGCAGCATGAAACAAACGTATATTGTTAATAACTTGTTGTACGTAAATCTGCGCAGTCATTTTCCCATCAAGCACTAACAATTTTGTACGTCCATTAAAACAAACGCTTTCCCAATAAGCAACTGTACCACCTCTGAACGGATAAACTTTCTGCACTGCTCTTCGATTTCTGGGCACTAGAGGAAGAGTTTATTCACGAACACGCCGACTATCAGATACAAAGCTATTTACATACCTTGAATCATATGTAAACAATGCGGACCTCCATTCAGCGTTCCAATTCACATGTTTATTAGCCCATTCCAATCGAGCACGCATATGAAATTGTGTTAATGATACTCCCAAAAGTCGTCGTGAACGCAAGTTAACCTCGTGTAATCTTTGATGTACTGTTTCAAATGAAACCGAAACACCAGAAGCATTTAAAAGACGCTGTTGTATGATCCGACAAGTACTCAGAGGTTCTCTACAGGTATACACAGTCAAGTAACGATCTTGTGCGGGGGTAGTTACCCTTGGTCGTCCACTTCTAGATCTTTCCATCTCGTTCTCAGTTGCTCAATATCTACGAAAAAGCTGCGAAATGACACTTGCACTGACTTGGAAAACGAGCCGCCTCAATCATACTAATAGCCCTATTAGCTAAATCACAGTTGGCTGAGTAAAGTGGAAACACTAACTGATGTAAAATTCCTGAAAATACAAAAGAAAACAACTTGCCTTAAACTTAAAAACTTGTTAACTTGGAAACAAAAAAACTAGTCAAATAAGCAAGTAAACATTTAATATGTTACGGACAACACAAACAAAACAGTTGGGTAATAATTTTTAAGGTAAATCCAATATTTGTTCCCTAGTTCCCTAACTTTTGGGGAGCAGTTTATTTTGAAAGCAATTAATCAGTAATTAACGATGTAATATTTAAAAAACAATAAGTACCGAAATCAAGAACTTGTGTATAGACAACCAGTAATACAGCGATGTAAATTAAACTACAGTGTTTGAATTTTTAAAGATTGTAGCGATAATGAAGATACAGGTTACAGGTATTTCGAGTATTGTTTTAACAATAAAAGAGTCTGATAAGCTTAGTCCAATTTATTTTAATATTACAATAAATTTTAATAAAATCGTTAAAAAAAAATAGAAACTATTCGCAAAGATACTGAAGTTGATACGCTATCACAATTTTAGACGAGTACTTGGCCCGAAATTATCGATGTATCGTTGTGGAAAAAAACAATCCAGTCTAGAAAAAACAATACGAAAACGATATACTGGGTGGCCAACCGAAAACGAAACAGGGGCAATTTCAGGAACCTCGTCAACATTTGAGAAAAACGCTTAGACCCGTCGATTTTTGATTAACGGGGGAACACTCTTTTCCGGTATTTTTGACTTCACTACTTTCAACCCCAAGCGATGGTAAGAATTATCCCAAAATTTTTAAATAGCAATGGGAATCGAATAAGATGTCTTTTAAAAGGTCTTACAATTCATTATACAATAGTCTTTAAATTTTAAAATTTAAAATTGAGAAATTAGATTTTAAATGTGAAATTTATCTGCAAACAATCACGAACGGTAAAAATGTCATTCATTTGAGTTAAGTACACCAATGGTTTAAATTAAGTACGAGGCAGCGGGCATCTCTGTCTGGGATCAATCGAACTAACATCCAAACCATTTTAAAGAAGAATAAATTCCATTCATATAAAATACGTTTAATCCATGAACCTAATGAGGATTATTATAACCGCCGTTTGCAGTTTTGCGAAATAATGAGTACGCGAGCAGGGAACGATCCACAGTTTCTTTTTAATATCTGTTTTTCCAATGACTGCAGTTTTTTCTTGCACGGGACGGTAAATCGCCACAATTGCCGCTATTGGTCCGATTCAAACCCAAGACTTTTTCACGAGGTGCATACACAGCAACCGGAGGAACTAAATGTATAGGCTGGCATTTGCGGGACCGACTGGTGGTTCCTTTTTTTTCCACTAGGCAATTCGATTTGCTAAATGTATTTGCAATTACTGGAAGACGCTATTGACCCTGCTTTGACTGATATGTATATGTATGACGAAGATCATTTTTATTTTCAACAGGACGGTGCTCCTCCGCATTATGCAGCGATTGTTCGTCAGTATTTTGATCAATGTTTTCCACAGCATTTGATTGGGAGAAGAGGCAGCATTGAATGGCCTCCACGATCACCAGATTTATCGCTTCTCGACTTCTTTTTGTGGGGACATCTAAAAAATAAAATCTTTAAAACACAACCAGCGTCGTTGGAAGATTTGCGTCAAAGAATCTCTGACGAGTGCCGGAAATTCTTCGGAATGTGCGTGAACGTTTTGAACAAAATCTTTATTATTGTATGGAAGCGGGCGGTCATCAGTTTAAACATTTAATCAATTAAGTAGTAAGTAAGCAACTAAAATAATTTAAATTTTAACTTGTAGTTTTTTCAGAGTATTGGGAGGAAACGTAAAATTTAAAAACTATTGTAAAGAGAATTGTCAGAGCTTTCAAAACACATCTTATTCGACCCCCAATGGTATTTAAAAATTTTGGGGTAATTCTTACCCTCGCTTGGGTTTAAAAGTAGTGGAGTCAAAAATACCGGAAAAGAGTGTCCCCTTCTAATCAAAAATCGACTGGTCTGAGCGTTTTTCTAAAATGTTGACGAGGTTCCTGCAAATGGCTCTGTTTTGTTTTCAGGTGGCCACCCTATTATATAATTTCAAACAAATTGGTTTTAAAGAGTACCAAGTGAACTACGTGGTAATTTTTTTAATTTGGAGTATGGAGGGTAGAGGTAAGGGGGACTATCATATGTGAAGGAAACGTTAAAAAATTGTCCAGCTGCAAGCAGACAATTACAGTTGAAAAACCCACCAAAATAGCGCTAGCATAGCAAGAGGAAATGATATGAAGTTAGCAGTCGTAAATGTGAGTAAAGTATGAAGATGTTGATAATATTGCAGTTTATAAAACGTTAACTATTTACGTAGTCTAAAGTAGTTTAGTAAATATAACCCCACTGCTGAGAGTGATTTCATTCTTGTAAACTTTTGATGATACTTTTTCAAAATTTTATAGTCTTTACTATTGAAAAAATTTGTAAAGTGATAAGTTGTGCAAGTGGGCGAAATTTAAAAAATAAAGAAAATGATGTCATTTTTTCGACCAACAGTATGTAGGTATAGTTGGATTAACTGAAAATGGGTCTTATGACTAGATTTTGCCATATTTGCGTAAATCAGGCTTTACTTATTGACGCCGATAGACAAAAGAAAAATATATATAAAATGTGATAAATGATTTTAGTGCATAAGAATATTTCTACAACGCAAATTTTTAAACTCAACGTCTGTGAGCATCATTATTTTCACAGCTACGCGGTTTTTTAAGTCAGATTCTTTGACTTATCTACTAGCGGTATGTTGAGATCTAGGAAATTTTGTGTCAATAACAGCATTTCTTGCACTTTCAAAAGGATTTGCCCTTAGATATTCCGGAAATGCATCACCTTGTTTAGGATCGAAAATGCGTTTAAATCCAACGTTGCTTAATTTTTGAAATAGTCTTTTCGTTCTTTCCGGTAAAATCTAATGTACGTATTGACCACCCATCTTCAATTGTCGCTATTATTGCTTTTTCATTTTCGGCTAAATGACGAGGCATTTTGTTAATGTTTGACACTGACAAGCTTCTCAACCATACATTATTTTAAAGTCAAATTCAATTAAAACCGATTTACACTATAACACCCATTTTCTATGAATACAACTGTACAATAAATTTATAAAAATTATTATTTATTTAATTAAAAAAAATTTCTTTTATAATTATCTTGATAAATCATCACATAAACATTTTTTGTTTGCATCAATCCACAGACACCGACAAAATTAAGAGATTGGAAAATTTGCCCATTTGTTACTGTGGTGCCACCCTAATTGGGCGCTAATGGGACACTTTTTCATACACAAAGATGGTCCTCCTTATTTCTACCCACCATAATTTTGACTTAAGAGTGGCGTAATGTGACGTCACTGTTTGAAATTGGTAATGTGCATTTTGTACAACAAATGACTTTTATAAAATTATGTGTTTGGTTAACAATTTTGGTTTTCTAAACTTTTTTGAGTTTAGAGTGAGTTTGACAATTATATAGGTTAAGGATACAATATTTTAGTGTTATTAGTGATTTTTAAAGACTAAACATTATTATTTATGTGTAAAAAAGTAGGATTTATGTTACCTGTAGTCAAGCCCACTTTTTTAAACTTTTTCAAACTATGACGTCACTCTTTCTTTTATTTTTAAGCTGACGTGCCCGTTACCCATAGGAGTCACAAAAGTCGATCATTTGATCATTCTACGTTTTTTAATTTTATCAATTTTATCCCTAATAATAGTTATTTTGACTATGACATACTAACCCTCTAGCCCCTTCATGTATAATACTTTTTTGTAAACAAAATTATTTACTAATGCTAAAAAACTAAATGGACTTGATCTTCTTTCTTATCTTCTGATATTTTTTCTTTTTTTATTTTCTTTAATGGTTGCTTTCTCTGTAAATGTAAGATCATTGAGGCCTTTTTATCTTTAGTATAGGATAGTTTTATGTTATTACGTAGGGTATTTTAATAGATATACAAAATTGTCTGTAAAGCTCAATGCGGGCTTATGCCCTGTATACTAAATTTAACAAGGTTTATTTTTCTTTTAATACATTTTTAATGCATGAAATTTATAACAAAACAATTTCTTCGAATGGCAACAATGTCGTAAAGTCGGTCATATAATTTCATAAACGTTTTTAAAGCATCACCCTACATTTTGTTGTAGAGAATAAAGAAATATATGGCTTTAATTTTAATTAAGAGCTTTCCTCTATAATAGCCAGAAAGTGTCAAAAAAGGCACGTCTGACTGTGCATAGAGGTGTGTTGGTTCCTACACTTATGTACGGTAGTGAATGTTGGGTTTGGCAGAAGAGGCATGAAAATAGGATTTATGCTGAGTGACTCGGTTGGATAAAGTAAAAAATAGTGAGATAAGAGAACGCTGTGGTGTAAGAGAAGGTGTGGTTAAAAAGATAGATAAGGGAATGCTCAGATAGTTTGGACATGTAAAAAAGATAAATGAAGGAAGATTAATGAAACAAATTTATAAGGCGAGTGAAGAGTGTAGTGGTCGACCTGGGCAAACATATCTCGATCAGATCAACATTGTTTTGAAAAAAGGCCAGGTCAAGAGTACCAACAACCGACGAGCATGTATGAGATTAAAAAAGGCGTGACTATATGTATGTATGTTGTGCAAGATACTCTTTCTTAAAAGAAATAATTACTATTTTTGCAGTGAAATGCTTTATAATTTAATAAACATTTATTTATTGTACATTTCTGTTCTAGATAAAGTCAAAAATACAATAAGCTCGATCTTCTTCTGTTGTTTCCTTTAATTTTTTCTTCATATTTTAATTTATAATTTCTGGTCCCGTGTAAGAGTTGACTATTGTCAATAGTAGCATTTACCCAAAAAAAGAAAATAGAGTGCTTAGGACCTATACGACTTCGAGGGGAGGATATACAGATAAAGGGGAAAGTCAAATTTCTTGAAGTAAATCTTTACTCCAAGTTGACCTTGAACCAGCATCTAGAAAAAACAATCAAAAAAGTGGTGACCTCATTAATGATGGCCAAACACGGTAGTTATGCCGTCCATAACATACGCCTCTTTGATATGGTGGCCTAAAACACAACAAGGAGGGGCCATGACAAGATTAGGTAAGGTGCAAAGCCTTGCCTGTAAGGGTATGACAGGGGCATTCAAATCAACACCAACTGCAGCTATGGAGGCTCTCCTGGGGCTGCCCCCTCTCCATTTAGTGGTGCAGGGTGAGGCGAGGCTCGGTGCATCTAGACTGCAGGATACACACAACCTAAACGTAGGAACATGATACATGAGTATCGTCAGAGTTGTGATCGGGGACGCGTTGGAAACGAGGACGGACCACATTCCGAAACGGTACTGCTTCAATGACCAATTCAAGGTGCTGATACCAGACAGAACTGGGTGGGACGACTTCCAGCTCAAGGACATTCTACAGGGGAAAATCTGGTATACAGATGGATCCAAGACTGAGAATGGGGCGGGCACAGGAGTGTTCTCCAGGAACCCACGTTGGGAATCCACACCTCCGTATTTCAGGCAGAGGAGTACGCCATCCTTCAATGCGCGAAGGAGAACAATAGGAGAAATGTTGAAAATGCGCATATCAACATCCTGTCAGACAGTCAAGCGGCACTTAATGCTTTTTACAGCAAGAAAGTGACGTCCAAGCTAGTGTAGGACTGCAAAGAAGAACTGAGAACACTGACAGACCGTTATCACGTAAAACTGATATGGATTCCAAGACACCAGAGAATTGCAGGTAATGAAAAAGCAGACGAACTTGCAAGAAGAGGTTTGGAACTCCCCCTAACCAAGAGCAGATGCTAGGAGTACCGAAGCGTACAGTAAGAGTGTCTATAAAAAATGAATTGGGGAAAAACACAAACATTACTGGGAAAGTAGACCAGGAAACAAACATGGGAAGGAATACATCAAAGGAACGTGTCACAAAAGGACGGCAGAACTGGTAGCAATGAACAGAAATCAGCTAAGAATCACTACGGGGCTCTTGACCGGTCACGCACTAGTAAAACAGCACCTAAACAAAATGGGAGTGTATAATAAAGACCTGACATGCAGATTATACGGCAAGGATCCGGAAACAGTAAAACATATACTGTGCTGCTGCGGGACACTGGACCGCATAGTACAGGAAATTTTTGGGCAGCCAACCGGCGACCCAAAACTATATTGTTCCCACCCAGTACAGAACTTGTACAAGGTACGAAAGTACTGGATTGGGTACAATGATATAAAACAAATGCAAGATATAATGGGCCAACAGTCATAAGTGTCACTGGAGGCATCAGCCAGACGGACCTAAATAGGGGTGGAGTCTCACACAGTAGATCTTGAGCTAAAAGAATCATAACTTCTCCATAACGGATTTTCTCAACCTCTGCAAAAAAAATATTCCTCGTCTTGTAAATGGTGCCTAATTAGTAAAAAGAATTCTGTCCAGAAAATCTGGATTAACATTTTGGTTAGCTGGGCAAATTGTTGACGCGCAGTTAAATCTTGAGAAATAAATTCTGAACAGGCGTGTAATGATATGTATGCAGATTTTCCCCTTTTCCATATTTTAAAAACATACGAATGGCTTATCTCTGTTACCATACTTAATCGGCGATATCTGGATTCTCTGCAACACAAAATAAAATTTCCAAATTGGTAATCCTTATGCCAAAAAACGAAAAATTTACAATTTTGAAATAGATATTTTAATTTTGACAAATCAAGTATTTAGCTCGTTTTTGCAAGATTCTTTTTGTTAACAAAAATATTTAATATTTTTGGAATAAAATGCTTTATAATTTTTACTAAAAATTATCATTTTTCTTATATATTTTTTAACTATTTGCTTGCTGTTGCCTTCGCAAGTGTTGGCCATTCTCATCTTTGTTAAGGCACAAAATAAGTCATTGTTTATCTTTTTAACTTCGTGATTTTCCTTGGATTATTTCCTACAGGATCACCAAAGTGTTGGAAATATTGCCTCAGAAAGTTGTTTTTTCGAAAAAGTTTTGTTTCCTACATTAACTTAACTGGGAATTTTCTATGAAAATTTCAAATATTTTATTTCGCATATTGACCGACTTTTTACCTTTAGTTAACAGCTCTTATTGTGTTCGGTGTTGTTGCTCTCGAATGTACCTCATACATTTAAACATGATATCGAATCAGTTGTGAAGTTAAGCGCGAACACCACTTTAGACAAAACCTTTTAGCAAATTACATCAAAAACGATATGGACTCGTAATACATACAATTCATCCACTGAAAAATACGCAGATACGCGTCAGCCACTCTGGATAAATGGCCGATTTTAGGGTTTTCTCTGAAAAAAAACTACTGAAACGATGGATTAGCTCAATTATTACACATTACGTATAGCATACTAAAAAAAAATTAAAAAAATTGTGCTTGCGACTTTTTTTCGAAATTTGAACCGATTTAAATAGCAATTTCGCCAACAGACGGTATTGAAAACTTCCTACAATATGAAAATTTGGAGACATTAATTAAAATTATGGCAAATTTAAGCAAAATATTTTGACAGACATGCTACTTTATTATTTTAAATAAAACACCCGTATATTATTTTATTTTCAAATTCTACGTATAATGTTACATACATATAGTCACGCCTATTTTCCATAGGGGTAGGCGGAGAACACTTCCTTCCACTTGCTACGGTTCTTACACACATCTTTTGCTTCCTCTACTTTCATCAGTGCTCTCATACATGCTCGTCGGTTGTTGGTACTCTTGACCTGGCCTTTCTTTAAAACAATGTTGATCTGCTCGAGATATGTTCTCCAAAGTCGACCTCTACCGACTTGTCCATTCACTCTCGCTTTATAAATTTGTTTCGTCGATCTTTCTTTATCCATCCTTTCTACGTGTTCAAACCAACTAAGCATTCCTTTATCTATCTTTGTAGCCACCTTTTTTTTAACACCACAGCGTTCTCTTATCTTACAATTATTTACTTTATCCAAGTTAATCTGATTATACTTCTAAGACTACTCATCTCCGCAGCGTGAATCCTATTTTCATGCCTTTTCTGCCAAACCCTACATTCACTACCATACATAAGTGTACAAGCCAACACACCTTTATGCACAGCCAGACGTGCCTTTTTTGACACTTTCTGGCTATTCATAAAGCTATGCAGTGCCCCATTCATTTGTCTTCCTGCCAACACCCTCCGCTCAATATCACTGTCATACTTTCCATCTCTCGTAAACTTTGAACCAAAGTACACAAATTCATTTACTTGTTCCACTCACCCCATACATTGACAATGTGGACCACAATTTACTCCTCACCAATAAATAGCGCAATAAATATATATATAAATATATAATAATAAGGGATCAATTAACTTACTTTTGAATACGTCACATTTTTTAAAAAAATTTGTCATTTTGTTTCTTTGTTTTAAAAGAATATTTAGTTGGTAATTCGTGATTGTATATAAGCCATTATTTGTAGCTGTAGCATCTTGAGTTATTTTAAATTGTTGTGTTTTCTGCAAAAATAAATAGAAATAATATTTATTAACGGTCATTAAAACAAGTGCGCTCAAGGAACAGCTCCAGTTTTGAATTAAAGGCATCCTGAAAGACACAAGCAAAACAAAACAAAAAAAATGGTTTTTGAAAGAGAAGAAAACATGACAAACTGTAAAGTTCTGACAGTTACATTGAGCGAAGGGTGTTGGTAGAAAAACAAATGAATGGGGCACTGTATAGCTTTATGAACAGCCAGAAAGTGTCAAAAAAAGGCACGTCTGGCTGCGCATAGAGGTGTGTTGGTTCCTACACTTATGTATGGTAGTGAATGTTGGATTTGGCAGAAGAAGCATGAAAATAGCTTATCAGTTATCAGTGTTCAGTAAAAACAATTTAGTTGAGTTAAAAAAAGTTCCGGTTTTAATGATAATATATTTCAATAAAAAACGGTAAAATTCAAAGTTTAATAATGGTTAAAAATAAAAAACGTATTATCCTTCTATGTTTGTTTAACCATCGTCAATACCTACACATCAACCAGTGGCGTATCCATCCTAGTTTCAGAATTTAAATATGAATGAACAGACTCAGAAATACCAAGGTAATCCTATAATTTCTAACAATATTACTTCCATGTACCACCAACAACCCTAATACAGATTTCCTTCTTTACCCACATTGCAAAGCGAAAAACAAAATGATGATTAGACCCCTGTTGAAAATACAAAAAAAAAAGCAGATCGAGCCCAGACAAGAGAACTGTTAAAAAAACGAAAATTAATGATTATTGGTTGAATCCACCAACAATATCGAATCGGTTTGATAGATTGGAGAATGAGGATTCAATGAAAGAAGACAATCAAGAAGGTAAAGAAGATAAAACTCCTAAACCCCCTCCTATTTTTGTACAAGGAGTTAAAAATATTTGCCCCTTAACAAGCTTGTTAAATAATATATCCAAAGACAATTATGTGATGAAAGTTTTAAATTTTGATCAAGTAAAAATACAACCAAAAACAAAAAAAGTTTACTGACTTATAGTTAAAGCGTTGGAAGAAAAAAAACAGAATTTTACACGTACCAAGCAAAAGAAAATAGAGCTTTTAGAGTGGTATTAAAAAATATGCACCATTCTGTAGAACAAAATCAGTTAAAAGCTGAAATAGAAGGTCTAGGTGACACAGTTGAAAACATTTACAATATCAGACACTTTAAAACTAAGAGTCCTCTGCCTATGTTCTACTTAGATCTAAAACCAGCTGAAAATAACAAGCAAATATAAGACTTAGAATACTAAATCTATTACAAAATAAAAGTTAAACCTCCAAAGCAAAAAAGAAAAATCCCACAATGTGCCACGATGCGTAAAATGCACTGGTGACCACCCAACAATACAGTGTCACAGTAAAGAAAGATCACTTGATGTACAGTGCATACTATGTGAAGAAAATTATCCGGCAAATTACAAAGGATGCACAATTTACAAAGAATTACAAAAAAAATTCTCCATTAAGACCAAGGTAGAACGTTCCTAGCGGACCAGGACCAGGAGCGATTCCAATCGAAAGTGCTAAGAATTGTTGTAGATGCTGCATGGTTTGTCCCAAATTTTGTTATAGCCCGTGGAGTTGGTCAAAGCGGAAATAAAAAACTTATCCATAAGCTATAAAAATAGATATCATCCAAATAGACTGACATCTAACCTTATGGTACAACCAGAAGCCCAGCGTAGACTTAAGCGTTATGATCCATACGCCCTAAGTAATAGGTTTTAACGAGTGTTAGTGTATCCCCAATAGACAAAACAAATTAATCTAGTCATTAATTATAGCTGTAAGAGATAGTAATCACTGGATTCCTGTCGAGCATGTCAACTATATTGTATTATCACACAATTTGCTTATTATTTTTTTTTTTTTTTTTAATTTTCAAGGCATCGACTACTATGGTCATTAGCCCCTTTTTGTCGAATCGGTCGGTATTTCATTGGAGTAGGTACAAATCTATACTTTTTTCATAAGACCTGTTTCTTTGAGAAATTGAATCGTTTTCAGGCAGTATTTTTCATTTTCCAGGCATTGCCTCAGTGTGTCAGGTAGGGAGCAATTGTTCCTAGCTTGGGTGTATACTGGGCATAAAAGAAGTAAATGTTCCACAGTGACTTGCACGTCGCAGATATCACATATTGGAGGTCTAGAACCAGACAATAGGTAGCTAGATGTGATATGAGTGTGACCAATTCTCAATCGTGTAAGTGCAACTTGTTCTCTCTTCTGGTGTGATGGAAAAGGTAGTATTTTATCGACTTTGTTTTTTATTATCTTCAGTTTGTGGTTACTATCGTTCCATTCTTGGTTCCATTTATCTCTTATTTTATTCTTGTGATGTGCTTTTATATCTTCGGGTCGCAGTGGGATGTCATTCATATAATTTTGTCCTGTACCTTCGCGAGCCGCCATATCTGCGAGTTCATTACCAGCTATTCCTATGTGCCCTGGAATCCAGAAGAAAATTATTCTCCTGTCAGAGTTCTGCAGGATGTGGACCACTGTTGAGATGATCTGAATCAGCGGATCGTCGTTATAACTATTCTGTATAGCTTGTAGTGAACTACAGGAGTCAGAAAGAATCAAGTATGTCCTTAGGTCCAACGTCCCGATGAATCTCAATGCTTGGAGAATAGCATATAGTTCCGCTGTGAATATGGAGGATATTGGGTTCAATGTCCACTGGTGAGTGTTTTCCATACAAGAAAAAGCTGATCCCACTCCTTGATCAGTTTTTGATCCATCAGTATATATTATTGTACAATTCTCATATTTGTTTGTGACTTCGTGGAATATTTGGAGATATTGAATTCTGTTAGTATTCTCTTTCTTGAATATATTGCATTCGAAATGAAACTTTGGGGTTGTGAGTGTCCAAGGGGGAATTTCACTGAAAGATGAAGGGAAAACATGTGGGAATTTAGTATCTAAGGAGTACAAATCATATTCTATTCGCTTTCCTACTGTTTTATTTGCTGGTATCGCATTATAAATGATTAAATGATTGGGATGATTAGGTTGAGACCATATTTTCACACCATAATTCAATAAAAGTTTCTTCCTCCTATGAATCAGTGAGCAAATCCCAGATTCACAAAAAATTGATTGGTTCGGGCTGGTACGAAAAGCTCCTATGGCAAGTCGGAGTCCTTCTTTATGTATCTTCTTGAGTTGATACAAACGACTCTTGCAATCAGATCCGTACACTATACTTCCGTATTCTAATTTTGGGAGTATCAGAGATTTATATGCGGAGAGTATGGTCTTTCTTTCAGCACCCCAATTTATATTGGAGATACATCTAATAATATTGAGGGTTCTTTTACATCTGCTGGTCAGATCATCTATGTGAGGTTTCCAGTATAATTTTTTGTCGAATGTCACTCCCAATATTTTCATAGTATTTTTCGATTCTAAGCGTATTCCGTTCATATATAGTTCTGGATCATTATGTCTCGTTCTCAAACGACAAAAGTCGATACAATGCGTTTTTGTTGGTGAAAATCGGAAGCCAATGGCGGTTGCTTTTGCCGTGAGTTGGTTTATGGTTGTTTGAATTCTCTCTTCGACTTCTTGCATCTCTTTACCAGAACAATATATAATTAGATCATCAACATAGAGACTCTTTCCAATACCTTCATCTATAGATTCCACGAGGATATTTATCGCAATTAAAAATAATGTGACACTCAAAGTGGATCCTTGTGGAATTCCATTTTCCAGACTTTTTCTCTCTGAGAGTATGTTGTTGATTCTCACTGTGAAATTTCTGATTTTGAGGAAATTAGATAAAAATATTGGCAGTTTTCCTCTCAAATCCCATTCATGTATTGTTTTCAGAATGTTATATCGCCAGGTGAGGTCATAGGCCTTTTCAATATCAAAAGAGACTGCTATTAAATGATCCCGGCGTGCGAAACTCTCTTTTATTGCTGTATCCAGGAAAACAAGTTGGTCCGTAGTAGATCTACGTTTTCTGAATCCCATTTGGTAATTTGAGAGATAATTATTGATCTCTAGAAACCATACTAACCTGTAATTAATCATTTTCTCTAACAGTTTGCTTAAACAGCTTGTTAACGATATTGGTCGGTAACTTGTCGGGTTTTTGGGGTCTTTTCCAGGTTTAGGTATAGGGATTTTCAGA
This sequence comes from Agelastica alni, assembly GCA_950111635.1. NCBI lineage: Eukaryota > Metazoa > Arthropoda > Insecta > Coleoptera > Chrysomelidae > Agelastica > Agelastica alni. Next base: position 58,983,120 of record OX467711.1, on the reverse strand, counting down.
GATGTTTTCCATAATTCAGGATATATACCTTCCGACCATATTTGATTGAAGAGGTGTAAAATCACTTGTTTTCCATGTGGGGGTAAATTTTTTATCTTATCATAATGAATTTTGTCTGTTCCAGGTGATGAGTTCTTCGTTTCTCTCAAAGCATTTTGAAGTTCGAGCAGTGTGAAGTCTTTATTATAATCTCTCTTATATTTTCTGAGAAATCCAATTCCTGCTCCAATTCATTTTTTTCAATTCGGAATTCTATCGGATAATTCTCTGTACTACTCGTTTCTTCAAAGTGGCGTGCTAGTTCATTCGCGATGATATTTCCATTTCGAATTTCGTTGCCGTTGATAATAAGTACAGGTGATGGAAAATATACTTTCTTTCCAGCTATGTTCCTGATTTTTTGCCATACTTGTGTGAGTGGAGTTTCACTATTCAATGTTGAGACATAAGTTTTCCAGCATTCTTTTTTAGATTTCAATATAATGCAACGAGCTCTTGCTCTGAGACGTTTAAAATTGATCAAATTTACTGTGTTAGGATTCCTTTTAAATTGTGTTAATGCTCGGTTTTTATTTTTCACAGCATTATAAGTCTCATCGTTCCACCATGGTACTCTTGGTTTTCTCAGCATACCACTCGATTTAGGAATGCTGTGATCAGCTGCATAAATAATTGAATTTGTTATTGTTTCAACTGATGCATTTGCTGAATGTCTTATTTCGAAAGTTCCCAGGTGATCTCGAAATTTTTCAGCTCTTTTTATTTGCCATCTCTCTGGGGTAGAGGTTGGTATATTTCTTATACTGCACTGTATTTGGATGGCGGCATGATCTGTGAATAGATATTCTGACACTACATTCCAGTTGAAGTTGTGAGCGATTCCTGGGGAGCATAATGATAAGTCCAGATGGCTGAAAGTGTTGGATCTAGAATTGAGGAAGGTTTCCTCACCGGTATTCAGTAAAACTAGGTTGTATTCATCGATGAGTTCTTTAACTATTCTTCCTCTCTGGTCCAAGCGTTCGGATCCCCACATTGGATTGTGCGAGTTGAAGTCACCCAGAAGAATGAAAGGATTAGGTAACTGATCAACAATAGATTTCAAATCATCTATATTCCAATTGTATTCAGGTGATATATGTTGCATATTGTTATTTTGATAGGATGCATAAGTTGTACAGCGATGACTTGTAGCCTAGATTGAATTGGAATTGGGGTTGATGGTATATTTTCCTTGACAAGGATAGCAACTCCACCTTGGGCTCTCATATCTGGTATTACATCCTTCCTATATATGGTGTAACCTCTTAGAGTAAAATTCTCCCTAGGTTTGAAATGAGTTTCTTGAAGACATGTACAAAAAGGGTATATTCTCGTTAAGAGTAATTTCAATTGAAAGAAATTGTGAATACATCCATTGCAATTCCATTGTATAATATTATTTTCTAATTGATTCATTATCTTATTTTATGGAAAATTGGTATGTATATGTATTCATGACGATAACAAACGGATATGATGTATATAAATAGATAAAAAATTGATAATATAAAACAAGTTATATAAAATATATCACAGATAGGTTTATCACAAAGTTGAACTTGGTTAGGTCGCTGTTTTTCTCGATTTTCCCTTCGGCCTCCCATTTTTCTTCTTTTTTGGGACGATAGGGATAAAATCGACCCAGTATCAGATGATACTTCTGGACTTGGTGTTCTGTCAAGGTTTTTTATTTTCACTTGAGAACATATTGGTTCCTCTTCTCTATGGTGTGGAATTGACGGTTTAGGGAATACTTGTGCAGATATTTCTTTTGCTACTGCATCTTTGATTATTGAGCTCAGATTTGGTAATAATTCTTTCACAAGATCGGCAATATTGAAGGGGTTCGGGTTATTAGCAGCCACTCGGGCATAAGATATTCCTGGTGTTGGTGTTAAAACTATCAATTTCTTTTTTGCTTCCGCATATGTCAGATTATCTTTGGTTTTAATTTCCTGAATGGCAACTTCTTTCTTGTAGATAGGACAATCTCTACTACGAGCATTATGGTTACCTTTACAGTTCACGCATTCAATGGGTTTTTCACACGGCAATCCTTCGTGTAATGCCTTTCCGCACACACAAACTTGACTATTCTCGCATCTAATTGATGTGTGTCCAAACTGTTGACATCTAAAACATCTTAGTGGTGCTGGAATATATAATCGAACGGGAAGTGAATAAAAAGCTACATTAATTTTTTTGGAATACTTGGGCTGTTGAATGTTAATATATGATTTGGTGTTTCATATATTTCTCCATTTTTACGGGAAGTGATACGTTTAACGTTAGTAACACCTTGTGCGCTCAACTCTTGGCATATTTCTTCAGTGGTACAATTCAACAGATCGGGACAAAAAACAACTCCTTTACTATGGTTGAGGGTTTTATGTGCTTCTACTTCTACTGACATATTACATAATCGTTTAATTACCAATAATCTTCTCGACTGGGCTGATGATTTGGTTTCAATAATTAATCCTTCGTCGTCTCTTGATTCGTAGTTTGTTCAGTAGTTTTTTCTGTGTTTCTACCAACCACATCCTTGTTTATAGAGGATGGAGCCTCTTTGGTATTTTCAGATGAGTTTGCGTCCATTTGAATCCCACGAGTAGGGCAGATGAAATGTCGACCATGGCAGTGCTCCCTTACCATGGCAAGGCTCAAATACAAGTGAGTTTCGCCAAGTGCTCACAGGGAATCGTTAGCGACTAACTACGTATAGCCATTTATCTCTTGGCACGATATCTTACACCTTAGCTTCCGGATTTTCACAGGTTGACTCCTGTTGAGCTGTCCTTAGCTTCACTACTCATCTTTGACCTTACCGGCATGGGTGGCCCTACCAGGAGTTTAGAACTACCGCCGGCATCGCTCGCAGAATCATCGTAGCTACTGAGCCCCTCCACCACGACAAGGTCCCACAGCTCCTCGGAGGGGCAATTTGCTTATTATAATAATTATTATAGATTGCAAATAAATAGAGAATTTAAAACAAAAAAAACAAAAAATGCTGCGGAGATAAGTAGTCTGAGAAGTATAGCCGGTGACTCGGTTGGACAAAGTAAAGAATAGTGATATAAAAGAACGCTGTGGTGTAAAATAAGATGTGGTTACAAATATAAATAAAGAAATAGTTAGATGGTTTGGACACGTAAAAAGAATGGATAAAGGAAGATTGACGAAAGTCGACCTTGGCGAACATATCTCGATCATATCAACATTGTTTGGAAGAAAGGCCAGGTCAAGAGCACCAACAACCGACGAGCATGAATGAGAACACTAATTAAATTAAAGGAAGCAAAAGATGTGTGTAAGAACCATAGCGGAAGTGGAAGAAAGTGGTCTCTGCCTACCCATACAGAAAAAAGGCGTGACTATATGTATGTATGTAGCTTAATTTGTAATTTCTTCTTGTCGTCGTTTTTTTTATTTCAATTTTTCTTCTTGTAGTCATTCTTCTAACTCCTCAAATTGATTTTTCATGAATTCTAGACTGTCCTTTATGGCGTCGTATGACGTATTTCTTGTATTCACCATAAATCTTTTGTCGCAAAAACTTCTGACACCAATCTTACGATATTTTATTTTTGGGTTCGGTGATTCCAAACAGTCAGTACAATAACTAAACAATTTTGAGTCTAATATTTTTACGCAATAAATTTTACTTTACATATCACTTGGATATTCACAATTGTATACAAAACTTTCTTCAAATTCTTGACTTCAAACTAACTTCAAACGCGAGTTTTCGATTCGGAATTATTCTTCTTCTTCCGCTGCTATCCATTAATGGCTGTTTGCGATCACTTCTGACCATTTTTACCTACCTCTGGTGATGTGAATTAATTCTCCTGTAGTTCCTTTTCCTGTCCAATGTTTGATATTTCGGAGCCACGACATCCTCTTTCTGCCTACACCCATTCTTCTCTCTATTTTTTCTTCTATTAATACTTGGAGCAAATGGTATCTTTCGTTGCGTAGCACCTGTCCCAAATACGCTGTTTTCCTGCGTTTTATCGTGCCCAGAAATTCGCGTTCTTTTCCTATTGTATATATTTCCTCGTTGGTTCTTCTTGCTGTCCATGGGACTTTCAAGATTTTTTGATAGATCCACATTTCAAATGTTTCCAGCCTATTCATTGTGCTAACCTTCAACTTTCCATTATTAGCTGTATTACTCTAGACCCGCGCGGGGTTGCTAGTCCCCCATTGGGCGCCTTCCCAGGTGGCAGAGAGCGGAATGCCTTCCAGATATGGGTGATACCGGAGAAATTAAATATCTGGGGCGGACCAAAACTAGCACTGAACCGCGGCAGCTGGTTGTATCAGAACTAACCACAAGCAGGGATTAATAATTGGTATCTGGTTGTGAATCAGACACTAACAGCAGAGTGATAATCAATTTCTCGATATCCTCACGAGTCTATTAAATGATAATAATGATAATAGAGGCGAAATACCCAAGGAATGGCATCAATCAACTCATCACAGTGCCGAAAACACCAAACGCAAAAACCTGTCATTAACACTGCCTCATTAGCCACATCAGCCTCATCAATCATATCACAAAAGTCTTTACAAAAATAATCCATAATAAAATATACAATTTGGATTTCGGAATGCCCTTGGGACAAGAGAAGCTATTTTTAGTCTACAAGTTCTTATCCAACGATGTAGAGATGTCAACAAAGAAGTATATATTTGCTTTATCGACTTTGCCAAATCCAACGTTTTTAGCAGGACAACGTCTGCTGGGTCTGCTAGTAACTAATAAAGAGGTGCTGCAGCGAATTGGGAATGAAAGAAAAATTACACTTATAGTAAAAAAGAGGAAACTGGAATACCTCGTGCACATAATGAGACATCAACAATATCGTCTACTCCAGTTGATAGTTCAAGGAAGGATCAACAGTTTACGCCAGTGGTTTAAACATACATATATACAGTTATTTAGAAATGCCATCAATAAAATTAAAATTGCCATGTTAATAGCCAACGTCCGCGACGGAAAGGGCACGCTAAGAAGAAGATTATTCTAGAATTTGCCGGATTTTTTTTCAATTGCTGGCAGCTATGAAATTATGTATTCCCAGCAAGGCGACAGTCGACAGGATCGGAACGCAAATTGTAACAATGTAATTTTATTTTCCCTTGGTGATTTCTTAGAATATAATCTACGTGGTGGTAGTTTATATCAGGTGTTTATGATAGTCAGTTGTTTCTCCTGACAAAACTGCAGTAGTCTGTCACCTCTGATATTGCGGGTGCCTAGTCCGTGATCCCCACATACCTGTTCTACTCTTCCGCATCCTACTTTGGCATTAAAGTCTTCTACTAATAATGTTGTTTTATGCATTTTTGTCATTTTAAGTAATTCTTGGAGATCCTCGCAAAATTGTTTAATTTTAGTGTCCAGATTGTCAGTAGTTGGTGCGTACACTTGGAGTATGTTTATGTTTGCGGGCTTACCCTGTAGCTGCAGCAGGAGCATTTGATCAGAATAGGGTACAAAATTATTAATTACAGCCTTTTGTATCTATTTTGATACTATAAATCCTATCCCATTTCAGTGCCTTTGCTGTTCATTCCCTGAATAGAATACCGTGAAGTCATCGATAATTGTGTTTCTAGATCCGGGCCACCTCATCTCGCTTATACCTAGTACGTTGATTTTAATCAACATCAATAGCCAAATCGATGTAGTATATCTCGCTAACTGTATTTTCTTTAAATCGAGGTTTTTTGGCATCGTTTTAAAAAATAATTGTTAGTAGAAATACTATTTTTAAGACTTAATAACTAATGAGATAGTTAAGATAACCTATTAAATATTTCACGAACGCGTGTTTCACAAACAAAAATATTTAAAAGTAAACAAATAATTAAATTTTTTTTCTATATTACTGACTTTTGCCCCACCCTGTAGGAATAAAGGAAGATTAATTTTGTAATGGCAGAAACCGTTGTTTAAACATCTCATCTGCATCTCTCCCATTCTTACGAAACTAAAATTAAATTAAAATTGGGAAACTATAAAAAAACCTTTGTTACACATTAATTCGTTTATAGATGGCGCTTTTGCAGGTAAATAAAACAAAATATTTAAATCAAAATATATTGGTTAGCAGTTGATTAACGTGGTTTCCAAAATAGTAAAAATAATGCATTTTAAAACCAAATCTACCCTATAATGCCATTCCCTCTTTTAAAAATGTAACCATTTACAAATTTGGTGTAGGCAGCCCTAAAATAAACGTTTGTAGTGCACCTATTCGTTCATAGATGGCGTTTTGACATACAAACTAAGGCAAAATTTTTACATAATTAAAAATGAAAGAAGCAAAGGTAACGTAATAATCACCATCGGACCGTAAATGTTATCGACCTCGATATCAATCGTATTAATAATAAAATAATATTGCTACGATAAATTTTTGCCAGTATTTAGTACCGATGATAAGTTTAAAGGTGGTACTGCTTTGATTTTTTTAAAAAATTGTTTTAAATTTGCGCTACCTTGAATTCAACAAGTGCCATTCAGAGAGGTGTCTGATGTAATGCGCATTGGTAAGATACCAGAACTACTCTATTCGATCATATGATTCATGTAAACAGTCAGAAAGTGCAAATAAGGGGATTTTTTAGAAATTTTTGAATGAAAATTTAGTAAAATGTGCACATAAGTTTGCTGATGTTTGTGAAATATGAAACATATTGTTGGAAAAGTGGTTTTATTAGGACATCAAGGTAAGATCACATTTATTTTTTACTTTTATTAGATATAAATACAATGCTAAAGATAACTTGGTCATATTTATTGTTATTTATAGATACCTTTTATATCTCAAGTTTATTAGGCACTTTTTTAATTGTATATTTTTTTACATGGCTATGGCTGTGAATAGTTTAGATCTTTTTGTTTCAAAGATTAATGCAGGCGTTAAATCAACCTCGAAAACAAAACTTCTGCAAGTGCAAATTCCAGGACCGTATTTAGTTAAATACGATTAGGCAAAAATATTTCAATATGCATTATGAGTTGAGGTTTTAAAAAATGCACATAGTCGGTAATAATGTTAAAGTCATACTTTATAATAGTTTTTCTTTGAATGCTCCAAAATAAGGCTTTTGTTTTAAATAGGTTTGACAAAATATAATGATTTACATTTCAAAAATGATTGTGAAGAAATTAACTATATTATCAATTTTTGATATCAATAATAATTTTTAGTGTTGGTGCATTGATAAAATATTATCACATTTTACAATCTAATTTACATTGTCGTCATTATGCTCAAATAACATTTGACAGTATGACAAATGTAAAAGTTATTTTGGAAAATTAATAATTACCTTACTTATATTTGTTAAATATGCTGCATTCTGTAATTGCTCTAAATTATTGTACTTGCAAAGAAGATTAATATAAATTGCTGATGAAAGGGACCAAGTGCCCTCACCCCAAGCTGAATTCGAGTGTCGATTTAAAGCGATTGGTTAAAGGCCAGTAAAAATGGCTGGTTTTTTTGGTCAACCTCGCACTAAATTTCCGATCCAATTTTTTTTTATTAGGTTTAGGGTCACTTACTGAGCATAAAATCACAAAATGCTGACAGATCCAGGTGAAGCTTCGATCGCAATCTTGAAGAAAAGTATTTGGCCGAAACTATGCATCTTAGGGCAAAAGTTATTCATACCATTATTGTAGAGAATAAAATTTCACATCTTTTATTTTGTGTAAACTTTTTTGTTAAATTTACCGTTTACGATTTATGGCCCATTTAATAAACCGGTTTTTCTGTTTCGGCCGATAACTCTTAAAATATTGGACTAATCAATAAAATGCATCTATCCATTTTTAAAGATCAGTTGATTCTCTACAACTTTCGTTGTAAACTTTTTTCTAATGTCCATGCTTTTTGAGTTATAGGATGATTAATGTTGAAAATTAATAGTTCATTTTCTTACTTGAAATAGTAACAAACTTTTTTAAATTTTATTTGATTATATTTCGTAGCTTAGCTTTATGAACAGCCAGAAATTGTCAAAAATGGCACTTCTGGCTGTGCATAGAGGTGTGTTGGTTCCTACACTGCCACGTCTTTTTTTGGTTCTCTAAAGAGTACTCTGCTAGTGGTCTCTCTACTGGCAAATTATGACCGAGCTCAGCCGTAGAGGGTAGAAGAAAAAAATCTAAAAGTGAGCCGCGCCACCGACTTAAAACGGTACAAGCCGGAAACCCCTAGGTCTTGTAGGCACCAGCAGAGCCACGCGAAAAACAACAAACAATTATGGTGAACTAGATAAATAAAACTATATTTACAATTACTGCAATATATTAATTAAGTAAAAATGATGTTCTGATTTTTTACAATAAATTCTGTATTTTCGTAAAGTGGTTTAAACGAATTTAATACACTTTCTTAAAATAATATTTAAATTAATTATAGCAATCTTCCAGACAGTAATAAAAACCTAATGAGGTGCAAAAGAGAATTAAAATAAAAAAAAAAACAACAAAAAGAAAATGTTCACAATATTTAAAATTTCGAAAATAATTGGTTTTATATAAAATTCCTGATAGCAAAAGATTAACACAACAAAAAAAAAGAAATACCAAATAAATGGACTTGCTACAAAAATAATATTTTAAAACCCTTACAATATCCTCATAAATTATATTCAGTGATATATAAATTCAGATTCAGCTTGGAGCCGGTACAAATTTAACGAAAAATAATTTGGTTACTTTTAAACTATTGAAAACTTTATTGGGACGTCACTGGGAGCAGGTACAAATTAAATGAGAATAACTTGTTACTTTTAAATTATTGAAAACACTTAGATCAAGCACATAACTGATAAGTTGATAAAATTAAATTCCATACCATGTAACCAATTGAAAACCTCACTGAGACGTCACGGTAACATCGATGATCCAAGAACCGAAACACCAAATAGTATTATCAATAATTTCTGCTAAAATTACCAGGCAAGTCTTTATAACGCTGAAATTTATCGTCGATGTGGATGGAAAGGCACGTGGTACTTCACGATGGCTTCACTTCATCAAATCCCACAAGTGGTGATCTTAACTCGACCCCAATATCCAAAAATATTCACCACATAGGCACGACAGAATGGTCAAGTTAAGAATTAAATGATTTATCTTCCTAATCCAATAAAGATGGCCCCAAATACAGCCAGATATGGAAGAAGAAACCGTAGAAGTTCCGCTCCCGTGTTAATATTTAACCGTTAGAACATACATACATACATAAAGTCACGCCTTTTTCCCATAGGGGTAGGCAGAGACTACTTCCTTTCACTTGCTACGGTTCTTACACACATCTTTATCTTCCTCTACTTTCATCAGTGCTTTCATACATTCTCCTCGGTTGTTGTTACTCTTGACCTGGCCTTTCTTCAAAACAATGTTGATCTGATCGAGATATGTTCTCCGAGGTCGACCTCTACCGACTTTTCCATTCACAATTGCCTTATAAATTTGTTTCGTCAATCTTTCTTCATCCATCCTTTCTACGTGTCCAAACCATTTAAGCATTCCTTTATCTAACTTTGTAACCACATCTTCTTTTACACCACAGCGTTCTCTTATCTCACTATTCTTAATTTTATCCAACCGAATCACTCAATGTCACTGTCATACTTTCTATCTCTAGTAAACTTTGAACCCAAGTACACAAATTCATTTACTTGTTCTACTCTTTCTCCCTCAATCGAAACTCCACAGTTTGTCATGGTTTCATCTCTTTCAAAAACCATTACTTTCGTTTTGCTCACGTAGAAATGATTAAAAATTTATTTTTGATAATTCAGTTTTTCAAAAAATATGTCATAAAAAAAGAAGGTACATTTTAAGTTACTCAGCATAGCGTACGTAGCGCCCTCTGTGCGCTAAACTGAAACTAATTAAAGATTATGTTTTCTCATCACAAAAAAGCTCTGTTCACCAACTTTTGTAAAAATATTTTGAACGCTGTTAAAATATAAAAGTATTTCAATAAAAAAAATTTATATTTAACGCCCTGTATTTTCTTTATTATCAAGAATTGGACTAAATTGTGTTATATCGCAATATTTTTATGCAAAGATTTCGTAGTTGCTTTGTGTCTCATTATTAACGTACCAACCTGTGTAGTCTTAAGGTTAGAATTATACAGGGTGTTTAAAAGGTGACCCCGTCTCTAGGATAGGTAGAAAACTGAAAAATAATTGGGGTTTACTGGGTAAACAATTTTCGTAACGCCATCCGTATTCAAGATAAAGGGCGTTAAAGAAAAAAATGTATTCAATTTATTACGATATTGCCGAAAAAACTGGAAACATTGTAATGAAATTTTATGCGAATATGTTTTAGAAGCTGATATATCGCATAAATTTGTTTTTATATCTGACTCTCATAGAGGGCGCTAGTTACACGGTTTCAGGTGAACTTAAAAATCATTTAATTTTACACCACAAACACCACAAACTCGATATTGTGTACCGTTATCGGAATATTTTGTTTTGAAAATTATGAAGTAACAACCATATTTTTTTTCTCCAACGCCCTTTATCTTGAATACGGATGGCGTTACGAAAATTTTTTACTAAACAAACCCCAATTATTTTTTAGTGTTCTACCTATCCTAGAGACGGGGTCACCTTTTTTTGAAACACCCTACATAAAGAGTGGCCACACATTTATACGAGTACAATAGTTTATAACGAAGTGTATAAGCCCGTAATAGGCAGTTTTCAGACAAGTTTTACCAACACACTTGGAGAATTTTCCAAGAAGAACTAGGTCCTTTAATAATTTTCTTTGGGTGTACATTGCGTGGTCTTACCAATTAAGTTTGCTGTCGAGCATTACCCTATCCATCCCTACGATAAACAAATTGGATGTTCTGCCCGAACAACATGGTCACTGTGTTACGTTTATTACCTTATCACACAGAACTGAACCCCATAGAGAAAAAATGTGCATAAATAAAGAATTGGGTAGAAGCTCACAATACCACTTTTAATTTGGCTGAGACCAAGGCACTGGTAAGGCAAAAATTCGAGGAAATTTCTGAACAAGAATGGTATAATATTTGCCGACATGTCAAAAGTTATGAAAAAGAACTAGTAGAAAAAGAACAATTCTTGAACGAAGCTCTCGAACACTTAGTATTTTCAGTGAATACAGGCTCATCGGTATATGAAGTAAGGTGATATTTCATCAGAGGACGAACTGGGATGTTCCCCTTTTCATAACTCGCAATCAGATAGCTCGTAGAATTTTACAATTTAATTAAACTTTTCAGATCTAAAGTAATGAATAGCAAATACACACTAATTTAATCATTAGTTTTAATTTTTGCTATTATTTATTTTACTATTAAAACAGTATTTTTAAAGTGAAAGTGAGGGCCTTAAAATTCTGATCTGTGTGACGGAAATTGGTGGGGGTAAACACTGTGTCGGGTAGAGTGGGAGCAGTGTCTTTTTTACCTTAGGGTATCGGAGAAGAGTGTGACATACGCTCTTCTCTCTTTCTTTCTTTCTCGTTGTCCGTGGTTTGCGTGTACTGCGTTCAGGCGGCGTGTTGTATTTGTATATTTTCGGGAATTTTCTCTGTCAAAGAGACAGTGTAAATATTGTTCGCGAAAAAGTGTATACATTTTTGAAGGACGTCAAGCTTACCTATCATTCATTGAGGGAGTTATTTGAGAGTTATCTGCGAAAAATTGTAGAGGCAATTTTTCGGGAATAAAATAAAATAATATTTTAACACACTCTGATAACAATTTTTAAATTTGATAATATTATTTTTTAAACAAATCTAAATTCTGAACACAATCTTATTTTATGACATCCATTTGTCATGTAATTATTATAGACATATAAAGGATAGACCGCGGGTCCCAGTGCGAAGAGTTGGTTCCCAATGAGAGAGAGATAGTTGCTGCGAGTGTTGTTTTACTCTCTCTCTCTCTCTCTAATGGGCAGGGCTTACGCCCGAGGGGCTCGCGGCTAGCTAAATGGAGGGGTCGGCCGGCGTGACTCCTCTATCTGATAGCGCGGGTTCGAGACTTGTCTGGACATTTTTTTCTCCTTTCCTCCGAACAGATATAGACGAAAATACGATTGAATATTTATGTTTAAAGCTTTTAAATTTTTTAAATTACAATAAGGTTCCGATAGTTCAAGTTTCTACCTTTTTTTTTTTATGAAAATAGACGCAAAAAGGGTAGACCTATCGTGTGGGCCGCGGACGGCCCGCACTGCGACTATTAGAAGGGGAAGGGATTATAGAAAGGAAATGATTGTGGACACGCTTTTTAAAAAAAATGTAGGTCATAGTTCTCTGGAAAAACTGATTTTGGAAGCTTATTCCATTCCATAGCAGCCCTGTAAAAGAAGGATTCTTGATGAAGATTGGTCCTAGTAGTGTCAGTCTTGAGAGTAAATGGGTGAGACTGATCAGCGTGCCGAGTTCTTCGGCCGAATGTGGCCAATGGTGGTACAAGAGTTTTTATTTCTCTGGAGCATCTGCCATGGAAATATCTGTAGAGCAATGACTGGTCTGCAACTCTTCTTCTATGTTCTAGAGGGTGAAGGGTATCTGTGAGAGTTGAGCTGTTTATCAAGCGAATGGCTCTTTTCTGAATGGAATCTAGAAGACGAAGAGAATGCCTTGGTGCTGAACCCCAAATGTGCGAGCAATACTCCAGTAGAGGTCGGATTTGAGCCTTGTACGTCGTTAACAGTTGATCAGGAGTAAAAAACTTTCTGGCTTTCCACAGAAAACCTAGCCTCTGGCTTGCCGACTTTGCGATGTTAGCAACATGGTCATGCCAAGACATATTATTGGACACCGTGACTCCCAAAATCGAGATGGAGGGACTTGGTTCAAGAGTATTTCCGGACATCGTGATGGGATGATTTGAGGAATTCACTTTTTTGGAAAACGTGGCACTTTGTGTTTTTTGGGCGTTAAACTGAACAAGATTGTTGGTTCCCCACTCGACGATTGCTTTAAGATCTCTATTGATGGAATCAATCTGTTCCTGCCTGAGCCTATTTGTATCATTCACATTCTACCTACTGTATAGTCTACTGGTAAACGCTTGATAATTTGCTCGCTATCATTGCAATAACTATCATAAGGCAAATTTCTAAAATATTTCCCGAATAATCTTCTCATAAAAAACATAATTTAGCTCGAGCAGAAACTGGAATAATCAAAACATAATTATTGTTTAAAAAATTTAAAAAGATTTAAATGTGATAAATGATTAAACATCGGTGCGCTTAGCATTGCTCGAAAAAAAGAGAAAAAAGATTGAAAAAATCCTGCAAGTTGCGCCGGCCGATAGGAATACTCTATTACCGGCAGACGCCCGAGTCCCCTACTCGTCCCTCTACTGCTCATCCTGCCACGGTCGGCGGTGCCCCTTCGGTGCCTGCGCGCACGCACGACCATAGGCCCCTCCCATTAGAGAGAGAAAGCGAAACAACACTCGGGGCAACTATCCTCTCTCGTCGGGAGCCAGCTTTTTGAAAAGGGACCTGCGGTCTATTCTTTATATATCTATGGTAATTATATGTTAAATTTTGACAAATATATTTATAATGAAGTTTTTAAAAATAATAATATAATATAAAAATAAATACCTAATTTCCACAACCTCTAAATAAATGTTAAATTAATTAATAAATTTTTACTGAATTTTAAATAAACATACATATCTGCTATTTTAAAATAATATTTGCTCTTTTAAAAAAAATATATCATTAAATTTCTCACAATTTTTCATGTCATAAAATTTTCTGGATATCAAAAAAGAGTGAGACATACGCTCTGCGACGTGTTGTATTTGTATATTTTTGGGAGTTTTATTTGTAAGACAATGTAAATATTGTTCCCGAAAAAGTATATACATTTTTAAAAGACGTCAGCTAACCTATCTTTCATTGAGGGAGTTTTAATTTACATGGTACAGATTAATAAATAAAATTCAACTATTTTAACAATAAATGTGATGCCGTATTTGCTCTGTTTTCTGAAGTTTCACTTCTACTGCGTGTGAACTGCACATATTTTTTTTAAAGAGACTACGCCACTGGAATATCGATTTCGAAAAACTAAGTCAGGAATATTTTAGAATGAGACAGAGAGCGTGTGACTTTACGACTTTACTTTACGTTTGTTCATCTATGATTCCAAGTTAAATATTCTGTTTGCTGTTGTCAACCATCGTGCAAGGGATATTTTACCGGGCTGTTTAGCTACCAACTGGGGGAATAACTTGACTTCACCCATTACAAGAACCATTTCGTACAAGTACTTTTGGTCAGTACTTAAATCACTTAAATTCATTGAAGGCAATTCAACTTCAGGTTTAATGATTTGATATGTCACAACGGGCATCTTTTCACAATTACTACAACGAAACAGTGTTTGATTTTAGTAAATGAAATGGAAAAAGGATATGTCCATTTTACACATCTATTTAATGCATCATTTAGAATGGGTATGTTCGATAGATGTGGAAAGTATCGGAAGTTATCATGATACCAAAACCAAGGAAATCACCTCGTGAAATTACATCTTACTAAAAAGACTAAAACCTAACAGCAAAAAAACTTATTCCATCATACCAGTTATTATTAAAAAGGCATTAGAAAAAAAAGTTAGCAGTCTTCCTTGATGTAGCGAAGGCTTTCGATAAGGTTTGACATGCAGGACTCAAATACAAAATGAATCGATTATTGCCAAAACAGTATATAGAATTATTAGTTTCATATATATTAGAATGATACTTCAGGATTAAACAGGAAAAAGCATACTATAAAATTAAATAAATCAAGGCAAAAGTACCACAGGGAAGTGTATTAGGGCCAGTCCTGTAACTATTATAACGTACACCTATGATATTCCAGAATTAGAAAATACAATTGTCACCTTTGCAAATGACACCGCTATCATTAACAACCAACAACTTATGAATTAATGATATAAACAATGGTTGTTAACATAAAATAATTATCATCATCATTAAAAGCCGTTTTGAGTCCACTGCTGGACATAGGCCTCCCATAAATTATTTCATTGCTTCCGGTCTTGAGCTTGATGTCGTCCGACCATCTCATTGGGGGACGTCCTCGGTTTCGATATGCCTCGTGTCTAGGTCTACATTCTAGGATTTTCTTTGTCCATCTTCCATCTCTGACTCTGGCAACATGGCCCGCCCAGTTCCATTTCAGCGTTGTAATCTGTTCAACTGCGTCCGTAACACTGGTTCTTTCCCTAATTATAGGATTTGGAACTCTTTCTCTGAGGGATTAATTCAAAATTGATCTCTCCATCGCTCTCTGTACTACTTGAATTTTGTCTATTACCTTCCTGGTAAGGGTCAGTGTTTCTGCTTCATATGTTAGAACCGGGAGCACACACTGATCAAAGACCGATTTAAAGACATCCTTCAGTTTTCTGTACGCTGCCCATGACAGTTTTATTCTCCTATTTAATTCTGCGGTCTGGTTATATCTTCCCAATTTAATCTCGTGGCCCAAATATTTATAGGCATACACTTGTTCTATATCGTGCCATATGTTGAAATGTTTTTGGCCAACACAAGGTTGGTCAATTGGTCATGTATTTTGTTTAAGAAAAGTTAATTTTTAGGCCAAATCGTGCACAAGATCTCTGAAGGTCCTTATCTTTCTCTCTCTGCAGGCACTAAATGTAGAGAAAGAGAGGTAGCGACTAACGCATACTTGTTACGCACAGTTTATGCTGGCTAGCTCCGGAATAGCGTAAGGAACTTCGTTCCTTTTGAGTGTCCAATGACACCACACGGCTTGTTTTATTAAAATTAACCAAACCAAATTAACCAAAACTCAAATACAAATTATTAAAATTAAATAAATTAAAATTTCGTTTACTTTTATTGAAAAAAAATTAACTGTAATTCAACCCCGCGTCTATTACATTGAAAGGCAAAACCACCACAACTAACTAATTACCTAAGTTAGATAATAGCATCGGCCTATCCATGTTTTTTTATAAAATTTTAGGACAGTAGGTACTGTCTGAAGTTTAAATTACGTGATAGGCTATTAACCAATCGGCGTTTTGTTATATCAGCGCCACTAAACTGCCACAAAGACCTTACGCAGGCCAAACTATTCAAAACCACCCGTCAGAACGGAAACAGGTAACTTTAGAAAAAGCAGAAACTTTTGCGACATACTTATAAAATGTGTTTACGCCTAATGACGGGGAATACCCACTTCAAGATGAATAAACAATTACATCTGTACGAAGTTAAGAATACTATACAACAAAATATCAATTCAAAAAAAGCTCCAGAATTCGACCTTATTACAGGAGAAATTCTTTAGCAGCTCCCAGAAAAAGGCTTTCAATTTATGACACAGCTGTTTAATTCCACAATGAAAATAGGCTACTTCCCATCAAACTGGAAACTAGCACAAATAACAATGATTTTAAAGCCAGGAAAACAACATGAAAGTGTAAAGTCCTATCGACCTATTAGTCTTCTCCCAGTGGTCTTCAAAGTTTTCGAGAAGTTGATACTTAGTAAACTGATGCCCATACTGGAAAACAAGAAACTAATACCACCACATCAATTCGGATTCATACAGCAACACTCAACAATTTAACAAGTTCATAGAGCTGTGAAAAAAATCAATAAAGACTTCAAAAATAAGAGATATTGCTCTGCAGTATTCTTGGACATTAGCCAGGCTTTTGACAAAGTCTGGCATAAAGGACTTTTATGCAAACTAAAACAAAACTTGCCAACAAATTATTATAAAATCTTAAAATCCTACATCAGCAATCAATCCACGCAGGCGTATTAGGCGTATTAGGCCCCATACTGTATCTTATGTTTACAGTCGACCTGCCAACAGACACAAACATTACCACGGTCACATTCGCTGATATTACAGCAATCCTTGCGTCTGACAAAAATCCTAAAATAGCCTCCGAAACCCTGCAAAATAACTTGAATAAAATATAACAATGGATGACAAAATGGATAATAAAAACAAACAAGAACAAATCACTGCATATAACATTTGCAATGCAAAGAAATTCCACAAAGTGGTGAAGTAAAATATTTGGGTATACATCTAGACAGGAAGTTAAATTGGAGAAAACACATATTCTCAAAAAAAAAAGCAACTGGGCAACAAGTTAAGGAGCATGTACTGGCTACTAGGTAAAAAATCTGAATTATTAATTCAAAATAAGATATTAATATAAAAATCCATCCTGAAACCAGTTTGGACCCATAGACTAGAATTATAGGGAACAGCTGCAAACTCAAATATCGAAATTATACAAAGATTTCAGTCCAAGACCTTAAGAATGATACTAAAAGTCCCATGATTTATAACCAATAAAGCCATTTATCAGGATGCAGAATCATCGTATGTCAAAGAAGAAATAAAAAAGTACGCGAAAAAACATGCAGAAAAACTAAAAGTGCATCCTAATGTGTTCGCAAAGAATATAGTGAATAAACCGCGTGTGTGCGTAGGTTGAAACGAAAAGTTCCGTTAGAATTAGTTATTTAGTGCTAAGAATACATAAAAACGCCCAATGTCAAAAATAGTCCATATTGTAGTAGACAAACTTTAAAAGGGGTGTATCATTGGATGCCTCCCCTACACGTCTTTCCGAATTGTCATACCTATTACTTAATATCTACCTAACATTATTTGGGTTACACAAAAACTGCAAAAGCTTGAATCTAGCTAGAGACAGGAAACTTTTTAACGTAGCAATGTACCGGGTGCCTGATTAAGAGGGGTAACCTGCTGTATGTCAGGAACTGTTCATCGTAAAACTTGGGGTAAAAAATCTGTATTACCAATTCGCCTACAAGAAACTGCTGAAAATTATTTTCAGTATTTCCAGGGCTGAAGTAGAAGCTGCTGCAAAGATTAAATATCTGCATCGAAAAAGATGGAAAACATTTCGAGCAGTATCTTTAGGTTATTTTACTAGGTCAATGAAGTTTATTTTTGCTGTTTTGTAACGTAATTAATTGTTGGTTATTGTTACAATGATACTTAGTTTGTCAAAATCCATAAAGCGTACCTACAATAATTTTGTATTAAAGTTGTCAATAATTTATGACATCGGGACGCCTACTACATTATGTAAAATTTTCAATTTACTTAAATATAAAACTAGATCTCCTAGTATACCTATTTTTTCCCGTATCTTCGCTTAGAAAATAGATATTGAGATGCGGTTTATAGTCCAGTCACTGAGCAGTTTTGCCCTACTAAAGATAATGTGGTAACAATTTTAAAATATGTTGTTTAGGTTTGTACTGTGATGAAAAATCCAAGATTGTAACCTCAAGGAGCGGTCGCTCGAGCCGCCATCTTGGATGAAAATGAAAATCTGGTTTTTTCAATATAGTACCTCAACGGTTGATCCTACAACGAAAAACGTTTAATAGAAACTTGAAGAGAATAAAATTTCACACATTTTTATGTCAACATTTTTTTTTGTAAGTCTCACACGTATTAATTTCTAGCAGCGTAAAAATGAAAATTTGTTTACTAAATCGTCAATTTTCCAATTTTCTGGATTTATTTTGATTATTTCTAGCTATTCCTTAAATAATTATAATAACTTTATAACTCATTTTGAAAACTCATCAACTTAAAACCATTTCATCTATTCTGTATTTTTAATATCATTATTTTTTTCTCATTTTTGACGGTCCGGGTTGGTGGATGTTGATGTCTTCGTTATAGTTTTCGTCCTCAATGTCATCTTTTAACTCATTGTCTGTACCCAGAAGAAATTGGGCTTTCATTGGTATTGTTTCATCTTCGTCCTTACTCTCGATGATAACTTCTGGTGCATTATCGCATAATTCACCATTCAAAAATCCGCACACAATAGAGCACTTTACCCCATCTTTCCTGCATCCACATGCTCTACCGCATCCTTTTTTGCATTTTTATGAAAGGGTGCTGGTGACTTGTCATTGTTAACGGAGTAATGCCGTTGGTGCCAAGTTTCCAACCCCAGTCATCCGGATTTTTTTGGATTCCATACTGTTTCTGGACTTGGTGATACGTCCTAAATGCATGATGTTGTGTAGCATCCTTCGTTGGGGGTAAAGTTACAAGATTGAATTTGCTATTTATTGTTGCTTTTACGAAACGTTGGTAGCGGACTTCTGCCAAGGTTTCCTTTTCTATGTTGCAACCATTCAAATCAATGAGAAAGCGTGCTCTGTGATGTCTTTTTTTTGAGTATATAAATCTCTGAATATACTAATAATGTCATTGAGTCTTGTATTTTCCTGTACAAGCGAAATTTTTTTCGTTTTTCCTTGGTTAAAGAGGGATGATGTCGGGTCACAGCCAGTAAACGCATGTAGAAACAGGATGTTTTCAGCTGCTCCTTTATGTTTCAAACTATTCGCAGAATAAAGTCTTTCAGCAGTTTTTCCCTTCCCAGGTTTGCAAAAATATATTTTGCTTTGGAATGGCGCTAATGCTTAGAAGATCGACGTCTTCATCAATGAAGAAAACAGCATCGAATGTTGAGAAGAGGGAAATTGCTGTGTTGATAATCAAAACATCTGCATATTCCTCGGCCTGCTTAACTGTAATAGCAGCTTGTTCCAATTTTTTTGTTAGCAACGAAATCAGACGGGCTTTATTTTTTCATTGCGTAAAAATGGTTCTTGCGAATCTTAAGCCGACATTGTTTCATCGAAAAGAACATCCGCAGACATCTGCTTTTTCGATCGACGACGTCTTTCTGCGCTCTTGGTGCTTTTTCGCTACTATCAAATGGATAACCATCAAAAACAATGACTGCTTGTGAACCCTAGTGATTTTGTACATATTAAACGTACTTCACAAATTGACCGAAAACAATCATTACGATGCCACAAAACCTTGTGTAAAAGATACCCTCTATCCACAACATTAATTTTGTCAGCTCCGAGTTCACACCCTCTTGAAGTTGTGTGAAAATAGCGTACAAAGATGATTTCGTGCCTTTGTGCATTTCCAGACAAAGGAACTGGGACAAGTTTGAATTCAAGGTAATTCTTCATCTCTTCGTCGGATTTTTTTGCGATACAAATTCTCTGAAATAACATCAACGGGTCGATGGTTTTTGTTTCTTCGCCGACTTTCATGCTGTTGTTGACTGCTATCAATGGGATGATTTATTGGACCCGAAATTTTTAAAAGTGGTTATCATGTTCGACATAGCCTCGATAGTCCAGGCAACGAAGCCAAAATAAAAATAATAAATACGAAAGTTTTGAAATTTGGTGAAAATGTTGATTGAATGTGTCAAAAGTCCTGAAAAATTGAAGGTCCGGAATTGCCGCCATCTTGGAAAAAAGATGCCCTTTATATCATTGTGAAATATCCTTCGTGGACAATCTTTTCGAATTCTGCATTTGTCATCAAATATTGAAGCTAAAACATATCCTGCAGATATAGGTGACAAGATTTAGCATAGAGTAAATGGCCACTGACATGAAAAAATGGGATCATTTGCTGAACGCTACGAAGATATTTATTCCAATCACCCGACCTTTCTGCGTCAATATATTCCTTCATCAATGTAATCATTTCAAAATATTGAACCCAGAGGAATGCCGTTGCTCCATTTTTATTTAATTCCTGTAATTTTTCTTTTACTCTTCTTTGAACTTCTATCGGCACGTCGTTCTGATTAATGATATCCAATGTTGGAGGATCAATGACAAAATCTCTTAAGATTTCTTTAAGACTTTCTTGCTCTTCAATCGTGATACCCAGATTCTCGAAAATTATTTTCGCCAAAGCTGTCTGAATTAATAAATGAGCCTGGACGGCTCCAGCATATGCATCATCTTTTCTGCAGAATTTGAAGCATAAATTCTACTTAACAATTCTTTCAATCCACTTCCTGCCATTATATACCCGATGAAGCTGAGATAGGATAATAAAAGATGAAATCCACCAAGCCTGACCACAATATTAGACAATCCAGAGTCCTTCGAAGATGCAGCAACAATTTCACGAGCTTTTATATAAAGAGGTTGATCAAAAGTTATGAAACAACCTCGCTGTTTCAATTTAACATATTCTAAAAGGAAGCGGAATTACTTTAGTTACTTTATAAGGCAAGTTTTGCGTTACACTATGCATAAATTTTTTTCCATTCAGGAATGAAGGGAATATCAAGAAATTTTCCACACATCCATAAAATATCATGCGGTTAAGGAGGTCTCAGAAAAGATAGATTCTCAATCGTGATGTTTTTCAAACCTATTCCTCCAACATTTTCGAACGTTTGCAGTGGAATAACACCGAGTTCTCCAATTTCCTTCGTGGATGGAAACTTTGTTATTTTGTTTATCTCTTGTCCGATGATAAGTGATGGTAGGTATTACACACTTGATGCCCCCCATGCTATGGAAGGTATTTAAACCGTCAATTGTTGAAACATTGAAATTGGCATTGTCAAAAACAAATTGACAAAATGATCCTAAAATTATCCTTGGTACAGGATGATAAATTGCTGACGTTTCAAATATTTGAGCATCGTGATATGAAGAGCAGAAGCCCAAATTTAAGACGAGAGTAACCAAATTTTTGCTTCCATATTTCCTGTATAAAAATACGGCGAGACTTATTTGCAAAGACGATAAAAAAAACGTGGTCTAATCGCCGAAATAACAAGTGAGCTATGGCAATACTTTTCCTTTTGGGTTTTGAATTATTTTTATCTTTTTTTGGAACGACAACATGGTCTAAAAAGACTCTCAGAGTTTCTGGCATGTCAGTACTCGCATTACCAAAGAAATCATCAGTTGAGGGATAAGAATAATTTTCATAGACTTTTGATTGAATGTCCTCTTTTATAATAGCTGCTGCAGTTTGAACTATTTGAAGTCGTTCCTCACGCTCGTCATTTTTTCCTTTTATACCAGGAATCTGTCAATATTTTCATTCCCGTTTCACGAAAACAAACGATAGGTACCTTTTTCGATTATGTGTGATTATAATTCTGTCCCCATATTTTTGTTTCAACTTAGTCTTTACAGTCAATTCATTCGGAACATATTCTGTACACTGGGACATCAACTCGAATAGTGATACTTGACAATACTCGTGATTTTCAAGGTACGAATAAATCTTTTCCATAGCCGTTGTAACATTTTTGTCCTTAGGACGTCCACGTTTTTTCCCGGTTGCGTCGAATGCAGAAAAAATGAGACAAAGCAGAGGATTGGTGGTATATAGCATCGGAAGCAACTAAATCAAAAATATTTATGACACGATGCTTAACTTCATCTTCCCATTTGTCGTTTCTTTTTTTCGCCGCTTCTATTACTTTTTCCTTTAAAGCTATACTGCGAACGTTATAAACTTTTCTACGTTTAGCGATAGGTTTTCTTTTTTCTTTTTCATAGAATGCCTCATCGATGTTTTCTGTACAATAAAAACAATTTCCTTTAAAATCAAATAGAGGCAAAGATGATCGCAAACATTCAGTGAACGGTGGGGTGCAAGATGATGTTGTAGCATCGGTAACATCTTTTTTTGCGTGTGCAGATCTTATGCCATCCGGTCGCGTATAGTTCTTTCGACAATCGTCACAGTTCTTACACCTTCTAACACTAAATGTTTATTATCCCTTCTTTACACACTAGCTTTTTTTAAAGTAATCATTTTCTTTTTTTTCACTTCAACAATATCACCACTAGAAATATTTTCGTCGCAAATAAAACACTTCTTACTTCCAGCCATCGCGACAAAGTACGTCCTACTGAATCCCAAAACAGCTGTCGATCCGTTCGGAAAAAGTTCGTATACCTGAGTTACACGTTATAAATTTTACAAAAACATACGACTATACTCTCGACGATTTCATAGAGATATATAATATAGAGTACGCAGGGCTCTTCTCATGGGGGCCACGAGCGGGTAGCTGCGCGTGCATGCCCAGCTACTTGTATACATTTACTTATTTATGTGTCGCTATATGTATACAAGAATAGCTGGGCATGCGCGCGCAGCTACCCCACTCGTGGCCCCCGTGAGAAGAGTGACAGAAAGGACACTTGGACGCTTACTCTATATTATATATCTCTATGGCTGCTCTCAACAGACTGTGATATTATTATCTTCTTCTTCTTCAGGTGCCTATCTGTTCCAGACGTTGGCTACCATATTGGCTAATCTAACTTTATTTACAGCTGTTCCGAATAGTTCGGTGGTTGTCATGGAGAACCAAGTTCTTAAATTTTTTAGCCATGAGATTCTTCTCCTTTCGGCGCTTCTCTTTCCTTTCACTTTTCCTTGTAATATGCACTACAAGAGATTATATCTGTTTTCATTTCGCATGATGTGACCTAGATATTGTATTTTCCTTGTTTTAATTATATTCATGATTTATTTTTCTTTTGACATTCTTTTAAGGATTTCAATGTTAGTTACATGATCTGTCCATGATACCCTTAGCATTCTTCTATAGAGCCACATCTCAAATGCTTCAATCTTTTTCGTCATTGCTTCTGTCAGTGTCCATGACTCCACTCCGTATAGTAACACAGAAAACACATAGCAGCGTAACATTCTTAGTTTTGTATTCATGGTTAGGTGTCGACTTTTAAAAACTGCTGATATTTTAATGAATACATTTCTGCTCTTTTCAAGTCGGCTTTTAATTTCTTGCGAGTGGTCCCATTGATCATTTATGATGGTGCCGAGATATGTATATCTGTCAACTCTTTCAATTGTTTCACCCTCTAATCTTAGTTGTAAGGTAGGAAAGTTGTTCTTGCTTATGATCATATATTTAGTCTTATCCATGTTGATATCCAGTCCATATTGGTGGCTACTGGTTGTTAGTCTATCCATTAGTTGTTTCAGGTCTTCCATATTATCTGTAAATATTACTGTATCATCAGCGTATCTGATGTTATTCAAGCGCTGTCCATTTAACAGAATTCCTTCTTGTGCATTGTCCAAGGCTTCTCTAAATATGTGTTTGGAGTAAATATGGTGACAATACACATTCCTGTCTTACTCCACGTAAAATATTAACTGTCTCAGTTTGGTCTTCTTCCACTCTCACACTTGCTATCTGGTTCCAATATTGGTTTATGATTATTCTTAGGTCTTTATCATCTATACCTGTCTTTTTCAAAATTTCTATCATCTTGTAATGTTGAACCCTATCAAATGCTTTTCTATAGTCCACAAAACAGGCATGAATGTCACAGTCCATATCTCTGCTTCTTTGGACGAGGACTTGTACACTAAATAAAGCTTCTCTTGTCCCGACTGCGTCTCTAAATCCGAATTGCGTGGACGCTATCTGTTCTTCGCATGTTTTATATATTCTTCTGTGTATGACTTTTAAGAATATTTTCAGTAGGTGGCTCATAAGACTTATTGTTCTATATTCCTATATTCCTCGCACTTTTTGGCTCCCGAATTTTTTGGTATAGCTATGAACTCCGATTTAAGCCATTGCTGCGGGATAATACCTGTGTTGTATATACGATTAAATATCTTGGTCAGCCATTGATTCCCTCGTCGTCCATAAGTTTTAAGAATTCAGCTTGAAAATTATCTGGCCCTGGAGCCTTGCCATCTTTCATTTGCTTTATTATGATTCTTACTTCTGCACTTAAAATATTTGGTCCGGTTTCTGCTTCTATTACAGGTGGTTCTGGTCTTTCATCTTTGAAAATTTGTTCGATGTATAACTTCCACGTGTTATTAATTTCTTTCTTGTCAATGACTATCTTTCCTTCGTTGTTTATGAGTTTATTTGTCTGTTTTGTTTTATGTCTTCCAGTGGCTTCGTTGTACGTTGAAGCTGTCGTGTTGCTCTTGGAGAAGTTCTATTTCTTCACATTTTTCTCTAATTTCCTTTTCTTTCGCTTCTTTTATTTTTTGTCTTATAATTTTCTGCGTTCCATTATATTGTTCCATATCTACGTTCTTAAAACTTCTTCTCTTTTTCATCAACTTTAAAATTTCATCAGTCATCCACGATTTTTTCTTAATTGTGTCATCTTTCTTTAGTTTTTCTTTTTTGATTTTCTCTACTGTATCGTTCAGTCTATTTATTTCTTCTTCTATATTTCTACTTTCTTCTGATGATATGAATCTTCCAGCTAATTTCTTCTCTATTTCTGTTTTTACATTAGTCTCTTTCATTCTTCGTAAGTCACATCTTGTGTTGGTATTCTTCTGTTTTACTTTTTTCATTCTAACGAAGTATTATACCTGACCCAAAACTATTGATATTTACACAGCACACTCTTATGATTGGTTGTTTGGAGCGACTCTTCGATCTGCTCCATGTTCGTCGTCCATTTACTTGGGAAATATTAATGTTATCAAAAAAATGAATAAAACCTTTTTTGTAGAAACTTAAGTGTTCTTAAATTTTTTTAACCACACATTTTACGATGAAATTAATAAATAAAGAGTTATAGGCCAAAAACCATAAAAAGAAACATTTTTTCCAAGATGGCGGCGATTCCGGACCTTCAATTGTTCAGGACTTTTGACACGTTTAATAGTAAGCCTCAATCAACATTTTCACCAATATTCAAAACTTATTGTTATTTGCTGAAATTCAGGCTTCGTTGTATACCTTTTTCTCTGGACAAATAACAGTTTATATTTTTATCCCTAACCACTCCAGAACCTCTGGAAAGAAGAGAATCAATTTCAGACAAGGGTGGGTGCTGAGACAACCAATCTAACATTTTTTTCAAATCTTGATCGTCTCGAGTGATGCGCGAAGCCCTCGCATCAACATGTTGCTCAGATGTATCTAAAGAAACATTGCAATACTCCTCAATGGCAATTAGACGATTTTGTAAACAAATTTTCATGTTTACGCTGCTGTAACTCAATACATGTGACACTTACAAAAAAAAAATTTAAAAAAAATTTGTGAAATTTCATTTTCTACAAGTTTGTATTGAACGTTTTTTGTCGTAGGATCAATCGTTGAGGTATTATATTGAAAAAACCAGATTTTAGCACCTTTCATCCAAGATGGCGGCCTGCGCGACCACTCCACGAGGTCACAAACTTGGATTTTTCATTAGAGTACAAACGTAAACGACATATTTAAAAATTGTTACTACACCAACTTTTATAAGGCAAAGGTCTTTTTTTATACCTACTGACTGGACTATTATACCATTTTTTTTAAATTCCATACTATTTCCTTACAGTAAGAAAATAAATATTTCCTAACAGTTAGGAAATCTTGACTTTTCCTTTAAAAATTTTTGTCTGGAATGTCAAAATTTCATAGCGATTTGCGGAAAATGTTATAATTGTTTGATTGAGCCAGCTTTCCCACTCATCCCTACCAGTTATTTTACAATATAGAGGAAAAAGTATTGAAGTAAACTTACGAAAAATGGTCTGAAGATTACGAATATTTAAATTTTGTGTACTATTACTGTGCATTTTTTTTCTTGTCGTTTGGGCCTACTTAGGACCACGGGGCTCGTTTGAACTCTTCACAAGTGTCTTTTGCTTCTTTTTCACCCAGTATTCCTTTATTTTCTGGCTGTGTTCCTGCTTTCTCTCTTCTGTCCACTTAATGCCGTTGTTACCTGTGCTCTTTTTACTTGTAAGTGATTGGCTGAATATTCCTTTCTGGATTGCCTGTTTATAGTTAGGCCTATTCTGCACAGCCTCAGGCGAGATCCCTAGTTGTTCCAGATCTGCGCGTACTGTATTGATCCATTTGCCTTTGGAAGCTTTTCCTCTACCTGTTACAAGGAGAACCCTATTTGTGAGTCGCTGCGGTGCCATACGAGTTACGTGTCCATAGAAAGCTAGGCGTCTTCTCCTCATAGACGTCACTATGTCCTCTAGTTGGTTATACAGTTCGTTATTATGTCTGATTCGGTAGGTACCATCCTCTTTCTTTATTGGGCCTAGGATTCTTCTCAGTATCTTGCGATCTTTAAGCTCTAGTTTCCTGAGCTGACCTTTCCCGGTCATAACAAGACACTCTGAGGCATATAACACAGATGGTCTCACCACAGAGGTGAAGTGTTTGAGTTTCAGGTTTTTAGAGAGGCACTTGGAAGTGTAGATACTCTTGCAGGCATAGTATGCTTTCTCTAGCTTTGTGCATCGTGTGTCCATAGCTAGCGTGTCGCTCTCGTCGGTGGCGACCCATTCCCCTAGATATTTGACTGCCTGAACTTTGCGTATGGTGGCGGTCTCTAATGGGATTGTAGAAGGTGCTCCTTTGATGTTGGTAATATACTCGGTCTTTTGCATGTTGATTTTTAATCCGGTCTTTGCTGCTATCTTATAGAGATTCTGTAATTGCTGTGTGGCCTCCTCCATGTTATTGGCTAATAGTGTGATGTCGTCAGCAAACGCTAGGCAGCATATGTTTAGCTTGTCTTTCTTGTACCCAAGTCGCAGTCCCGCTTCCGCTGGTAAATTGGCTGTCCATTCTCTGATGATCTTCTCTAGTATGCAGTTAAAGAGGATACAGGAGAGGCCGTCTTCTTGTCTTACACCTGTCTTGATGGGGAAGCTTTCGGATAGCTCACCTCTGAACTTGACTCTGGAAGTAGTGTTTGTCAAGGTGGATTGGACTAGTCTGGTGGTCTTCTCATCTAGGCCTAGTTCCCGTAGGGTGTAGAAGAGGGACTGTCTATCTACCGAATCATATGCCTTTTGGAAGTCGACGAGAATCGCTACCCATGGGTGATTACTCCGATTTTTATAGGTGAGAATGGTATTAAGATTCTGTATCTGCTCTGTGCAGGATCTGCCTGTTCGGAAGCCGGCCTGGTATTCACCCAATTGGGGGTCTAGCTGTTTAGTAACTCTAGTAAGGAGTACTCTAGAAAGGATCTTATATGTTACGGATAACAACGAGATACCCCTGTAGTTGTTAAGATCGGTCTTACTACCCTTCTTGTGGAGTGGGTGTATCACAGCTGAGGTCCATCCCTCTGGCAGGGTCTCTGTTCTCCAAAGGTCCTGTATAATTTGATGGATGCTCTGTAGGGACTGCTCATCTACATTCTTCCACATCTCAGCCACTATACCATCCTCACCTGAAGCTTTGTTGTTTTTAAGCTCTCTGATTGCCTCCTCTATTTCTTCCCTGTTGGGCGGTAAGGAGTTTGGATTCCTGGTGGGAGGCTCGTGGAAGGAGAGTCTCTCTTTAGGTTCTTCTGTATTAAGCAGAGTTTGGAAGTATTTGGCAAATGTATTTGCACAATCTTTGTTGTTTAATTGAAGCTTCCCATCGGGTCCCCGGAGGTGTAGAGTCGGGGCCGTATATCGGGTCGTCTGCTTCTTGAGCCCCCTGTAGAGTTCCCTTGAGTTGTTTTTGTTAAAGTCTTCTTCTGCCTGTTGTATCAAGGTCCTGTTGTAATCTCTCTTAGTTTTTCGGATAATGGTCGCTGTTAACCTTCTTTGTGCAATAAAGGACTCGTGGTTAGGTTCGTTTTTATGTTGGTTCCACTTGATACAGGCTCTACGTCTTTTCTCTATAGCCGCATCGCATTCTGTAGTCCACCAGGGATGGTTGCCTTTGTTGGATGAGGCAGGGATGGTGTCTTGGGCAGCATCTAATATAGCTTTCTGTAGAGCGGTCCATCCTTGCTTCTGTGTGTTTTCCCTAAGGGTGACCTGAAAGTTGCAATTCTCATCGCGTAGTCTCACTGTGTTAAATTTTGGTATTCTAGGATTGTTTTGGGTGGTAACTCTTTTTCTTAAGGGTTTCAAGTTAGTTTTTATAAGAGAAAGATAGTGATCAGAGTCGATATTGGCTCCCCTCATTACCTTGACATTTTGTATCTACTTGTGATATTCTCGGTCTATGGCTACGTGATCCAACTGGAACTCTCCTAGAAGTGTATTGGGGCTTCTCCAAGTCTTTGCTTTTCTAGGCAGGTGCTTGAAGGATGTTGATTTTAGGATCATGTTATACTTATCACAGAGATCTATTAAACGCTCCCCGTTTTTGTTGGTTCTCTTGTGGGCTGGGTACCGACCTACTATTTTGCGATATTTCTGTTCTTTACCAACCTGTGCGTTAAAGTCGCCCATGAGTAGTATGGTGTGATGATGTGGGATCTTATCTAAGGTTTCCTCTAGAGTGTTCCAAAACCTCTCTACTGTTTCCAGGTCTTTCCTGTTGGTCTCGTTTGTGGGTGCGTGGAAGTTTACTATGGTATAAGCTCTATTACGGGACCTAAACGATAGTGTGGAGGTCCTGCCGTTGGTTGAGGTAAAATCCAATACGTGTTCAACCATCTTATGATGTACAGCAAAACCAGTACCCAAATTTGGAACTGTCTTCATTGCCCTCTTGCCTGGTTTTCCTTTATAAATTCTAAACCATTGAGATTCCATCGCGTCTTCGTCTATAAATCTGGTCTCTTGTAATGCTGCTATTTTAATGTTATATTTGTCCAGCACGTGAAGTGTGTGCTTAAGCTTACCTACTTTGAGTAGGGAGTTAATATTGATAGTCGCCCTTTATCTTGAATACGAATAGCGTTACGAAAATTTTTTACTGAGTAGACTTCACTTATTTTTCAGTTTTCTATCTATCCTAGAGACGGGGTCACCTTTTTTTAAAACATCCTGTATATGAGTATCTTCGTTGGTAATAAATATCAACATTAGTTTATTATAATCAAAAGCGAGTTGAGCAAAATAGAAACTTTATAGAAACATATTTCATAATCAAATATGTTTAAGCCGTATTATCGGTTAATGTTACTCATCAATGTCATCTTTATTAATTTGTGTAATGACAAATATGTAGTATTTTCCATTTTAAATTTCTGATAGAAATACGAGAATAGAATACGAGGGTCCTTTCGTAATGGAAAAATTGTGATTTAGTTGTAAAAAATATTTAAACACAACAATATCATTTACCTAATAATATCCAATTAGCTAAGATTTTTATAATGATTCTATTTTTAGGTGTTGGTAAAACGGCTACCGTTACCAGATATGTCGACAAATCTTTTAGCCAACAAACTGCCCCCACTGTCGGTGCTTCTTTTTTTACTTGTAAGGTTGTTATGGATGAGAATTTGGTAACTTTACAGGTAAGTATCCATTTATTGTATAAATATTCCCCTTAAATACACATAGTTTCAAAAGTTTTGCATCACCTAAAATCCCTTTTATTATTAAACATTGTACCAAACTACATTTATAGATTAATTCTACAATAAAAATTATTCCGTTGGCAAATGCTTTTTGTTTTAAAAAAGATGTAGTAAAAAGAAAATTAAAAGTTTATTTTTTTATAAAATAATTTTTACAGTTTTAATACAGCGTATTTATACCATGGGCGTCAATGCAAGCCTGAACTCGAGCTCTGATTCTGGTAACAAGACGATCAATATCTTCCTGTGGCAGATTCTTCCATTCTTCTCTTGCAGCAACTGCAAGTTCCTGGTGGGTTCTGGGAGGATATCTTTGAGCCAGAAAAGCTCTGGAGAGCATATCCCAGGCATGTTCAATTGGGTTCATGTCTGGCTACATCGCAGGCCACTCCAAACGACGAATTCCTTGTGTCTCAAGATAGTCATTCCCTGCTCGAGTCCTATGTGGGCATGCGTTGTCGTCCATAAACACAAAATCCTTACCCACAGCCCCTCGCCACAGTCTCACATGAGGTTCTAAAGCTTGCATGATGTACCTTTCTCCTTTCATAGTCCCGTCAATGAGCACCAATTTTGTACTACCACCTGCCATAATGCCTGCCCAAAACATAGCACTGCTACCAGAGAAAGGAAGTCTACGACTGACATGAGCTAATTGTGCAGCTATTGTTGGCTCTCGCCAAACACCAATTCGCCGGCTATAACTATTCTGACAGATTTTGGTCGCATCTGAAAAAAGTACGGAATTCTAAAATTGCAGAGGGAGCTCTATGTATTCTTGAGCCCATTGGAGGCGCTGCAAAACATGCCTATGTTGTAGGAGGGGAACTCCTATTGGGCGACGACACCTCAAACCTGACTAAACAGTTCGTCTTTTAATTGTAGCCAATAGTATTTTAAATGAAAATTTCTATTAATCTATTCTGTTGTTCATTAGTTACTCGTGGTTTACCAGAGCGATGCATATTTTGTACTGAATTGTTCTCCAAAAACCTATTCCACATTCGGGACACGCCACTCTGAAAACACCTACTCTGTTCGCCACGATCCGCTGTGAGTGGCCATCTTGAACTAAAACAATAATTCTGGCACGATTCAGCTCAGAAATTAAATGGCAATTCATTAGTATTCACGTATTTTTAAATAAATAAAGAGCAATAAATTTTGTGTAATTGACACGAAAGTGAAAATAGCTTGACTAAATGGGTATTAAAATTTTTTTACAAGTATAAAAATTGTTTCCTTTTACATAAAAAAGAGTTATTAAATATGTGATAAAGAAAGCGATTTATAAAAATGTATACAACGGTGATGCATAAGTGTTGAAACTATGTGTACATTGTTTAACGTATAAAATTGCAAAACATGCACCGTTAAATGTATGTAAGATTTCACTTACAATCACACTAAAAGTCTTTTTATTGCGATATGTAAAAGTAACTTTATAAATATTTATGATTTAAAGATTATAATAATAATAATAAAATGTCTTTATTTTAATCATCCCCGGCGAAGTCCAGTTAGACTGCTCAACTCAACCGAGTACCAGTTACAAATAAATTATTTCATACAGTATAATGCCTACATATATATATTATAATCATCAGTCACGAGAGTAACAGATATGTTCAAATAACTAAAATGTAACATGTAAACAATGCAAAGAATGCGCAAAGGGAGAACGTTAATATAATTACAACATATAAAACACAAATGTTATAGAACCATAAGGTATTCCTTATAAGCTCTTTTAAATCCATAAGATGACTTGTTCTTGATAGGAGTTGGTATGGAGTTAAATATTTTTACCGCAGAATGAGAAAATGACCTTTTGAATGCAGCAGTGTTATGCCTGGGTATTACAAGTAGGTTTCTATTTCTGGTGATTACATCATGCACAACCGACCTATATGACATTTTTTTTCTAATATATGCGGTAGTTCCTTTTTCTAATACTTTATGAATAAAACATGCAAGGTGAAGTTTCCTTCTGTCCTGCATATCAAGCCACCCTAGTTCAGCTCTGAATGAAGTTACGTGGTCTCGTAATCTTAGTGAACAGATGAAACGAATACATGAGTTCTGAATTCTTTGAATTCTAGTTGAAGTTCGGATATTAAGACATGGTCCATAAATAATATCGCCATAATTTGTGTGGCTCAAAACTAGTGATTCACATAACTGTTTTTTCAGTTCTTTGCTTAGTATTGATCTGTTGCGGTAAAGATTTCTTAATGACATATAGCTTTTCTGGACTATATGCTTGATATGCGTTTTGAACCGTAAATCATCATCAATAAATTGTCCCAAATTTTTTATTGCTCTGCAGGGCTCAATACTCACACCATTAATTACTACTTCTTCAGTAGCATAATCGCTATTACCAAAACATATTATTTGTGATTTAGTGGGATTTAATTTCAAACCATGTTTATTGGAGTATTTCAATATTTTATCAAGAGTATAATTTATTTTTGTAATGACCATGTCAGCATTATCTTTGTTGAAACTTGCATACACTTGAATATCATCAGCAAATTGATGTATATAACAGTCACCAGAAAGTTCTTTTAGATCCATAGTATAAAGTAAAAAGAGTAGCGGTCCTAGTATTGAGCCCTGAGGAACTTCTCGAGGTAATGGCATTGCACTTGAACTGGTGTCTTCTAGGACAACATACTGACATCGGTTGGAGAGATAGCTTCCAATTAATCCTATGGTTTCCTTAGATAAACAGTAATAATTTAGTTTTGCCAATAATAGATTATGACCCAGGGTATCAAAAGCTTTACTATAGTCTAATGTAACCAGTAATGATGTATTGCTACCATCAGTTGCTTGAAATATATCATCTAATACTTTAGTTAATGCTGTAATTGTACTATGCCCAGACCTAAAACCAGATTGGCAATCAGAAAATAGTTCATTCTCTGTGAGGAAACGTAAAATTTCATTGAAAATCAGTCTTTCGAACATCTTGGATAGCACTGGAAGCCTACTGATAGGTCTCAGATGAGACAGATATTTAGGATTTGAGACCTTTGGTAACGGTAAAATAACTGCATTTCTCCAATTTATAGGAAAATATCCCTCAAGTAGGCAGCAATTAAATATGTGAGCGATAAATGGCAATAAAAAGGGGCAGCACATTTTTATCATATGGAGGGTTATTTCATCAGAACCTTCTGTATTTGATTTGATACTAACTACAGCCTCCAGAACGTCATGTTCTCGAAAGGGTTCAATTTTGCAGTGGTCTAGGTTATAATTCACTTTATGGGTATTATAATACTGTACAAGATCATCATCAACTTGACACTCTAATGCATTGACAGAGTTAATGAAATGGCAATTGATAGCTTCAGCATCAATGATATATCAGATTTCTTACAATGGATATTCAACTGTTCAAGTGCTTTCCAGGTATCTTACCGATTCTTATTAGTTCTGTGAATTGAATTCAAATAATTCTGCTTCTCGGTCCTAACTGCCGCGGTGAAATCATTTCTTGCTCGCTTGTATGCTTCCCAATTATCCAAGTTTTTTGTTGATTTGTACTTGGCAAGTAATTTGTTTCTTTGTTTTTTCATGATCTTTAAATTATTAGTCATCCAAGGAGCCCTCGGTTTAGTCGATCTTACTTTCCTAAGCGGAGCATGACGATCAAAAACAGATTTAATATTATTAGTTAATATATCAACTTTTATGTCAATATCCTCTGTAAAAAATATTTCTTGCCAATTCTGCATTTCGAAATCATTCAACCTGATTGAATGCACTTCCAGTATAACCGGAAGTAATTGAAGGCTCTAAATATTTTAAATCAATTCGGTTTATCCAAAATATTCAGATTTAAATTATGTCTCTAAAACGT
The DNA here is from genome assembly GCA_950111635.1 of Agelastica alni. NCBI lineage: Eukaryota > Metazoa > Arthropoda > Insecta > Coleoptera > Chrysomelidae > Agelastica > Agelastica alni. The sequence continues at coordinate 58,948,983 of OX467711.1, read as the reverse complement.
CTAATTGGAATATCTCAATAACGGTTTGATTAAGGTATAGGGAAATTTAAAGAGCAGTAAAAGTTTTAAAGTTCTAAAGTACAGGGTGATTTATTTAAGAAAGTTGAGAAATATTTAAATATGCGTTTTGAATCACCCAGTACAATAATAATCAATTTATTAACAAAATGATCAAATTTTAAATTTACATTAATTATAATGACATAATAAATCGGACACTTTTTCGTGATAAAAATGGTCATATCTCGTAAAACACTCAGTGTAAGGTAGCAAAACCCTGTATTGAGAAAATCCTCAAGAGAAGCTTTATCGAAATACGTTATAATATACAGGGTGTTCTATTTAAAATAAGCAAGTTATAGTCAACTTCCGGTATAACCGGAAGTAGTTGGAGGCTCTAAATATTTTAGATCAATTCGGCATATTCGAAAACCTCAAACCTTAAATTTTCAGATTTTAATTAAAATTAAATTAATTAAATAAAATTTTAAAATTGAGGGCTAGACCATTTGTGAGAGACCATTCATGTAATTTATTTATATCATGTTGGAGTTTTAAGCAGTCATTCGAAGTCTGTATAGAAATATAGATTTTTACATCATCAGCGAATATTAAACAATTACAGTAATCAAAGTAAGATGATAGATCATTTAGATAAAAATTGAGTAGTAATGGTCCCAGTAATTCGTATATTTGAACCAGCTAAGTAAGACCTTAGGCTTCAATATATTATCCCAAGTTATAAGAAGAAATGATATTTTAAGTTTTTATAAAATATTTTACGTTGTTATAAATAAATAACAGGACTGACCATTGAACTTGGCACCCATTTAGATCTCACTTCATTTTTCGTTGAAGTCAACAACCAAGGCGTATATCATAATATTGAACTTGGCTCTCATTTCACATTTATGTTTTTTATGAGATATCATTACTTTTTGTACAGAAATTATTAGTTGGTACTTATATATAATAAAATTAATACCAATAGTTTTTGTTATCCCACTGTATTTTCCTGCGTTTACGGGGTATAATTGTTTTTTTGAACTTGGCACCCATTTAGATCTCACTTCATTTTTCGTTGAAGTCAACAACCAAGTCGTATATCATAATATTGAACTTGGCTCTCATTTCACATTTATGTTTTTTATGAGATATCATTACTTTTTGTACAGAAATTATTAGTTGGTACTTATATATAATAAAATTAATACCAATAGTTTTTGTTATCCCACTGTATTTTCCTGCGTTTACGGGGTATAATTGTTTTTTTGTGTTATTTTCTATTTTATCTTGTACCTTTGAAACCTTTGAAAGTTTAGTCACCTGATTGTTTTTTTAAAACGAAATTCCGATTCTTACAAACCCAAAAAGTCCAGAATTTTGACTAAAAAAAATATTGCTTAGTTTTTACAAGAGAAGGAGAATGAAAAATATTTACTAGTGAAAGTGTCAGATAACACATAGGTAAAAGTGGAGCATGCCTAGGAAAAGAGCTAAAAAATTTAAGAAAGAAATATGTGCACGATAAAGGGACTGTTTTTAGGATTTTAATACCTAGTACAAAAACAAATAACCCAAGAATTCTTCGTAACACCTGGTGATGTCGAATGCCTTCAACGAATCGCTCCAGCTCCCTTGGAAAGACTGTATGGGGCAATTCTCCCTAATGTGTTCGGTTGTCTGGTTTGGAGCTCCGCAGTCACATCCCGGAGACTCTGCAGCACCCCATCTGTAGAGTGAGTCTGCGCATCGGCCATGACCTGTACGGGCTCTGTTTAGTTTAGTTTAGTCATTTTTTTTAGAGAACTATGACCTACAACTTTTTAAAAAGCGTATCCACAATCATTTCCTTTCTATAATCCCTTCCCCTTCTAATAGTCGCAGTGCGGGCCGTCCGCGGCCCACACGATAGGTGTACCCTTTTTGCGACTATTTTCATAAAAAATAAAATAAAAATACTAGCCATTTCCTTGCTGTGTTACCCAGGTGTATCAAGAAATCCGGGTGCAGATTATCCAGGCCAGGTGCTTTGCCAGGCTTAGTCTGTTTCAGGGCCACATCCAGTTCGGGCAATGTGAAAGGTGCGGAGAAATTTGAGTTATTAGGAAATCGAGCTCTTAGAGATGTAAGTTCTCGTTTTATTTTGGTGGTGTGTTGTTTGTTACGGGATACTCCGTAAGTTTCCACTTTATGATTAGAGATTTGGTTGGCCGAGATAACAGGCCTCTGGCCTAAATTCTAAATTTATGCGAAAAAATTCAGGAGGTGATTTCCCGTATAAAATTATGATGGCTCTTTTTTTAACAAAATTTCCTCAGCACACCCCCTTTCAAAATATCACCCCTAAAAGGTGGTGAGAAAAATTAAGTTTTATTGTTTTTCTCAAATTTAAAAAATGATAGAAACTTGAAATTTTGTTAAATGTGTGTACTTGCAAAGGACTAACCACTGGTATTTTTTTAACATTCCTGTTACATTATAAGGGGGTGAAAGTAGCATCCCTTGCCTTATTTAATATCAAATCTTTTTTCGAGATTTAGTATTGTAAAATAAAAATATTACTTAAAATCACTGTTTGTTTTAAAACATTTCTTGATTCTGAAGTTTTTTCCTAAAACCAATATATTTGACGAAAAAAAAATTAAATACAATATCCTGATTTTTATTCTTTATTAAATAATAAACTACGTATTAATAGTGGAAAACAGTAAAGATGAAAGTAGGTTGGTGCCTCAGCTATTAAAGTAGTAGCGAGCAGTTTTTTAGTGTAGCAGGAATTACTTATGATCGTAATAGAGTTTTGGGGGACAAAACTGCCAAGTTACTATTTTTGAAGTAAAATTTATCATTGGGTACTTAATTTAAATTAGGAAATTTTACGAAAATTTAACTATTTTATCTGATGTAAACACTTGCGGTACATTGATAGGTATTTTAATCAGCATATCACAAAGATTAGAGGTTTGATATTTTTATAAAGATAGTTAAATTAATACCTTATAATTTATTATAACGGTTACGACCTACGGTGTTTTAATTTCAAAACGAGCCAGTTTAAATAACTTTTGATTTTGCGCAAACGCAATAAAAACAAAAGTTTCGTTAGTAATTCGTCTTCATTCTTCAGTTATTGTAAGCTTTAGTTCTTCAATGTAGTCGGGAGTAAGATCTGAAGATATTGTTAGCCATTCTATAAAACCCCTTCTGCCAATTAAATGCATTTTCCAAAAAATATTTGTCCATTATTTGAAACTGTTTTCCAAAACGCACTGATTCAGATTGTGTAAAAACTTCTTCAGTGGACGATACTACTAATGCAGCCACAATAGACCTACTAAGGGTTGCAGTGGAGGGGTGACCTACGCCCCACTCACATGATACCTACTACTAATGAGAAATCTGAAGAAATTATTTGTCCAATTTCTAACGAAAGCATTTCGCACGAAAGCGCAACTTAAGAACGATTGTCTTTAAATATTTTTCACTAAATATATATATAACTCGGAGTTTTATATATTAAGGGGTTTTTTAATTTACTTAGTTAAAAATATTTTTATTTTCAGGTACTAAATCCCAAGTATTATTTATTATCAAAATTTTGCTAAAATTCATCGGGATTCCTCTTAATGATCTCCAAATTTGTACCCGGCAAACCTGGCGAAAACGCTTCTAGTCTGCCGTTAGCATTCGTGGAACCCAACGTGCAGAGAGTTTTTTGGGACCCAATTCCTGATGTAAATTTTTTTCAACGCTTCCTTCAAAAAACCTACATGACTCTGCTATAACCTTGACTGTAATTCTTCTGTCGTTTAATACCATGTCATGGACTAAAAATTCACATTTTCTTTGTTCCCAATAGTCTTGGGGGCTCCTGCACCTGGTGCATGTTGACAGGACTCTCTTTCCAGTTTGAAATCTGGTGACCAGATCTTGATTACTTGGTACTAAGGGGCAGAGCCACCCAATACTTCTACTATGTCCTTATAAATTTCTTGCGGTGATAACCCCTTTTAACAGAGGTACTTATCGCACCTTTTATCTTAATTTTTTCTATTTTTATAAAATCACGCAAACCTCAATAAAAAAAAATTTATATTTAACATACACGAACTGATGCGCTGATGCTAATTGGCACACACTAATGTCATACAATAAGCTTTTACCTGATACTTTATTTGCATTTGTCATTCAACGCCAACTATGTTAGGGACAACAATTCTTGGAACTATCCTCGTAAGTAGGGACTAACACTCCTTTATGCATAACTAGTCGTGCTTTTTTTGACACGTTCTGGCTGCTTATAAAGTTTTGCAGAGCCCTATTCATTTGTTTCTCTATCCATGTTGGGAATACAATATTCAAATGATCTCGAATGGAATATGCATCCAAATCATTTTATCAAGTTTGGTTTCCGGAAAATTCTGTATAGACATATTGACTGCTTTTGTTAACCATTTTGATTATTTTATTATAAAATGTCACTTGTTTAAGACAATAGTTGTCATTTTTAACCGACTTCAAAAAAGGAGGAGGTTCTCAATTTTTTTTTGTTACCACAGAACTTTCGACTGGGTGAACCGATTCTGATGATTCTTTTTTTATTTGAAAGCTGGTGCTTCCGGTGTGGTCCCATTTCAATTTGGTTTAGTTCTGACAATAGCATCCATGAGAAATCGGTTTTTTTCACGTTTTTGCGTACGGATTATCATAGCTTAATTTAATAATGTCAACTTTTGCATATTTACAGTAACTATTTTAACTAAGATATTTCTTGTTTATTAACTTAATACATTTCTTTTGAGTCTCAGAGAGATCTGCAATCTGAACATCAATAGTCAATAATAATGTTACGATATTTACTTCTTGGGTCCGGTAATTCTAAACTCTCAGTACAATGACAATAAATTTTACTTTACAAATCATTTAGGTATTTACTTTATAATTACTTTAAATACTTGACTTTAAACTAACTTCAACTTAAACTTTTAAAACCAAAACTTCTTCGCGACCGCTGTCCTTTTATTGGAGCTTTTTCTAGAAAGTCCTTTTATTTCAATAATAAGGTAGAGGTAACATATGGTATATTTTTGTAATAAAAAGATCAAATTTTAACTTTGATTCAAAGGATAAATTTTTCTAAAAATAGCTTTAATTTACTTCACCAAAGCAAAATAAGTGTTACAATAACAAAATTGTTATGAATACAGATAATTTAAGCAAAAATTCTTAGTTACAACGATAATATTATGTTTTGCTAATCATAAAAACCATTTTAGAATAAATCGGTTTTAATTAGGCAGCAGCTCTTGTTACTATTATTACTAAAATTTAAAACTATACAGGATGTCCCATTAAAAAATTAATATTTTTTTCATGAAACATGCATGTACGCTACTGTACTTTTGATAGAATTGTTCATTGGATTAAAAATTATCTTATTATTGTAGGATCCAATATGTCAAATATGGTACTCAGTATATTTTTCATTCACAATTACAAATGGTGTACCACAGTGATCTCATTTAGGACATATTCTAAACTTAATTTTTAACTTGTTTGCCACCGATATGAATGTTATTCTCTATAGTAAATTTCTGCTCCGTGCTGATGATTTACATTTGTTTAAAGTTATCCAAAACTCATCTGAATTATTACAGTATGATCTATTTTATTTTGTACGCTGGTGTGATAAATTTACATCAACTAAATATAGCAAATGTTATCAATTTACATTTTTCCGAAATAAAATTCTCACAAATTACGTACGAGTATACGGTGCTTTCATTTCAAAAACCAGCCAGTCCAAATAACTTTTGATTTTGCGTAAATGTAATAAAAACAAAAAAAATGTCGAATTTTAAATCAAGGGGGAGGTTAAAAAATGTTATTCTGCTGTTTCCAAGTGGCACCCGTTTATCATTCCCCACCCCTTCTTTAAAATGTCAAATAGCAACCCTCACCTTGTAATACATCAAATGAAACCCAAGAAAAATGCAAATCAGCTATATAAACAATAATTTATTTTATCGATTTATTTTGCAGATAACATTAAAAATAGCGAAACAGCTCCTTAAATTTATTTACGGTAACTGTTCAAAATGTGCTCCATTATTTGTAGGCAATAATATAACCTATTTTTAAATTCTCCCTGAACTTTTTGCTAGTAATTTGTCTACATTCTTTAGTTTTTTTTTGCAGAGATGGAGAAAGTCTTTTACGGAGAGGTTATGAGTCTGAAAGCAAAAGGTCTACTTTGAGACCCCACTGACTGTGTCAGGTCTACTCACTAAAAACTCCACCTCTATTTAGGTCCGTCTGGCCATTGCCTCCGGTGATACTTAGGCCTGTTGGCACATTGTAGTTTACCATAACCGCTCTACCGCCCATGGATACCCGCCGCACAACCCGCAGGCCAGGCCTCCATTATACAGTCCCTTAGTATTTCTTAGTTTATTTCTGTTCATCGGTAACAGTTCTGCCGTCCTTTTGTTGCACGGTCCTTTGATGTATTATTTTCCGTGTTTGTTTTCTGGTATGCTTTTTCAGTAGTTTTCGTGTTTTCCGAACCTATTTTTGCAAGTTCTTCTTACTCATTTACTGCAACTTCCTGACGTCCTGGAATCCATATCAGTTTGTCGTGATTACGATCTACCAGCGTTCTCAGTTCTTCTTTGTAGTTAACGAGTATGGGAGAAGGGGTGGTCCGGCTCTGAGGTGCCCGCTGCACAGGACTAAGGCTGTCTACTACAAGATTTCGCCCGGTTTTCTGTAGGCTCCATTAGCTACGGTGCTCCCCCTCCGCCATGCAACCATCAGTACGGGTCGCATGACACTTTGAATTGAAAGTCTTTTAGTCGCCTTTTACGACAGGCAGACCATACCTGAGATCTATTCTATTTTCCTCGTATGCCCAGGGGACACATTCTTTAGTATTCTAAGCTTTAGTTCTTTAATGTCTTCGGAAGGAGTTTTGTAAAATAATGTTTTTTAAATAGCCGCAAAAGTTAAGTGATGTTAGATCTAAAGATCTTGCTGGCCATTCTGCCAATACAACGTCTTGGAAATCGTTCGTCTAGCCATCGTCTTACAGCAAGTGTGTTATGTGTTGTAGCTTCGTTCTGTTGAAGGTATATATTCTGTTCATGTAGCACCATATTTCCCTGTTTATCAACTTGTCCTTCTAGTGACTGAAAACTAAGTATTATCTTGTCGAAATATGTGAGGATTTTCGTTATCCCAGTATCTACAGTTATGTTTGTTAACAAAGCCAATTAAATAAAACGTTGATTTATCACTGAAACAAATATTTTTAACCAAATTTGTATTTTATAAGTAAAAAACTTATGCAATTTTCACACTTAGTGTAAGGAACCAACAGAAATATTTTTATAGTTTTAATACTTTTGGAATGAAATAGGTAGGATTTATAGCAAAATGACCCAGTACTTCGTGCAGCTTCGTCGAGAACTCTGGGATTATTATTTTTTTAACTCTATGATGGTCCAGTGGCCTATATTTCTGGATGCCTTTCATTAAAAACTCGAGCTATTCCTCGAGCACTCTTGTTTTGATAACTGTAAATAAATATAATTTTTATTCGTTCTCGCAAAGAATACACCATTTTAAAATAATTTAAGATGCTACAGCTACAAACAATAGCTAATTTAAACGTCACGAATAACTAACTAAATATACTATTAATATTTTTGAAACAAAAAAACAAAATGAGAAAAAATGTTAAAAAAATTGACATGTATTCAGAAATTATTAGACATCTACCAATCGAATAGTGGCGTAGGTCGTTTTTGTTATGATCTTATCTTATTTCACAAAATTTTGTTGTTATCATTAAAATAAATTTATAAAATAAATTGTTATTTATATGGTTGATTTGCATTTTTCTTGGGTTTTCATTTGATGTATCACAAGGTAGGGATTGCTATTTGACATTTTAAAGAAGGGGTGGGGAATGTTAAAAGGTTTTATTTAGAAACAGCAGGATATTATTTTTAAATATCCCCCTTTAATTTAAAATTCGACGTGTTTTTTGGTATTCTTACTTTTACGCAAAATTAAAAGTTATTTGGGTTTTGGTTTCAAAATGAAAGCATTGTATCAAAATTATTAATAATTTTTTTAATTCATTGTCCCCGTCCTTCTGAAATGAAACGCGCTTTCTGTTAGATGTTTTTAAAGATGAAATACAAGGGCTAACCTGTCTCTACTGTAAAACACCTTTCCTGATATAACTGTTGCAACCAACCCCCTCTAACAATAATTATCAATTGAAATTTTGCAATTTATGTTTTGCCTTGTTTTTTATAAATTTAATTACGTTAGGAATTACCCCTTTTGTTTCCGCATAGTAGTTCTTCTTATTTTTAGGTCTATCCATTTTAAATAAAAAATATAACAGTAATAAACCCGTACACCCACGCACTCACACAACTATAAAAACTAAACCACACCCTTTCACATGATTACATATTCCTGTTTAAAAATTTCGCGCGTACTTTGGTTTACCTTCAAGCAGGGTTATTCGGCAAGTGTCCTGTGTTTTTGACGTTTTATCCTACTCCGTCTGATTTCATTGGAAGTGGTCCCTAACAGTAATGGCTTTGTTCGCGGGTCACCATTGGAACAGATTTCGAACTAAAACCGAACCAATTAAAGATAGTTTAAAAGCGCTTGTCCAGTTATTTAACCAGTTCGGAATTGATATATCGCGAACGACCGATCCAGAACTACTTAATGACAATTGACAAAGACAATTCATTCCGTTTCCGATTCCTAACCAAAATAAAAGGTTAAAATTTAATAAAATGGGGGAAATAAGAAGCTACGTTCATAGTTGTATGGGGTAAGATTTTCTTAAAATCAGTAGGTTCTAGGTTGGTAAAACCAAATACGTTGAACCTTATTTTTCCCAGGCCGGGGCATGAACATAGTATATGTTCAGCAGTTTTGTCTTCCATGCAGCAAAACCGTTTGTTGATTCAGACCTATCCTTCCGAGGGGGTATCTTAGACGACAGTGTCCTGTTAGCAGTCCCGTTAGAATTCGCATTTCTGCTCCATTCTAGGATCTGTTAAAGTGTTTTTTTTTTGAGGGTTTAGGTAGGAACGCCTTCGAGTGAGTTAACCCTGGTATATCGGACCAATACGTAAGTATTTTTCTCTCCGCCCATTCCGAAATAGCGGCACTTGTAGTGACTCCAAAAACCGATTCTGGTCCAGTGAACGCAGATTCGGCTCCCTGTTTTGCAAAGGTGTCGGCTTTTTCGTTTTCCTTTTCCCCCTTCCTTGGTGCCAAGGTACCCTCAGCAGGGTCACTCTGTTGTTCGCACCAAGGTACTCCAGGGATTCGATGCAATTCGATACAAGTTTAGAATTTATCTTGTTGGAGCCCAGTGCTTTTAAAGCAGCCTGGCTGTCTGATATTATACTTATGTTTTTGTTTGCTAAAGTCAGCTCTCTTGCACACAATTCGATAGCGAAGACGTCAGCCTGAAAGATTGTAGCATACCTGCCAAGACTGGTAGATATTTTAATTTTTGGATTTCTGCTGAAAACACCTGCCCCATTTCCATCTGGGGTTTTTTAGGCATCCGTGTACATTACGAATTCAGTCTCTGGAAGAGGATTTCTCCCCTTACCCATTCGTCTCTCGGAAAGAGGACTTTGAACGACTTTTTTACGTGTATTTTCGTGGCTAGCATGTCAGGAACCATACCGAGAATTTGGTGGTTTTTTGTTTCTCGGTGTGGTCCCCGAGTTGCTCTCCATTAATTTGCCTTTCCAGAGACAAAAATCTGTAGGAGACCACCCTGGCCTCCCTCTCAAAAAATGATCTTAGATAAACGTTATAATTTGTTAAAAAGCTACCTTGAAAAAAAAATTTACGCTCCCATTATTGATATGTGATAAAAAAAATTTATTTTAAATACTACCTATTACATAGTTTGTTTTTTAGATTATTTTTATATTTTTTCATTATATATATTCTAATGGAATATTTTTGTACTTGTGATTTTTATTCAAATATTTTTTAGTATTGGTTTGTTCTTATGAATATAAATGTTATTTTTCTTTACTTTGTTTTTATCTGGTTCTATTATATTTTGCATGTGATTTTTTTATACTAAATGGTAGATTGTTTTTATGGTCATAATTTTGTACTAGCCTCTGGCCTCCATTTTAAACAGAAAAAATTAAAAAATATTTGGATGTATTATACTTACTTTACTTTTTCGTGTCCGAGGTTGAGACTTATTGAAGTTTCTGGGCCCAGTATTCTGCAACCCTAACGCCATTGTCGGTGCACTCCCAAAGGTCATCCAAAGTGCAGGTAGTGGGACAGAGGGAGCATTAGAGTAGATGACTATTATCTTGGGTCACACCATATTCGCACTTAGTGTCGTCCGAGGCTAGTTGGCCCCATCTAGCTCGGTTCTTCCTAGTTGGCGCGACGCCAGTCCGCAGTTTGTGAAGGGTTGACCACATGTTCCAGTCCAGTTGGATTCCTGACGTTGTTGGTGGTGTGACTGGGAAACAGGGTGAGGGGTTCAATGGGTATCGACTGTAGGAACCCTTTCCTGGACTTGAGTCTTGGCAGTGATGGCTCATCATGTCCGTTCATGACGTGTCTGGGGTCAAAATACTCAGCTGATGATCGCCGTATGTGGGGTGCTTCCATACCGGCGGCGCGTTGCAGTTTATTGAGTGGTGTGGGTTTCATGCACCCTGTGATTATGCGGCACGTCTCGTTCAGCGCCGTATCCACCTTCTTCGCGTGGGCTGATCTGTACCAGACATTACAGGCGTATTCGGCCGCGACCGTTGAGTAGCATAAGGCTATGACGGTTTTAATCAGAATACTTGGCTTTGCGCCCCACTAGCTGCCTCGCAGTTCCCTCAGGAGGTTGTTCGTGTCTTGACTTTTATCGTGGTGTTCTGACAATGAGCTCTTTAGGTTAGCGTCCTGTCCAGCTGACTCCAAGGTATTTGGGAGCGTCGGAGTGGGTAAGTTGCGCCCTGCGTTTCGTGATTATTCAGGTGGTAGGTCCATACTACTGCCTTCGCCGGGTTTGGTTTCAGTGAGTTCGCTTGGTAGTACACCGAGGACGTCTGCGTATAAAAAGTGGTTGGCTTACTGGAGGATAGGTTGATCGTTACTGTATATGTTGAATAGGAGAGGTGTTAGAACGCTTTCTTGTGGGAGGTCGTTCCGTTGGTTGCGCCATCGGCTTTTCTTTCCTTAAAAATTGATGCAAAAGCGCCTATTTTGCAGAAGCGATTGGGTTGCTTTTGCCAGTTGGTCGTCCTTAGTGATATCTGTTATCTTTCTTATCAGCCTTTTGTTATTCACTGTATCATATGCTGGGATAAGCTGATCCTTAATAACGGGTTGGATCCGATCCAATATCATCCTTTCGTAGAGTTTGTACAGGTGGCTGAGCAGTGATATAGGACGGTAGCTACTAGGATGTATTATACAATTTAATCATATTCTTTAGAAAAATTGCAAAAACATGCAATGATCAATTATTTATTTTACCTGGTGTTTATCTAAAAACGTAACAGTTTAATAAAAATGCCATTTTATACAGAATAATTAGATATTATTACAAAAAACAAATTATTGTTTTAATTTTTATTAAATTATAAAAGGCAAATAATTCATAATTTCTTCTCTAACTGCCATGCATGTCTCTCATTCCTATTTGCTTTATCATGATAAGTTAAGGAATTTGTTTTTCTGTAATAAAAGCAACATTTTAAAACAAATTATGGAGTACAAAAAATAGAATAACATTTGTTTACATTAAATAATTTCGAAGTACACAGTAAAGACTATACTAAACTAAAAATATGTGCTCTTTGAAGAGTTAATATGTATGTGCTACATTAACCACCGTCAATTAATAACTGATAATTAATGCGCATGAGCAGTCGAAACCAATTGTTAGTGCTAGAAAATATCTGAGGACCAGTCTACCGATTCCGAATCGATAACTAACCAAATTGATGTGATCCGCAAACACGGAATTGATACTAAAAATTCAGAATTGTTTGACTCGTGAACACATTTTTGTAGAAAGCGCATTCGTAAACTCTCTGAACTGATTCGAAATCGGACCCGCGAACAAAGCTAATGATTACAAGTCTACCTAACCTTTATTGACTGTCATTTAGTTCTGCGGGTTTGCGTCATAGACAGGATACTATACTGCGGGTCTATATGCGAGAGTTGGCTCCCGATTGGAAATAGACAGTCGATCAAGAGGTTGTCTTGTGCTTTCTCTAATGGGCGGGGCTTACGCCCGATTCTTGAACCCGATCCCTCCACTCAGCTAGCCGCATGCCTTTCGGGCGTAAGTTACTAGTTACTCTGTAGCGCTACCGCCCCTGATGGGCCTTGGCTAAGGCAACAATTTTCCTCCATCTATCTCGGTCTTCCATAACTTCTAGAACATTCCCGATGCCCATTTTTCGGAGGTCCGATGTTATATTATCACGCCACCTCAATCTCGGTCTTCCAAGTGGTCGTCTTCCTTCTGGTGCTCTGTCCCATATTAAGTGGACCATTCTATTCTCTGGCTGTCTTCGTAAGTGCCCTGCCCATCTCAACCTTTGTGCCTTCATGAGGTTAATTAGGTCTGGCTGATTGTATATTTGTTTTAGTTTTGCATTTGTTTTAATTCGTTAGATCCGCGTATCCTGGTTTTTGGTGGGTTCGAAAATTTTCCTCAGCACTTTCCTCTCGAATCTTCATATAAGTTCCTCATTTCACACCGTAAGAGTCCAGGTTTTTAAACCTTACATTACCACGGGTCTTATTATGGTCTGGTACGTTTTGATTTTCGTTTTCCTAGTGACGTATTTGGACTCTAGCATATCCTTTGGGGCGTATAAACACCTGTTGGCTGACTTTAGGCAATCTCTGATTTCTTCACTCATATCGTTGTCGGATGTGATTGTGGACAGTAGTATTTAAATTGTCTTACATTTTCAAAGTTGTATGTGTCCATGGTCACATTTTGTCCTACCCTAGCTCTGCCTGGTTTTGAGACATGCATATATTTTGTTTTGGCCTCGTTGACTTTAAATCCCATATATGCCGCTTCTTTTTCGATTTTGTAGAATAGTTCTCTTACTTTTATGACGCTTATGCTCACCGCGTCTATACCGTCGGCATATGCTAGCAGCAGTTTTGATCCACTGGCCCTGAATAGCTGAGTTTCGATTTTGGCTTCTCATCACCAATCTTTACCCTGCACCTAGAACCCTCAACACAAGCTCTGGTTACTCTGATCAGCTTAGGTCATATGCCAAACTCAGCCATTGTACCCTTTTTACACTGTCGTATGCCTGCTGGAAATCTATAAATAACTGGTGGAGGTCTTGATTAAATTCCCAACTCTTCTCTAGCAATTGCCTAATGGTAAACAGCTAAACCGTTGTTGACCTATTTGCTCTGAGACCTCACATTAGTGCTATCCGTCTGTAATTTTTGCAGACCGTTTTATCGCCTTTTTTTGTGGATCGGTATTATATCCTTCTAGTCATCAAGAATAGCTTCTTTTTCCGATATGGTTTTAGTGAGGTTTTGCAGCTGTGTTATGATAGTATCGCCACCATATTAAAGAAGTTCGGCTTTATTGCTTTTGCAATTTTTTCTTTAGAAAAGATCTCATTGGGTTGTTCCGCAGCTAGTAGATCCAGTGCTTCCTCCTCTCAACCAGTTCCTCTATAAAGCAGTTGATGGAAGAAGTTTTTCCACGTTTGCAATATTTCTACTTTGTCAGTTATTATATCTTCATTTTCCTTCTTTAAGATATTGTCGGTCCTGGGTTTGAATCCTGCTTTTGAAGAGCGTAATTTTTGGCAGAAAGTTCTTTTGTTATTTTTCCTTCTTCTTCTAGTGCAGTTAATTTTCTGTCTTGCCTTTCTCTATTTTTTTTTTTTAACATTTTCTTTGCTAGGTTCTTAGTCGTCTGAATCTTTCCCTGTTCTCGTCTGTGGGACTTTTTAGCATTTTGGGCGTAAGCCCTGCCCATTAGAGAAAGCACGAAACAACCTCTTGATTGACTGTCTCTTTTCCATCGGGAGCCCGTACGCACGGGGACCGGTAGTCTACTTTCCTATGTATATGGTTTGCGTGGGTAGGTAACATAAAATTGAAAGAAGCATTACTAATAAAGGCTAATAATTAATAACAAAATAAATATTTGGTACAAAATAATTGCTACAAACTTTAGCATTGTTTAGCATTTTTAAAGATAAATTATCTTTGTGTATGGCTGTTTGTCACAAACATTTAAACAAAATAGTTAACAAAGAATTTTTGAAAATATTTTATTAATGATAACACTGGTCAACAGTGGTTTTGTTGCCCTTGATTTATTTCGGATATATTTATGTTCACAATTCATGAAACTATCAATAATTTTGGAAGATTTGCTTTGGTTTTTTTTTAAATTTTTATTTTTATTTTACACGACATAAATCGTAAAATAAAAAAAAATAACAGATATATTTTTTTAAAAATAAGTATACATCAAATTAAACAGAAAAACAAATGTCGAAAACCCATGTTATACTTCAGTGAAACGCCTTTTATAAGGTTTTTTTCTATAATTTTTTGGGGGACAATCTCTTTTTAAAGACCAGCAGTAATCTGCTATTATGTGACGGTCCCATCTACCATGATACCGTTCCTCCATTACTTTTAGATCCTAGTGAAAGCGCTCTCCCTGTTCCTCATTATAATTTTCTAAATTATCCGAAAATATATTTAGGCTCCTAGAATCTTGATACTTGTCAACATGTTTTTTTTTAATTTGGAACTTTATAGTTAACTAGGAAATTTTTCAATACAAAACCCTTCCAATCTCCACTTTCTGAAACAGTCATAACTTTGATAAAATTTGCATCTTTCATCAATTGCCGAATTTGAGGACAATCAAATATTCCGCCTTTTAACTTTTCCATACTAAGCTTAAAAAATGTTCTACAAATGTATTTGAAACAATATCCTTTTTTGTCCAACACTTTGACGAATTGTTTTATCATACCTAACTTGATATGTAATGGTGGAAGTATGATTTTGTCTCTAATCTTTCTTTGTGCCAATAAATTTTTTTTTGATCCTTGTTTTAATAAATTTAGGTCGCGTTAAGGTTGCTCATTTTGAGAAAACAACTTTGGTGTAGATGTTTAACCTTTATAATCACTTCCACTTGTAGATCTTACCGATTTCCATGAATTTGGCAACACCATATTTTCTGAGGGCATAGGAATTACTTTTAAAACATAAATAGGCCGAGGGAGATTTTCATTGTGTAAAACAGGACATTTTGTAGACTGTAAGTCTGAAAATTTCCACGTTTGACTTCGATTGAAACCTTTAGGGTCTACTACGCAAAAGTAGCAACAATCGACCTATCACATTATCGTCGATGTTCTCTTTATCCGTAAGATAATCTACCTTGGGTGGTATATAACAAATATCAATTCCATTTTCCTCATCCAAAATCAAATCTTCAACAATTTCTTCCAATTCTCTGAGAGTCAATGGTCTCTGCGAGTCGGTATTGTTCATTTTACTCTGCAAAAATTGTTATGAATATTCGAAGCCCACACGTTGTCAGAAAAAAACTACTCACCATTGATAACTTTACAGTTCTCACGACGATATTCTGATGCAGAATAACGTCCTCAACCTTCCTATAGCACTTCGTGAATGAGAATGAAACGGCCCTACACCATCGGAATAATAGAAAAATTCGCCTGACGCAAAAATACAACTTCTGACAGGAAAGTTTATTAGATTACCATAATTACACTGTTCCTTCCAATGTTGCGTTTTTGCAACCTTATATTTATACAGCTCAAAAAAACATTTTTCAATCATTTCATTCTTATTTATCATGTGAGATCTTCTTAGGAATATTATTTTATATAAATCTCATCATGGATGATAAAAATAGTGAACCGATGATTTTATAATGAATATTCATGATTATTAGGTTTTCCGGTAGAAATTCCGCAGTGAATGAACCCGTCAGAGACAAAGAACTAGCGGAAATGATTTCTGATATAGAAGCACTTATCAAAAAACTGGAGTTTTGGGAACAAAACCTAATTAACAGCGATGCCAAGCATTTTCCTATTCTTTCAGAAAAAATATCTCAAAATCCATTAGAACCCTATGACAGCAAATATCATATAGAAATAGTTTCTTTCCTGAAGAATAACTTCAAAAATCGTTTTAAGGATTTCAACGAAATGGCTTTAGTAGCGCAGTTTAATGTTTCACCCTTTATGGAAATTAATATCCAACAGTTTGCAACTTGTGTTATGTAGAACTTTGGCGAAGACATCGCTGCAACAGAAATGAAAGTAATTGAGTTTCAAAATGATTTAGCCTTAAAATCGTTAGTCTCAAGTACCAAATGTATCTGGCATATTGTAAGTAACGACAAATATTCAGTTCTATGCCGTGTTGCCTTGAAAGTGAAAGCATTATTCAGTTCAACCTATTTGTGTGAACCTTCTTTTTTGAATACGAAGTTAATTAAGAACAAATATCGCAATCGACTTACAGATGAACATTTGGATAATTGTATTCGAATGGCTGTATCAAATTATACTGCAAACATTAAAAAAATTATCGATGAGTCTGAATGTCAGCCTTCTCATTGAACGTGCTTTTTTATTTTTCAATGTTTATGTTCATGATAGTGCGTTACATTTTTGTTGTTATTATTAACTACTTTTAAATCTTACGTGACATGTTGTGGCTGGATAAAAGTTTGTGTTTATTTTTCAAACACCTTCGTTTGGTAGGTAGGAATGTAGCTATGGACAAGTACGTAATAGTAATATTAGTTATTAGTTTATTATTAGTACCTATGTATTATGTATTACCAGTTAAATAGTAAAATAAATACATATAATGATAAATTAACTGTGGATTATCTCATTTACGTTGCGTTACGTGGCTTCCGTGTGGGTTGCTCGCTGTTTATTCCAAAATTAACAAAGTAGCTCAACACATTGAAGAGGTTGGCGACCACTGCTCCAAGCGTTTGGTGGCAGCCTTGGTTTCTACTCCGTAAAGGAGAATACTTAAGACGTCGCATCTGAGAATTCTTATGCGCATATTGATATTAAGAAAGAGGTTACAAAGGACTTTCTTAATGCGGTTAAAAGCGTTTCTGGCTTTTTCAATTCAAGTTCTTATTTCATAACTATGATCTCATGTATCACTGATATTGCAGCCCAGGTAGCATATTTTGTCTACTATTTCCAATGGTGCATTGTTTACCGTAAATTAAGCGTTTATGTTGATGTTCTTACTGATAATCATTACTTTAGTCTTTTAAGAGTTTAGTTTTAGTCCATTTTTGTTGCTCGCATCTACAATATTATCTATCAAACTCTGCAAGCAGTACGGTGTCATCTGCATATCTAATATTATTGATAAGTTAACCATTTATTATATGGTAGATTATTTTTACCTTAACTATACTTTTGTCATATGTATTTTTTAAATATTTTTTTAATAAATTTGTTAATGTTTTCTTTATTTATCATTAATACTAACATTAATATTTTAGATATGGGACACCGCTGGCCAAGAACGTTTTAAAGCAATGGCACCAATGTTTTACCGCAACGCTAACGCTGCTCTACTAGTCTATGATATATCGTCGCAAGCTTCATTTGAAAGTATAAAAATGTGGGTGCAAGAGTTAAAACGAAACGTTTACGAACCGATGGTGCTGTGCGTCTTGGGAAATAAAATTGATTTAAGTGAACAAAGACAGGTAAACAAATGACCGTATTTGTAAATTTTAATATCATGAGAGTACTGATAAAACTGGAGGAAGCAAAGGATGTGTGTAAGAACCGTAGCAAGTAAAAGAAAGTGGTCTCTGCCCACCCCTACGGGAAAAAGGCGTGACTATATATATGTATGTATCTAATATTAAGATTTAACGAGTTAAACGAGCTCCAATGTTGTCATCATTTTTTGAAATAAATACATACTACTTTCATCAGTGCTCTTATACATGCTCATCGCTTGTTGGTTCTCTTGACCTGGCCTTTCTTTAAAACAATGTTGATTTGATCGAAATATGTTCGCCGAGGTCGACCTCTAACAACTTGTCCATTCACACTCGACTTATAAATTTGTTTCGTCAATCTTCCTTCTTCCATCCTTTCTACGTGTCCAAACCATCTAAGCATTTCTTTATATATCTCTGTAACCACATCTTCTTTGACACCACAGCGTTCTCTTATCTCACTATTCTTTACTTTATCCAACCGAGTCACTCCAGCTATACTTCTCAAACTGCTCATCCCCACAGCATTAATCCTGTTTTCATGCTTCTTCTGCCAAAACCAACATTCACTACTATACATAATTGTAGAGGCCAACACACCTCTTGCACAGTCTAACGTACCTTTTTTAACACTTTTTGGCTGTTCATAAAGCTATGCAGTGCCCCATTCATTTGTTTTCCTGCCAATACCCTTTGCTCACTATCACTGTCATACTTTCCATATCTTGTAAACTTTGAACCCAAATACACAAATTCATTTACTTGTTCCACTCTTTCTCCCTTAATCAGAATTTCACATTTGTCATGCTTCTTTCTCTTTCAAAAACCATTACTTTCGTTTTGCTAACATTTATTTTCATCCCTTTGATTTTTAGGGCATCATGCATAAACTTAACCATCGCCTGTAACTTCTTTTCAGATGACGCTGATATGACTTGATCATCGGCGTAAAGAAGGAATTTGACGATCAAATTATTCATTTTCAAACCATACGCACTCTCTTTCAAATATTTTAAACAATCTCTATGTATAAGTTAAACAGCCATGGCGAAGCCACACATTCCTGTCTCACACCTTTTTCGATGTTAAACCAGTCCATGCAAGCTCCGTTTATACTGACACGAGCAGTGGAATCCTCGTTAAGTGATTTCAGTGCTCGTAATAAACTACCGCTCACCCCATACATTGACAATGTCGACCACAATTCACTCCTCACCATAAATCATAGGCCTTTTCCAAGTCTATGAAAGCATAATAAAAGCGCAATAGACCTTTTGACTTTTAGCCAAATAAATAAAATAGTGAAATAAATAAAAAGTTAAAAAAGATTTAACCAGTCTAATAAATTGAAACAAATTTTGTTGATACGTTTGGCGTTAAATTTGTGTTACTGTTCAAAAACTAATAATTCTTACTCAGAATTTTGTGATTTCTTTATTTTTCGATTGAATTAATTTTGAAGGAAAGGAGAGATTAGTTCACAGACTTATCTCTTTTTTTTTATTTAACCAAACTAACTGCAATTAAAAAACTAAACCACGTTAGGGCGCCAAGTGATTATTTATGAAAATCACTAAAAGTAAATCAAACTTTAAAAAAAATTTAAACGTACTTTTTTAGTTTATTACTTTTAAAACGAGGAACGTATTTCGGCTTCAAGGCTGTTATCACCTCTTTTTCTTCCAGAAACAATTAAAAACTTGAAATTTAAATACTGGTTTATTATAAAAACTACTGTTTACATTTAACCTGAAAAAAAAATTAAAATGAACAAAAGGAAAATCGAATCCATCGAATAGAAGGATCCGACAACGAAGATAGGCGAAAAATCCAAAAAACTAAATAGTAAACATTCCAAAAAAAAAATCCAATGGTCTGAGAAGCGAAAATCCAAAATTACTGGGCAGCTCAAATTCAATGGCTGAACAGCAAAAACTCAAATGTTTGAGTATCTAAAAATTTAAAAGGTTGGGACGGCTGTATGGTAAAAATAGTATGTCCAAAAATGGTGAAAAGTCAGCGAAATGTCAGCGACAAGTCAAAACATCAGGAAAAACACAAAAAGCAGTGGCCAACAAAAAAAAACTGTTTGTGACAGACCAAAAAAAGTCAATAGCTAAAATAAATTAAACTAATAATAATAACTGCGAATATTTTCGACATTAACAACAAGGCCTTTGGTATTAAAAATTTAAACAAAGTTGAAATGAACAATACTAACTTGTCGTAAAATAAAACACAACTAGTGACGGCCTCGGAACCAGAATAAATTCGTTAAAATGCGAGGACCGGCTCTAAAGATTTCCTATCACAATCGCTAGGAAAAATTTCCGTTACAAAATAAAAAAAAAAGTGAAAATGAAAACGTGTCGAAACAATTTGACTACTGCAAAGTTACATTTCATTTCATTTCAAAACTTGATTTTGCGTAAATGAAAGAAAAACAAAAAACACGTCGAATTTTAAATCAGAGGGGAGGTTTTAAAATGTTATTCTGCTCTTTCCAAGTGGAACTCCTTTAAAATCCCCCACCACTTTTTTTAAAATGTCAGATAGCAACTCCAACTTTGTGATCATCATCATCATCATTTAGCCCCTCGCGTCCACTGTCGGACATAGGCCTCCTCAAGGTCTTTCTACGTTACCCAGTCCTGGGCGGTCGAAATCCAGTTTGTAACAATTCTCTTGAAATTGTTGCTTCATCGGGTGGGGGTGGACCTCTGCTGCGTTTGTCGGCTCTTGGTCTCCATTCCAGTATACTTTTTGTCCAGCGCTCTCTGTTCATTCTTGCTATGTTTTCGGCCCATTTCCATTTTGATCTTAGTATATGCTCCACGACATCATTTACCTGTGTTCTCCGTATATCTTTATTTCTGAAACGTTCTCTCGATCTTTCCATTTTTCTCTGAGTTACCAGTAATTTTGTGATAGATGCATTAAAAATTGTTAGGGTCTCTGCGCCATATGACAAAACTGGTATTATACACTGATTAAAAGCTTTCCTTTTCAGACTTATCGGAATATTCTCTTTGAACAGATCTATCATCCTCCTGTATGCCGCCCAGCCCAAGGTGATTCTTCTGGACAGTTATTTCTGTCAATTCTTATCTCGTGGCCCAGATACATATCGTCTTTTTTGTGTATAAGAATCATTATTGAGTTGTTTCATTAATCTGGGATGTTTTGACTATTTGTATCATGTCTGCTACTATACAGTTTCTCCTGGGGCTTTGTTGTTTTTAGTCTTTCTTACTGCTCTATATATTTTCTCCATAGTGATGCTGCGAATGTCTTCTGACCCCTGGTTCAAGACTTTTCTTCTTTCGTATGCTGTTGCATCCATGCAGACTTGTTAGTGAACATGGTTTGTTAGAATTTATCCACTATTCGTAATAGTTCTTCCGTATTGTTGGTTGTTATTTATCTTTTAGTTTGAGAATCTCCTTTTTTCCATTTGAAAATTCTCCTCATTAGCTTCATGATTTTATTTTCTTCAATTGTCTGTATTATTCTCTCCCTTATATCTCTCTTGATGGATTTAGAGAGTGGTGTTTTCGTGCGTCCTGGCGAATTTCTGCCCCCTCCAGAGACCTTGCGGTGGACCGGATATCCGGTGTGGGATTCTTGACATTCAGTCCTACCCGCCTGGAGATCTATGTCAAAATTCGACCTTTCCATTTCAATTTATTGAGGGTTTTTTTGGCCAATACTTCTACCACGCAGGCCAGAGCGGATTGGTAGAGGGTTTTGTCATGAGGACTTCATTTTCTCAGCCTCGTTTTAACGGCTATACCGCCGTACCTCGGTCGTCAAGACTCGTTTGTAGAAAGGGTGCACCGCTTGTAGGTGAGGTTGACATTTGGGCAGGAGAGGCTGTTTGAGACGCATCACTACCCCATTATATTACATCCATCCGGGATATCTACACCCCTTGTGATACGCAAATCAGCCATATAAACAACAATTTATTCTATCGATTTATTTTGCAGATAACATTAAACATAGTGAAATTACATCAGAAACTAAAATGAACTTAACTACAATAATATGACCTATTTTTAAATTTTTCTCGAACTCTGCAAACATTACTTTTGTTTTGCTCACATTTATTTTCATCCCTTTGATTTTCAGGGAATCATGCATAACATTAACCATTGCCTGCAACTCCTCTTCAGATAACGCTAATATGACTTGATCATCGGCGTAAAGAAGGCATTTGACGATCAAATCATTCATTTTTAATCCATACGCACTCTCTTTCAGATCTTTTAAACAATTGTCTATGTATAAGTTAAACAGCCATGGCGAAGCCACACATCCCTGTCTCACACTTTTTTCGATGTTAAACCAGTCCGTGCAAGCTCCGTTTATTCTGACACAAGCAGTGGAATCCTCGTAAAGTGATTTCAGTGCTCGTATTAAACTACCACTCACCCCATACATAGACAATGTAGACCACAATTCACTCCTCACCACTCTGTCATAGGCCTTTTCCAAGTCTATAAAAGCGCAATAGACCTTCTGACTTCTAGCCAAAATTTTTTCGACTATACCTCGTAAGGAAAAGACCTGATCAATACATCTCCTTCCTCTTCTAAATCCTGCTTGCACATCCCATATCTTCTCAGTTTTATTCGTTACTCTTTTGATCAATATCTTTGCATACAGTTTGCCGACTATGCTGAGTAAACTAATACCTCGGTAGTTCTTACAGTTCTGCTGCGAACCTTTTCCCTTGTAAAGCGACACGATAACGGCCTTGCACCAGTCGTCTGGTACACTACCACTTCTCCAACAAAGGTTAAAAAGTCGGTCCAGTAGACTAGCTACCACGTTTTGTCCAGCCTTTAGCATTTCAACTGTTATCCTGTCGTACCCAGCAGCTTTACCCAATTTCATACTGTTCAACGCTTCCACAGTTTCTGTCGTAGTAATTTCACTTTCATTGCAACTTTCACTCATGTCTTCGAATTGGGCCTGTACTTGTGTATCCTCTTTCTTAAATAAACTTTCGAAGTATTTCTTCCATCTCTTCAATACGCATTCCTCTCCTTTTAACATATTACCATCTTGGTTTCTGATTCTTTCCAATTGCAAGGTAGTTTTTTTACCTCTGGCTGTTCTTATGGACTTCCAGAAGAGTTTAATATTGTTTTGGAAATCGTCAGATAACCTTCTATCAAATTCATCTTTATCACTCTCCTTATTTTTTGCCACAACCTCTTTTGCCACACCTTTTAACCTTTTATACTCATTTTTTGCCTTGTTTACATCCTCAATCGTTGCCTTTTGCGTTCTTTGATTGGCTTTTGTAGCTAGCCAATCCAGCCATGCTTTCTTCTTTTCTGACACTGCTTTTGAACCTCTACGCACGTTTTCTGTAACTTGCATCCTTTCCTTCTTTTACTTACACCGCATAGTTCTATAGCAATATCCACGATTCCTTTCTTGAATGGCTTCCACAATTCTTCAACCTCATATGCTTCATCTAAACTGTCAAATTTCTCGGTCAATTTATTAACGAACTCCTCTTTTATACCTTCTTCTTGCAAATTCTCAACTTTTATACGCTCTAGTACACTACTTGATTCCTGCACACGATGGCGCCACCTCTTAAAGAGACCTCCTATTCGGCTCATTTCTATGAAGTGGTCTGTGTCAATACCTGCACCGCGATATGCCCGAGTGTCCATTACTTTATTTTTTAATCTTTCATCCACAATTACAAAATCAATTATACTTCTCTGGTGTCCTTCTTATATATATGTATAGATAATACATTTTTTTCGTAAGACACACGGAACATTTTCTTTTCATACTACTTCTTTTTCTATTTTTGGTTAATTTTAGAGAGAAGGAAAGTTTAAGGGGGCTTTTGAAGCAAGGTTAAATAAATCCTGGTGCCTAAATATAATTTTTTAATTAATTTGATGTTTTAAAATCAGAATCACGTCCATATCTCGACTGAAATTGGCCAAAAGCTTGTAGTAATACCGTCAAATAAGGTATCCCCCAAAATTTATGTAATTTTACTCGTTAAAAAAACATTTTGAATGGTTAATCGTAAAATAAAAAAATGTATTAATACTATTTTTCAGGTGTCCCGTGAAGATGCACTAGCATACTCAAACAGCATTGATGCAATATATCTCGAAGGTTCCGCCAAAACAGATCAAGTAAGAATTTTTTCCTTAAAACAATTGTCCTTTAATGCTAAGCAATACGCCATCTGACGGAATAAACTCGCATCAATATAACGTGTTAAGCAAGTGTGATTGCTTTGTGTTTATATACCCTGAAGGTCGCATTTGTGCGAAGATTTTAGTTGTTTAATGATGAATAATAATTTGTTAATAGTGAAAATGACCAGCAGAGCAAATTGTTGTGTACCTGCATGTAACTGTGGGGTCAAAAAGTTGAGCATATTAGACTATGGTTGATGGAAAGAAACTGATTGTAAGTATTTTGTTTTCTGAATTTTATGTGGTTAATAGAATTACCTATCAATCTGTCAACCTGAAAAACACTGCTATACCAAGTAAAAACTTGGTTATTTTCATTAAAGTCAGAAGTAAATAAATATAATTATCATTGAAGTCTTGTCATGTTATCAGGAGGATCACTTTTAATAGCACTGGTTTGCAAATAATAAGATCTGATTATCCACTTATCGTCCTTTTTTTCTTTGACACCACAAACAATAATGTGGTTTGCTGCAAGATCAGCTACACCCTTCACCATGCATCGACTACTTGGAGTAGCTGCCAGATAAACAAAAATTGAGGACAATGGTAGAAACATATCTGAATTCCTTCCAATATAAAATATTAAATTTAATAACGTTTAAATATTAAATTTTTACTAAATTGTATACTTACCTTAGTAAACACATAGGTTATATCAAATGCAATCATACTTGGCGTTAAAAACCTTTTTTTTTGACAGAATGACCTCGCGGGAAAATAAAGGTTAAAATGTCAATAGCACGGGTAATGTCTTGTTGATCCTAATGTAATTGTCTTTAGTTTTAAAATATCGATGATACAATTTTTATGTTTCAGGGCGTTGGTATGATTTTCCAAAGAATAGCTCAAGGCCTCTTACGCCTACAAGGTCTTAATTCGACTTTAAAAGTTTATGAAGACGACATCATGGCCAAATCCAGCGAACTAGAAGCTACCGATACTGCTAACGAAGAGACTGTTAATGTTAGTATACGAAGTATAGCGCACGGTAATTCTGTGGAGCACAGCAAGTGTTGTTAACTTGTTAATGTTTAAAAGGCTGTAACAAAATTTTAGAGTCCAAAAAGAGATGCAAACAAATTAAAAGTCATCACATATTTATACTCATGGTTTACATTAATTAATGTACACGATCGTTTTGAACAAATCAAAATTTTTTTTGTTGGCGTTTTTATATGCCTTTTCCGAAATTTGCTAACAAAGTAATATTTTTCGAAAAAAAATTTTTTTTAAAAACAGCTAAACGAATTAACCTAGTTATATTTTTCGTTCAAACTTCTGTTTAATCGGTAATTTATTTAGGGAGCTGGTGAGCATTTTGGTTTATGGTATGCTCATGTTTTGTATGAATAGGGATTAAAACGAAATTGATCATTTGCTCATGTCTGCCTCTGGGGCTGATGGCCAAAAGCATAATGAAAATCCAGGAGGTAGACATCCTGGACTCTGCGTTATCACGGGAAGTAGTTGTAAAAATGTAAAAAATTAACAGCTCTTTTAAGTCATTTGCTCATGGGTTTAGTAGCGTCCATTCGATTCATTATGGCTTTCTGTATACGATAAAAAGTGAATAATCCGTCGCGGGACGCCTGGCAGATGTGAAACATCGAAACTATTTGATATAGAAAATTTGCATAAAAGGATTGTTTATTAAAGGAAATCATCATCAACCAGCCTTAAAACGTCCACTTCTGGACATAAGCCTCCCTCATGGCCTGCCACCCACGTCTATCCTGGCCTGCCCGGGGTGGTCTTCCTCTATTTCTTTTATCGGTGCGTGGTCTCCATTGTAGCAACCTCTTTGTTTACCTGTCGTCAATCATTCTGGCCACGTGTCCTGCAAATTCCATTTTAGTGTTGTTATTTTCTCGACGATGTCTTTCACGCTGGTTCTTCGCCGCAGGTCCTGCTTAGTGACGTGGTCCCTTAAACTCACTCCTAGCATTGACCTTTCCATTTTGCGTTGTGCAACTTTGAGTTTTCTCGCTTATGTTATCGTTAAGGTGAGTGTTTCCGCGCCATACGTGAGCACATGCAGAACGCGATGGTCGAACACTTTTCTTTTTTGACAGATGGGGATTTCGCTCTTAAAGACGTATCTTAACCTTTCAAGGCTGATCCTTCCGTGCAGTTCACATGTCTGATTATTTCTAGAAACTCTAACTTCGTGGCCAAGGTATGTATATATTTCGACCAATTCAATTTCGGGTTTATTGATGCTTATACCCTTACTCACGACAAGATTTGTCATGATGTTCGTTTTGGAAAAGTTTATTTTTAGCCTAACCTTGGAGCATACATCTTCTAATTCGTGGAGCATTTATTTTGTCCCTCCCAAGTTATCAGTTGTAAGGACAATATCGTCCGTGAAGCAGAGGTGGCTAAGTTTCTGACCATCTACGTTTATCCTCCTTGTAAGCTTTTTAAAGGCATGTTTTAAAACGGTGATGAATATTTTTGGAGATATAGTGTCCCCTTGCCTCACTCCTCTTCCGATTTTAATGTGGTTGCTGGCTTCATGTAGTCTAACTGACATGGTGGCGTTTTTGTATATATTATAGATGTGTTTTGAATATCTAAAGTCGACTCGATAATCATTCAAAGCGTCCAGTATAGCTTTTAGACCAGTTGAATCAAAAGGTTTGTGAAAGTCTATGAACAGAAGGACTAGCGGTTTAATGTATTCGATGGTTTTTTCAATGAGGGTCTTAATACTCTGCAGATGGTCATTTGTCCCAAAACCGGATCTACAACCCGCTTGTTCTCTTGGTTGGTAAAGCTCTAGTTTATTATCGAGCTCTGATGTTATGATTCTATTAAACAGTTTGTATAGATGGTTGAGAAGCGTTATTGGGCGGTTATTTTTCAGGTTTGTTTTATCACACTTTTTATGGAGTAATATGGTGGTCGCTTCATGCTACTGGTCTGGGATATTGGTTGACTGTAGGCATAGGTTAAAGAGCGTTTGTATCTTCTCCAATAGAAGAGGGCCCCCAACTTTATTGCTTCTGCAACCACCTCGTCTTCTCCGGGTGCTTTATTGTTTTCATTTTTGACAGTGCTCCTTTAATTTTCTCGATGATGATATCCGGTATCTCTCCCTGATTTACGACACCTCGCTTTAGTGTAACTACGTTGGGGTTTGGAGGTTCTTGGATGCGGCTCTGATATAATTCGTAATAAAACTCTTCCACAATGTTAAGGATTTCATCTCGGTTTGAGGTTATGTTACCATGTTTATTTCTTAGTTTGATTATTTCAGATTTTCCTTCGGTAAGGTTGCTGTGCAGAACTTTTATACTTCTGTTTCTTTCTATTGTTTCTTCAGTTTTCCTACCGTGATAGTTTCTGATGTCGCGTCTGATTGCTTTAGAAATGTCCTTGTTTCTTTCTTTCATTTTCGCGCTGGTGATATTTCTATTTTCTCTTATTTGGTTCCGTTCAAAGATTGGGTTTTTTATGGTTTGGCTGATTTTTTCTTCCTTCTTTCTTGTTACTGGGGCAAAATTTGTCTTGGCCCTCTTTAAAAGCCTCGGTTATTGCATGGTTCAAGCTATTAATGTTTGTATCTGAGAGGACACTGTACTGTAGTGAATTTGTAACATGGGTCTCAAATCCTTGGATATCACCTGGTGTCGTCAGTTTTCGTTTAGATGTTCTCCTTATTAATTTGCACCGTTCTCTATCCGTTCTTACTGGATTGAGGGAAATAAATATGGCATAATCAAAACCAAAATATTTATATAATATTAACCTTTATAATACCAAGCTTTTTTACATACGTGCGATACCAAGCGGGGTTCATTTGCACCCCATTTTTTTTTGTCTATCTTTGTAATTTTTACACTTTTTTTAAGAAAATGAAAAAAAAACGCAAATAAATTATTTTGTATCTATTTTTATTTCAATTTAGTTACTAAAAAATAAACAAACCTTAATTAGGTATTCAAAATTAATTTTAATTTTTTGCTTTACATGGGATACAAAAAATTTCTTTTTCAGAGTGATTTACACAAAAAAAACGCTCACATTTTCCACAACGTTGTCTTGATTTTCTAACTTTGGTTCTTTCACAGAGAAAACATCTACCTTGAGTTCCTACAGGTCTTGTTGAAGGGATATTTTGCTCCAATTCTGGAACAACTTTAAGAATATTTTCTTGTATGCTTGCTTGCAAACCATTAGTATTTCTAAATCTATAAATCTTATTTTCCTTAGTTAGTTCCTTTCCCAACTGAAGAAGATATTTTCTTCTTGCATGCCCAGACCCGTAATTTGGATTTTTAATTTTCCATATTTTATAGGCATTTATAGCTCCAATATCGATAATATGGCAAAAAAAGTACCATGGGCCATCTAAGAGTTTTTCTTTGAGTGGTTTATTTTGATGCCATTTGGTCTGTTGCATCTACAGCTCCTTTAGTACTATTATAATCTAAGACAATATCTGGTTTGTAGTCTGACTCCTTATTACTAACTTTATCATCGTCATGCTCGGTTGATAACAAAATAACGGTTTTGTTCTTTTTCGGCACATAAGACACTAATGTACAATGTTTTGTAAAAGCAAACATTGAAGAATATTCTTTTTTTGAAGATGATGGAAGTAGTTCCTTTGGTATAAACGTCTTATTTTTGCGCAGAGTGCCACATAATGTAAGCTTCTTATCCAACAATTTTTGAGACAGCTAAAGACTAGTAAAGAAGTTATCAGTTGTGATACCATATCCTTGACTTAGATAATCAGAAAGTTCAAGAACAACCCGTTCACCTTGTCCTTTTTCAGGCTTGTTGCCTACTTTGCCTAACAACAAAAATCGGTAGAAAACAGGATTTTACCCTGCCGTTAGCTCATAATAACATAGAAATATTGGTATACGTAAAATGCCAAGCGGGGTGCAAATGCACCCCACACTCTAAAAACCTAAATAATTACTGAGATGGAAAAAATCCATGTAAGATTTGTAAATTACATTTCGAACCTAAAAAAATGCAGCTACTAAAAAGAGGAAATAAAACAAAATATAATTAGCTTAGATATATACAAAAAAGTACATGTGGGGTGCATTTGCACCCCACTTGGTATTATAAGGGTTAAAAATATACATGCACTCATATACACACATAAATGCACACATTAATGTTAAAAATATAATTAACTTACTCTTGACGACTTTAATCACCTAATAATTCAGTTCATCGCAAATGGCTGCTTACCTACATGTTCTAAATAATAATTCTACTGTCAATAATATTTTATAGTATTTCAAATAAATATTTTTTTTTAAATTTAAGTACCCAATATTTTAACACACTCATAACAATTTTTAAATTTGATAATTTTATTTTCCAAACATATCTGAATTCTGAACACAGTCTTGTTTTATAACATCTATTTGTCATGTAATCATGTGTTAAATTTTGACAAATATATTTATAATCACGTTTCTATAAATTTTAATCGAGCCGAGTAGTTATGGGGCTGCCCGAAGCTTTCGTTTTACGGCATGGCGGCAACAACGTTCGTTGTTACTTCCCAAGCGCGCCCTTAGATGTTTCACATTTGTCAGACATTTTGCTCACTTTTTTTTTAATAACTTTTCACTATATTACAATCTATCTGTGTAACCCAAATAATGTTAGGTAGATATTAAATAATAGGTATGACAATTCAGTAAGACGTGTAGGGGAGGCATCCAGTGATACACCCCTTTTAAAGTTAGTCTGCTACAATATGGACTATTTTTGACATTGAGCGTTTTTATGTATTCTTAGCACTAGGTAACTAATTCTAACGGAACTTTTCGTTTCAACCTACGCACTACACGCGGTCTATTCACTATATTTTTTGCGAACACATTAGGATGCACTTTTAGTTTTTCTGCATGTTTTTTCGCGTACTTTTTTATTTCTTTTTTGATAAACGATAAATTTGAATCCTGATGAATGGCTTCATTGGTTATAAACCATGGGATTCCTAGTATTATTTTTAAGGTCTTCAACTGAAATCTTTGTATAATTTCGATATTTGAGTTTGCGGCTGTCCCATAATTCTAGTCCATAGGTCCAAACTGGTTCCAGGATGGATTTGTCTATCAATATCTTATTTTGAATTGATAATTCAGATTTTTTACCTAGTAGCCAGTACATGCTCCTTAACTTGTGGCCCAGTTGCTTTCTTTTTGAGAATATGTGTTTTCTTCAATTTAACTTCCTGTCTAGATGTATACCCAAATATTTGACTTCATCACCTTGTGGAATCTCTTTGCCGTTCAGTTTTACAGGCGGACATGTTTCTTTACGCATTGCAAATGTTATATGCAGTGATTTGTTCTTGTTTGTTTTTATTATCCATTTTGTCATCCATTGTTATATTTTATTCAAGTTATTTTGCAGGGTTTCGGAGGCTATTTTAGGATTTTTGTCAGACGCAAGGATTGCTGTAATATCAGCGAATGTGACCGTGGTAATGTTTGTGTCTGTTGGCAGGTCGACTGTAAACATAAGATACAGTATGGGGCCTAATACGCTTCCTTGGGGGACGCCTGCGTGGATTGGTTGTATGCTTGTGTACTCGTTGTCGTATTTTACCTGGAAGTATCTATTGCTGATGTAGGATTTTAAGATTTTATAATAATTTGTTGGCAAGTTCTGTTTTAGTTTACCTAGAAGTCCTTTATGCCAGACTTTGTCAAAAGCCTGGCTAATGTCCAAGAATACTGCAGAGCAATATCTCTTATTT
This sequence comes from Agelastica alni, assembly GCA_950111635.1. Classification (NCBI taxonomy): domain Eukaryota; kingdom Metazoa; phylum Arthropoda; class Insecta; order Coleoptera; family Chrysomelidae; genus Agelastica; species Agelastica alni. Next base: position 58,918,139 of record OX467711.1, on the reverse strand, counting down.
GCGAAGTCTTTATTGATTCTCTCCACAACTCTAAGCGCTTGTTGATTTGTTGAGTGTTGCTGTATGAATCCGAATTGAATATTAGTTTCTTGGTTTCTAGTATTCAGTTTACTAAGTATCAACTTCTCGAAAACTTTGGAGACCACTGGGAGAAGACTAATAGGTCGATAGGACTTTACACTTTCATGTTGTTTTCCTGGCTTTAAAATCATTGTTATTTGTGCTAGTTTCCAGTTTGATGAGAAGTAGCCTATTTTTATTGTGGAATTAAACAGCTGTGTCAGGAATTAAAAGCCTTTTTCTGGGAGCTGTTGAAGAATTTCTCCTGTAATAAGGTCGAGTCCTGGCGCTTTTTTTGGATTGATATTTTGTTGTATAGTGTTCTTAACTTCGTTTTTTGTAGATCCTTTTTCTGGCAGTTCTAGTTGATAGGGTTGATCAAGTACAGATGTAATTGCTCCTTCATCTTGTAGTGGGTATTCTCCGTCATTAGGCGTAAACACATTTTTTAAGTATGTTGCAAAAGTTTCTGCTTTTTCTAAAGGACTCTTAGCCCAGTTTCCTGTTTCCGTTCTGACGGGTGGTTTTGAATAGTTTGGCCTGCGTAAGGTCTTTGTGGCCTTTCATAATGAATATTCAGTGGCTTTGGTTGCATCCAGTTGTTGCAAGTATTCTTGAAAGTGGGTGTTTTTTTCTGCTATCATCAATTCTTTTAGTTATTTTTGTGCTCTATTGAGTTCCGTTTTGTGTTGAGGACATTTTGTTATTTGCCATTGTTTTCGAAGTCTTCTCTTTTTAATTATTTTTTCATATATAGTATTGGAGCAAGTTTTATTTATCTGTGGAATGGATGTTGTGGAAGTTGAGTTCCATGCTGCTTTTTGTACCATTTTGTTGAAATATTCGGTTGCTTGTTCTAATTATTCATCCGTTTTTACTGATATGTACAGGTTCAATTTATTATCTACTTGGTATCTAAAATAATTCCAGTTCGTTTTCCAGTTGTGTAACGTACGGTTTTTTTTCTGTTACTATGATTTATTTGCTTCAGGTAACAATAACGGGTGAATGATCTAGTGATAGATCATAGCTAGACTCTGGTTTAAAGTATTTTGCACTTATTCCTTTAATTACGGCAAAATCTGGCAGGTCAGGAATGTTTGCAGGATCTGTGGGTCAGTACGTTTCTTTTTGTAATTCACGGCCTTTAGTGTTGCGAATGTTTTGGAGGACAATAAATAGCTGAGAGTATCATAGTCCCATTCCAGTCTTCTATGACTATGTTTGTAGCTTGGATATGTGATTTTTAGTAATGTGCTGTTTCATAATGTTTGATGTTATTTCTTATGATGACAGCTGTCCCACCGTGTGCAGTTCCGTCTGGATGTATTGTATGGTATATTTTGTAGCTGTGGATTTGTTACTTTTGTTCGTGAAATGTGTTTCAAATATTAATATTACGTCTAGCTTCTGGTGAATTATAAAAGCATGTAGTTCTTGTTTGTGTTGTAACAAGCCGTTGGAATTCCAGAGTGCAAATCTTAGTGAATTGGCCATTAGTTCATTTTTAAGACAAGTGTTGTGGGTATGTTTAACATGGTGCTCATTTGCTTCATGAGCCCTTTCATCATATTCTTTAGTTCCTGGATATCTTTTGATTGAGCGATAGTTTGGGTCATTTGTTGATTGTTATTTACTGTTTGAGCGTATGTATTGCCTTGTCTTGTACTATTATTTGCCGTATCTGCTGGCAACTGTTTATTTGGTGACTTTCTTTCTTACTGATTTCGAGCTGTACAAATCTTTGAAACATGGAATCGGGGGAAAACGGGTTTTATTGCTTATTAATAATAGTATTATTATTGTTTTGTTTAATAATGTTTATTAGGTTGACCCGACATGAAAAATCAAAAAAAGTTTATAAGTAATTTAAAAAGCGTAAAGAAGAGGTTCGATGCTGGGAAACATGAAATGAAATCTCACTGGCATAAATTGCCAGGACAAAGACAAGCGAAAAGGCTAGTAAGCCTTTCGCCAAGGAAAGCTTAACAGATTCTCGATTTGGACAAGAAAGACTTGAAACTGGTGACAGGGCTCCTCACTGGACACTACCCTCTGAGGTATCACCTGAAAAAGATGGGCAAAACAGAGAGTGATAGTTGCCGCTACTGCGAGAACTTCGCTGAATCTGCAGAACATTTGCTTTGCGAATGCCCAGCGCTTTTTTGCAAAAGGCTCAAGTTTCTGAGAGAGGCCCTTCGATGTCAGAAACTTAGCCCCCAGGAAACTGATATACTTTGCTCGAAGTCTGTGAATCCTGGTCCTCGAATAGATTAAGGGTTATGCACAAAAGATCTGAGGGGTCGAGGTACTTGAAAGGATACATAGCCGTTACAACCCCCCCCCCCCTACAATCTACAATCTACAATTTAAAAAGCGTCGTCTAAGATATGTGCCGGTTTTTAGTACCCGATTGATCTCCAACGTTTATGTCACCAGATCTACGATTTTTTAGAACCGGGGCAGAAACTTGTAAATTGTTAAAAAAACTTACAAATATATAATGGGTGGTTTTTTGTGGCCAAAAGAATAAATTTTGCATTTTTTATTACCTATTATCTAATAGCTTTTTCATTTGTGTGACATAAAATAGGAAACATCTAATTGGGAAAGACAATAGACAATGAAGACATTTGTTCAATTTTTAAGCCCAGCATTTTTTATCTCTAATCTTGCTTCATCTTTACACAGCTTGTTTTCTTTTCTGCGAAAGAATCTATTAGCTCATCAAAGTCCGTCTCAAAGGCAGTTTTATTTTTAATGGCTAGGATCGCGAGGCCAAAAAGGAGTTTTTGACTTATTGTTGAACGCAGATATGTTTTAATTATTTCCACAGTAACAGAAGTCGTAGGTATGGTGCAGTAACTTCTTAAAGCTGTACTAACGCTTCTTGCAAGTCATGCTTGCACAGATGTTGTAAAAGGTCGAATGCATCAGATTTTTCTTTAATTTCGGTTACTAGCTCTGTAAATACGACAATTTTCTTTAAAAATCAACTGAATGCAAGTGTTTTGAATATTTTAAAACTTAATTGGCTGAATTGATTAGCAGATACTCAGTATCAAGCGAGGCCGCTAAGGAAGGCGAATTTTTTATGCAGACTCTTTGCGCTCTGTACCCTTGTTTCAATTTTTGTTAAAATTTTATTAAACACTACTTTTGTATCTTTGGAAAAATGCTTGACGTTCGACTGTTCCAACTGGGGGTTTTAAAATCAAATGAATAATCGATAGATTATAGGCGCTTTTTGAAACACATTTTTTTAAAAATTGAGCGTGCTTTATTTTATACCCAACCACAATGAGTCGGATCCAAATCAACAACTGGATTTAAGAACAAAAAATTGGTCCACCTTTTTGGAATATCAGAGGCCTTATCGATTTTCTTCGTTTTTTAACCGATTTTAAAAAAGGAGGAGGATCTCAATTCGACTGTATTTTTTTTTATGTTTGTTACCTCAGAACTTTCGACTGGGTGAACCGATTTTGATGATTCCTTTTTTATTTGAAAGCTGTTGCTTTCCGTGTGGTCCCATCTCAATTTGGTCCAGTTCCGACAATGGTATCCATAAGAAAACCTTATAAGTCTTAAATTTATATTAAGTATGTGCGCGACAAATGGACGAATATCACGCCAACCGATTTCGATGATTCTTTTTTTATTGGAAATGATGTACTTCAAGGATAGTTTAATGAAAGTTTGGTTATGTTATAATTATGGGATTCATGACAAAGTAACGGAACTATTTTTTTCTCAGGAGCAAATTAACGATACTCGGCCGAATCTTTTATAGGCTATCCGGATATTTGTTAAAGTCGGTTTTTTTCCAAGAATTTTACAAGAAATCTAAACATCTGTCCAAGAGACAGACAAAAGCTTATTATGATATAGCACACATTTTTTTAATATTTTTAAAGCGCTGTTAATTGGCAACGCAGAGGCATCATGCGGCGGACCATTTTCTGTGGTTCTGTATTTTGTCTTCAATCGAAAAATTCAGGTCTGGTAATTGTGCTCTTCATACGAGGTGTGGCTATTAATTAACGAGACTGCTTATGATAAAGAGTTTTATTTTACAATCGAATGATCCCTTTCAATGTTTTCCCCTCCCCTCGCCATACACTGTTTCATTTGTTTTTTCCATTGGTAAAAGCAATGCTGGAAGTCTTCTTTTGTAAGAGCATTTAGGAGCTCCGCCAATTTTTGCTTAACCTCTTCCATCTACTCGCACCGGGTTCCTTTTAAGGCAGACTTAATCTTCGGAAATCAGGCAAGCAAGGCGCATGTTCGAGTACTTTAGTGCCTCTAGCGGTTAAATAACATTTTATGGACAGCGCGTTATGGGCAGGTGCGTTGTTCTTGTTTCTTACGAAATCACTCTCGCAGTGTTACAGTGGTTTAAAGTTTTCCCCTTTAAAACCTATTCAGTCATTGATGTCGTCGATGTCGACCTGGACCATTCGAAAACACGCGCACCATAGGCCTCTTTTTATAGCACTTATAGCACTCAGTGGGATTTATTTTTTTAATTGATCCGTTGCTTATGTTTTTCGTCATATATTGTTATCGGCACGAGAAAAAAACACGTTCGTTTCTAACCTCTATAGAAAAATTACTACTACAGCGACAAAAACGTGTTTTCGTACTAAAAAAGTTGACACTTCCAGCTATCTAACGCTGCATTCGTTTCCCCCCCTAACTCTCTAGGACGCATTATGCGCGAACAGTCTCGTTATTTAATAGCCACACCTCGTATATACTTTTTTAAATCATATAAAAAAAATTTAAACATCGATTACTAGAAAAGTCAGAGCACTTCATGTCTGCATTTCGATTTTCTTCGTTTTTAGAAATATTCTGAACATCAGGTTCGGAGGCAGACTAGAGCAAATCATCTTTTTTCTTTAACAAATTTAAAACGGGGTCAATTAACAATGCAGCGTTATTATGATGGAAGACGCGCTTTTTAATGATTCTTATAATACAGTTATCGCTATTAATAATGTTTGCCACATGAGTAATTCGTAAGGAAATTTTGCTTGCCAGCTCCCTAACTATTCAGTCTTTAGTGGCTCTTATTATTATAGAAGAGAATCGATGGAATTGGAATGATTGCATATCCTTTTTATTGTATATTGTATTTTTCATTAAATTTTAAGGTATAATTATAACGAATTAATTTACTTCCTTGGTGCTGTTTTTAGCAAAGAAGTTGTATATAAAAATAACTGATCGTGTTATTAGTATTCTAGTATACAATCAATATAGGTTAGGGTATTTTTAATAAAATCCTCAAAAAATTGATAAATAATAACAAGTTAATTTTGTTTTTAAATTACTAATAATTTTGTTTACTTTTAATAAAGTTGTCACAATTGTTACGATAATTTAGTGATAAAAATTGTTTAAAGCTTCTCTCTTTTTGTTACAACGACAATTTATTGCAAATACACGAACTTAAAAATTAATTTAAAATTATGTTACCTTAATAACATATTTTACTTTTGTGATTTTTTTAGTATCCTATTTATGAGACTGAAAAATATTTTTTTATTGTATACATAGGTACATTAAAATTTATCCAAAATAAATGTGATGTTTATATATTAAGTTATTTTATTCCCCATAATTCTCTTGATTAAGTTGCTAAAAAGTCATTTTGGGAAGTATTTAAAATGTGTACTTGAAATTACTAAAATTAGCATAATTATTTGGTCAATTACTAAAATTTTAAATATCAGCGGTCTGGGTGCGATCCGAGAGGTCCACACGACTAACTTCCCAGTGGAAAGAATGAAAAAATACTATATGGTTTGTTGTTATAATTATTATTAAAATTATTATAAAACGCAGTTTCAAATTGTTTTTAACAAATTATAATTGCCATTAACAATATTCTGTTTATCGTCTCGAATGATTAGAAGACGTTTAAATGGTGCTTTAATTTTGTCCATGAGTTTATTAAGATAATCGGTCACATTCCATTTCCATAGATAGGTATTTTCTATAGGAAAAAATCACGTAACGCGAGATGGCGCTATTAATGACAAAATGTTGGATCGAGGTGTGAACAAAAAATATTCTGTTATTTGATCACTTGTAAAAGCAAAGTTTTTATTGAAGGTAAAGATAAGGTGTGTCCAAGTATCAATTTTGGTTTGTTTCCGAAGTTTTTTAGTTTTTTTTTCCTGCAATTCCTGTTTCAATGCCTATGAAAGTTGAAATATCAATTTAGGACATATGTGGGTGAACGTATTCGACCAATTAGGGGAAGTAAATAGGTTTTTAAGGCTGGACACATCATTTTATGTGGAACTGATGGTCTCAATGAAAAAATCATAATAATCATCTTTCAAACGCTTTCTCTGTGTTACTATGAATAATTACAAATAAAATAATGGAACATTGGACAACAATATCAAACTTACTACTGAAAAAATCATCTTTCACAAAGTGCTTGCTGTAAACAAACATAAACTTTGAAATTGGTTTTTCTATCGTTAAGATCATCTTTCATTTCTGAGCTGCCTTATGATGTAAAGCATTGTGGAACAGAGCATATTTTTCGCGATTTTATCTCAATATCACCTTTTTTAATCCTTTGCATTTTCGGATTTTGTGGTTTATTAACACCAATTTTTCACAAAATATCGTTTAAATATAAAACTTTTATTGCTTAAATTGCTCAAAATAATATATAAAGTTGTTGTTCACACCTCGAGATGTTCATAAGATTAATAATAGATGTCGCCCACTTCGTGATTTCTCCATATAGCATTATTTATTAAGTGTCATATTAATTTAGAATCTGTTGTAAACTCATTAACTGGATTATATCTAGTTATAACCAAACAATATAAAAGAATGTTTTAAATATTTTCTCGATAATATTAGTTAAAATTCTTGCAATTAATAAATCTTGAAACATTTCTAGGAATTTCCCGCGCCACTTGACGTTCGTATAAAGAACTAAATCAGTATGTTCAGCTGACTCACTATCTTCCAACTGCAGTTTAAAAAGCCGTCGTTGCAAGCTACGTGTATGGATGAAAATCACAATTTTTATTGCAATACCCATAATATCCTCCATGTTTAGAACTTTCAAACACAAAACTTGTTGATGTATAATGCAATGGAAGGAGAAAAATAAAGGAAAATCGTCATTAGCTCGACATAATGCCACAAAACCGTTTTTGTTTCCAGTCATTGCTGGTGCTTCATTGGTTGTAATGCCCCTTAAATATATATTGGTAGCTTGTAGTTTGTTACAAAATTTAAGAAAACTTCATACATATCTTCGCCACGGGTGTTTTCTTTCAGAGAAATCATTGTCAAAAATTCTTCCTTAGTCGACATGTCATTGAATACCATACGAATAAAAATACACAGCTGGGCAGTATGTCATATCGGTGGATTATATATCGAACTGTAAACAAAAAGTATGTACTTCCTGGTCTACTTTTCCAGTAATTTTTGTGTTTTTTCCCAATCCAGTCTTTTACAGACACTCTTTCTGTACGCTTTGGTACCCCTAGCATCTACCCTCGGTTTGGGGGTGTTTCCGAACCTCTTCTTGCAAGTTCGTCTGCTTTTTCATTACCTGCAATTCCCTTGGTGTTGATTTGAATGCCGTTTTGATACCCTTACAGGCAAGTCTTTGCACCTTACCCAATCTTGTAATGGCCCCTCTTTGTTGTGTTTTGGGCCACCATATCAAAGAGGCGTATGTTATGGACGGCATAACTGCCATGTTGTACAGCCAGTACAGCATACGTGGTTTTAGCCACCATTTTTTCCCAAAAGAGAGTCTGGCCATCACTAGTGAGGTCACCGCTTTTTTGATTGTTTTTTCTAGATGCTTAGATAGGTATGTTTCATTATCTGCTTTTCTAATGAATTTGTTAATCTGCTCGCTGCTGAAGGATTCTGATTTCTTTGCTTTATAACCAACATTCTTTCTTTTAAGAATTTTGATAACCTTAAGGAAAGAGGCTATGTTTACATTTTTCTTCACTAAAATGGTACCTTTCAACGTAAACTAGGTACATGCTCCACAGGGTAAAGGATTTGACAGTTTCAGACTTTTGCGTTATTAAGCCAAAATTACATCATCTGTAATAGTTTAGCATTTTTTCACATCCATCCGTTTCGTGAACAAATCATAAATTTTTTGGTACCTGGACTCACTATCGCTGCTGCTTTCTATAGTTTATTGCGATAATTGCGACAAAAAATTAAGCAAACTTTTAAAAATCAAAATTTCAACTATTTCATGTCAAATAGCTGTCAGTCGTTATTTTGCTGCTATGGTAATGATTAACTGCATTTATAAAAACCGTACCTACCAAGATTTTCATATTTACGATGGCAACAACAATGTGATTCTTCCCCGCTTAGTCCGAGAAGTACGTACTTCCCGGACTAGGCTGGAAAAATGCTACTTTTTCAATGAAAAAGCGTCCGGGAAGTGGGTACTTCCCGGACAGTTGCCGATTCTTATTTGTATTAAATATTGAAATTCGAACGGAAGATAGATACTAACGGAAAGATTCTAATACTTATTTATATTAAAATTCCAGCAATCGCTATTATTACAAGGATTTAATTTGCCTAAAATGCTTGGTTTAATAAAATGCCTTTTGTTAAAATCAGAACAAGAAGGTAATGTTTCTGTTTCAAATTGAGTGTTTTTATCTGATAATATTTTAATCTCTTAATTTTGTTTGTAAGTGAATTATCTATATATCCTTCAGCAGTATTGGTAGACTTCCTGCCACCGTGTCTCTTCAATTTTATAATGTTTACAATTTAGTTTTGCAGACGACAGCACACTTGTCTCAAATTTCACATCCTATCGATCACTTTTGGTGAATGATACAAATAGACTCGGGCAGGAACAGGTTGACTCCATCAATAGAGATCTTGAAGCAATCGTCGAGTGGGGAACCAACAATCTTGTTCAATTCAACGCCCAGAAAACACAAAGCGCCACGTTTTCCAAGAAAGTGAATTCCTCAAATTATTCCATTACAATGTCCGGAAATACCCTTGAATCAAGTCCCTCCATCTCGATTTTGGGAGTCACGGTGTCTAATAATATGTCTTGGCATAACCATGTTGCTAACATCGCAAAGTCAGCAAGCCAGAGACTAGGTTTCTGTGGAAAGCTAGAAAGTTTTTTACTCCTGATCAACTGTTGACGACGTACAAGGCTCAAATCCGACCTCTACTGGAGTATTGCTCGCACATATGGGGTTCAACACCAAGGCATACTCTTCGTCTACTAGATTCCATTCAGAAAAGGGCCATTCGGTTGATAAACAGCTCAACTCTCACAGATACCCTTCACTCACTAGAACATAAAAGAAGAGTTGCAGATCAGATATTATTCTACATATATTTCCATGGCAGATGCTCCAGAGAAATAAAAACTCTTGTACCACCATTGGCCACATTCGGCCGAAGAACTCGGCACGCTGATCAGTCTCACCCATTTACTCTCAAGATTGACACCACAAGGACCAATCTTCATCAAAAATCCTTTTTTTACAGGGCTGCTACGGAATGGAACAAGCTTCCAAAATCAGTTTTTCCAGAGAACTACTCCAGCTCACAGTTTGGGTTTAGACAAGGGATGGGCACAAGAAAAGCGATAGGGGCCACGCAAGTCCTTGTACAGAACTGCCATGATTTGAGAAAAGACATATGTCTTTGCTTTGTTGACTACGAGAAGGCATTTGACTGAGTTAAACATCCCAAACTAATGCAACTCCTCAGGAATCTTGACATAGATGGGAAAGATATCAGATGTATCGAAAATCTATATTGGTACCAGACTGCACAGATTAGGCTCAATCATGAGCTGTCTGATAATATAGAGATCCGGAGGGGCGTGCAACAGGGATGTGTCTTGTCCCCGCTTTTGTTCAACCTTTATTCGGAAGGGGTCTTCCGGAAAGCATTGGAAGATGTGGAGATCGGTATTAAAGTCAACGGAGTGTGGATTAATACCATACGTTATGCTGATGACACAGTGCTCATCGCTGATAACATGCAAGACTTACAAAGACTGATCAACACAGTCGGTCAACATAGCAGATGGATGGGTCTAAACATAAACACTAAAAAGACGAAGTTTATGATAATAACAAGAAACCTGAATGCGTTTGAAGATTCACAGTTAACATTCAACGCAATGCGCATAGACAGAGTGAGCAAATTTAAATACTTGGGCATATGGTTATCTGAAGACTGGACCTCTGATATCGAAATCAAGAGTCGCATTGAACAGGCCCGACAAGCATTCATAGGACCGAGAAGAGTATTTAGTTGCTCGGACTTCGATCTTAGTCTGATGTTGAGATTTTTAAAGTGCTATGTATGGTCGGTACTTCTCTACGGGATGGAAGGTTGGACCCTTAAAGTCAACAACATTAACAAATTGGAAGCGCTCGAGATGTGGCTTTACCGCAGAATGCTCAAGATACCCTGGACTGCAAGAAAACAAACGTAGAAGTTCTGTTCAGCATCAACAAATAACGTGAACTGTTAAATACCATTAAAAAGAGAAAGACTGCATATCTGGGGCACGTCATAAGGAACAAAAAGTATGAGTATTTACAGTTGTTGATCGAGGGTAAGATAAATGAATATGCTTTTTTTAGAGGACATTAAGTCTACAAAATGTTTAAAATTTTAAATTTAAATTTATTAAAACGATTGTGATATGTCGTTGGAACAATACAACTGAGAACCGTTATAAATATAAACACAGAAAGGTGTTAAAAACTAACACTTTAGAAATTAAAACCATATTATTATATTTGTGAATATAGTAATACAGTAATTAATCATCAATTAAAAAAAGTCTTGACAACCTGAGACGTTTCGAATGCGGCTAGTTATGCAACCATATGTTTAGGGATATGCTTAATCGACTTGGGGAAATTGGAAGGTAGAGAATTCGGATCTTTTGCAGATGTAAGAAATATTTCAGACACTGCTGTTTACCAGGCAGGTTGGCGCCACAAAAATGTGTAGGGGGTGATGCTTCGTAAAATGTTGACACAACGTTTTTAACGCGATAACCAATCAGAGAAGATGAGAATAAAAAATAAATTATAGTTCAAGAAAACTAAAAAACACGCTTTTAGAGCGAAACGCAGAGTTAGTTTAAAAATGTCATACAAATATTTTTCGCTTTTTAATTCGATTTGTTTTACTCACCCTCTTGCCATTCATCCCTCGGCACGTTTCTCATCAGTATATTGGATTGGGTGAATCAGGTGAAACTAATAAAGTGTGTTAAAAACTATTTCATTTACTAAAAAAATTATCTGTCTCCGATTGGATATGCCAAACAATTTTAATAGGTATGTAGTTCGCGAATACCTAAACACAATTTAAAAAAAATATGTATTAAATGGTAAAAGCACAAAAAGAATGCATCGGCCGAGAATCAAACCCGGCCGCCCGCGTGGCAGGCGAGCATTTTACCACTGAACCACCGATGCGATGAATCGTGTTAATATTTGTTCTGCGCGCATGCAAAGGATCCCTAAAGAAATTTATGAATCTTGGCGAAACTAATCAGGATAATCGGATATTTTGATCGAATTATTGCACTGTCGTCGGTCTTTGACAAATGTGCGAATTTAAATTAAATCTAATGGCTTAGAGTAGGGTGAAATTGATGCCAAAGAGTCAGTTACGAACATACACGTGAAACTAATTAAGAGTGTTAATAAAACTAACATTATTTTATTTTATTTGAAAATTTAATTTACCGTATTTATTTTTCCATTAATTTTCTTAAATATCGTAACATTAGGTGTACGACTAGATAACGTTTTTGGTTCATCCTGTAGGTATGACAAATATTTAATATTTTGATCATCCAATGGGCTCGTTAATAAAAAAGTGTTATAACGAGAATGGGAAGTGGCTAAAGTGGGTCCAGATGTCTTTGTAAATTAGTTTCCCAATAAATCAGTAACCATCAACCTGATACAGTGCCAAATTGTCTAGGAATCTTTAAAATTTTCTGTTAAATTGCAAGAATTTTAACTAATATTATAGAGAAAATATTTAAAACATTCTTTTATATTGTTTGGTTATAACTAGATATAATCCAGTTAATGAGTTTACATCAGATTCTAAATTAATATGACACTTAATAAATAATAATAAATAAATAATCCGTGCGGGGATGTCCTTAACCCCAACACGGCGCGTCCCAATGGCTGATAGGGAACTTCCTGGCTTACAGGAAAGGTGTCTAATATTAAAGAATAAACACCCGCGGATCAACTAAGGACATGATATAGGGCAGCGGCTATATCATTACTACCTTTGAGTACAAGGGAGTTCACTTCCTTGTATTCAAACTAGTCAGGTGCGGTTGGTTTGTTTTAAGCCAGCCAAGCTTACCGCGATCATCAGGCTTTGCTCAAGGTGTCATGCGACCCGTGCCAAGGGGCGTACTATATGTATGATATCTGTGCCTGCCCCAAACAGATATCGCAAACGGAGCCTCTGGGATACCAGGCAACCTCCCGGTAGTATTTTTGCCTTGCTACGGTAATGCAGAGCTCTGCCGTAGTCGACCATTTTTTCTCTAGCTACTCGTGGGAACTATATGAGTAACAAAAAACATAAAAACATTAAAACCATCTGCGACGAAGGCAATCTTCTCGCAGACGAGCAAATGCAAATGGAGGTGTCTACTACAGACCCTCCTAGCAACCAAATCTCGCAGGAAGCTGAGAGGGTACTTTTAAAATCCCCCACTCCCGAGAAAACGGACCTAACAACAGGGGGCGAGGCTAAGCAAACGGCCAGCATAAACCTGGACAAGAAGGTCAAACTTGCCGGCGCGACGAGAAAACGTCTTAGCCGATTGATCAAGAGCGGGGTACCTTACAAAACCGCCTTAGATCAAATACTAAAAGAACGGGATGAGAAAAGGAGCGGGGATCAATCCCCCACTGCTCTAACCAGCAATCGAATACGCTCGGATGGTAGCACTCCAGAAGCGGCGGCGAAAAAGCCACGCACTATGGAGGACTCAAACGAGCAAAAACGCTCCTTTGCAACTGTAGCTCAGGGCATCAAGGTGGGCATAATCCACCCAGAACACCCAAATGCTCAGCTGTCAAACGAACAGCTACGGCTGCTACAGCGATCCATTATGGACACTGTAGGCAAACTACCGGACGATGGTCCACAAGTGCGATTCCAGAGCTGCACCATTCGACCTGGAATCCTCCTTCTGTCCTGTACGGACGCTGAGACGGTCAAGTGGATGGAGGAAATGATATGCTACCTTCAACCCTGGGAAAACGCCCAGCTGAAGTTAGTTCAGAAGGAAGACATACCGAAACCCCACATCTGTGTGCCTTTCATCCCAGACGATGAGGGACTACCCAGACTGACGGGAGAACAGGTAACCAACCGTCTGCGGAAGATGAACCGTACCCTGCATACCCAGGAGTGGACCATTCTACACAGGGAAAACGCAGGACCTGGTCAAATGTGGACGTTCTCAATGGATGAGGTATCCATTAAAGATTTGGAGCGGCTAAATTTCCGCCCATATTTTGGCTTTGGACAGGTGCAATTCCGGTCCAAGGAAGCCAAGAAAGATCCATCATCGGTGGAAATTCCAAAGTCTTCGGAGGTAACCGTTAGAACCAAAGAGGGAGGTAAATCTACCTCGGCGGCGACAGCGGGACTGAAGAGGCCGGCCAAAACCAGCAAAAAAGCCGGAAAAGGGAAAAAACCCCTTCATGGTAAAGCGCCGACAAAACTATCTACACCAGGAAACAATACGGGGAAGGAAAGTAAACCTCCCCACTCTACCTTTAAGTAGAAATGGCTAACCACATCCAATTTCTTCAGGCGAACATCCAACATGCTAGAGCGGCTTCATATGTCCTCAGCAGGAGGTTCGCCAAGGAGCAACTCGATGTGGCACTAATCCAGGAACCCTGGACTTCCAATACAGGCAGAATAAGTGGCCTAGGAAATTGCTCCGGTAAGTTAATAGCGTGTACTCTAGGTGGTAAGCCAAAAGCATGCATACTCATCAGGAAAAACATAAACTATTTTATGTTAACAGAGTTTTGCACCCCTGATGTGGTTGCAGCACAGCTTTCGATCTCAGGAGGAGACAGTAGTGTAGATGTAATCGTCTGCTCTGCTTACTTCCCTGGAGACCGAAAATAACACCCTCCTCCAGCAGCAGTGCGAGATCTAGTCGCCTTCTGCAAGAGGAACAACAGGCAACTGATCATTGGATGCGACGCAAATTCCCACCATTTGGATTGGGGCAGCAGCGACATCAATGAAAAAGGTGAGTACTTATATAATTCTATAAAAGGGGAAGGGCTAGCAGTCAACAACGTAGGCTCGGAACCAACCTTCGTGAACAGAATTCGCGGAGAAGTTCTAGACATAACTATTAGTACACAGTTTATGAGTACCAAAATAGTTAACTGGCAGGTATCTACCGAGCCCTTATGCTCAGATCATAGACACATACGTTTTGACGTGAGAATAGGACAACGTCCCATAGTGCAATTTCGAGATCCAAAATGCACAGATTGGAAAGAATATTGTGAATCCCTCCAACAGCACCTAGGTAACGGTAATAGCACTATACAAAATAGAGCTGAAATAGAAGCGGCGAATGAGCATATCACATCCGCCCTTCTAACGGCCTATAAGGAAAACTGCCCATTAAAGGAGAAGAGGGACCATAGAGGTACACCATGGTGGAGCAGAAGCTTAGACAAGCAAAGAAAAGAAGTTCGACGTCTCTTCAATCGAGCTAAAGAAACAGGTTGCTGGGAAATCTATCGTACAGCTCTAACGACTTATAACAAAGAAATAAGGAAAGCCAAAAGAGAATCCTGGAGGAGGTTCTTTCAAAGTATATCAGATCTACCTGCCAGCACAAGAATCCACAAGGCTCTCGCCAGAGATCCGATGCGACCACCCAAACGACCAGATGGCTCTTTTACGGACTCTGGTAGGCAAACGTTAGAGACTCTCTTGCAGACCCACTTTCCCGGCAGTCTGCTTCTAAGGGACCAGGAGCAAATTCAACTCTCAATGGGATCGACATCGCGACCCAAAAGGGAGGACTGGAGAAAGGTTTCAAAAGTGGTCACCCCAACATCTGTACAATGGGCGGTGAATTATTTCTCCCCATTGAAGTCTCCAGGGGAGGATGGTGTTTTTCCTGCCCTCATTCGGAAGGGCAGCGAAATTTTACTACCTCTTTTGGTTAAACTATTCAGAGCAAGTTTGGCGTGGAGTTATATTCCGCTGGGCTGGTCAACGGCGAGAGTTGTATACATACGTAAAACGGGTACGGTGAATCATTCCCTACCCAAATCCTTCCGGCAAATCAGCCTTACCTCATTCTAAATGAAAACTCTGGAAAGAATTATTGATAGACATATTAGAGAGGGGAATCTTAGGGAACATCCCTTAAACCCCCACCAATATGCCTACCAAACAGGCAAATCTACGGATTTAGCTCTAAATAATCTAGTAGGAAAGATCGGCCATTCTCTTAAACATAAGGAAATTGCGCTGGCAGCTTTTCTAGATATAGAAGGAGCGTTTAATAACGCCTTACCACAGTCACTCTATACATCAATTAGGGATAGAGGGATAGACGGTAAAATTTGTAACTGGATCAAAAACATGATTGAAAACAGATATATAATATCATCACTGCATGAAGAGTCGGTTAGGTTCAGGGCGGCGAAGGGGTGTCCACAAGACGGGGTACTTTCCCCCCTAATGTGGTCACTTCTAGTCGACTCTCTGCTGAGCGAGCTTTCCATGCAGGAAGTAGATTTTCAATGCTATGCGGATGATCTGGTTATAATAGTTAGAGGTAAATTTGAAGCGACGATCTCAAACGTCCTCCAAGAAGCCCTTAACACAGTATACAGATGGTGCGAGATGGAACAGATGTCTGTAAACCCCCGAAAAACTGTAATTATTCCTTTTACAAAAAGGAAAAAGCTAGATAAGCTTCGGCAGCCTGTCCTATACGGAGAGAGCATTCCATTTGCGACGGAAGTGAAATACCTGGGTGTAGTTCTGGATAAAAGACTCACCTGGAACGCCCACTTGGAAAAAACAATAAACAAAGCCAGGTTTTCTCTCTGGAATCTCAGAAGAGTATGTGGCAAATCTTGGGGAATGAACCCCAAACAGATTTACTGGATTTATCAAACAATGATAATATCTATGGTCACGTATGGTTCAGTAGTCTGGTGGACCAAAGGGTTACAACAGACAGCTAGAGCAAAGCTTGCTGGCCTTCAGCGGCTGGCATGCCTGGCCATAACTGGAGCTATGTCCAGCACACCAACGGCAGCGATGGAACACCTCCTACATCTCCCTCCCCTAGATATTCTCTTAGAGAGGGAGGCCAGGATAGCTTTCTATAGATTCCTGTCTTTGGAAAGGCAAATAAATGGAGAGCAACTCGGAGATCACTCCGAGATACTGAGTGAAACAAAAAACCACCAAATTCTCGGGATGGTTCCTGACTTGCTAGCCACAAAAATACACGTAGGAAAGTCGTTCAAAGTCCTCTTTCCGGAGAGAGACGAATGGATGAGGGGACAAATCCTCTTCCCAGAGACTGAATACGTAATGTACACAGACGGCTCAAAAACCCCAGATGGAGTTGGGGCCGGTGTTTTCAGCAGGAAACCAAAGATTGAAATATCTACCAGTCTTGGCAGGTATGCCACAATCTTTCAGGGTTATATATTCGCTATCGAATTGTGTGCAAGAGAGTTGACCAACAGACCTCTAGCAAACAAAAACATAAATATAATATCAGACAGCCAGGCCGCTTTAAAAGCACTGAGCTCCAACAAGATAAATTCTAAACTTGTATGGAATTGCATCGAATCCTTAGAGTACTGGTGCGAACAACAGGGTGACCCTACTGTGGGTACCTGGGCACCAGGGGGTGGAAGGAAACGAAAAAGCCGACACCCTTGCAAAACAGGGGGCCGAATCTGCGTTCACTAGACCAGAACCGGTTTTTGGAGTCACCACAAGTGCCGCCAAAACAATTATTTCGGACTGGGCGGAGAGGAAAATACTCACGTACTGGTCCGACTTACCAGGGCTAACCCACTCTAAGGCGTTTTTACCGTTACAACCCTCGAGAAACACAACTGAGCAGATCCTAGAATGGAGCAGAAATGACCTGCGTATTCTAACAGGACTGCTTACGGGACACTGTCGTCTGAGATACTACTTCATAAAGATAGATCTGAACCAACGAAACTGCTGAACATATACTATGTTCATGCCCCGGCCTGGAAAGAATAAGGTTCAACATATTTGGTTACACTAACCTAGAACCTACCGATTTTAAAAAAATCTCACCCTATACAACCATGAACTTCGTAAGGGCTGGATTGTGCGGTGAACTGTAGCCTCTAGGGATGAGCCACAATAGACCTACTAAGGGTCGCGGTGGAGGGGCGACCACGTCCCACTCACATAAAACCTAACCTAACCTAATAAATAATGCTATATGGAGAAATCACGAAGTGGGCGACATCTATTATTAATCGTATGAACATCTCGAGGTGTGAACAACAAACTAACCTCAATTTTTTTATATGGGTGAAAAGTGAACTTTATATATTATTTTGAGCAATTTAAGCAATAAAAGTTTTATATTTAAACGATATTTTGTGAAAAATTGGTGTTAATAAACCACAAAATCCGAAAATGCAAAGGATTAAAAAAGGTGATATGGAGATAAAATCGCGAAAAATATGCTCTGTTCCACAATGCTTTACATATGGAAATTCGATTATATCTTTGCACAAATTTCCTTCAAATCATAAGGCAGTTTAGAAATGAAAGATGATCTTAACGATAGAAAAACAAATTTCAAAGGTTATGTTTGTTTACAGCAAGCATCTTGGTAGGTACGGTTTTTATAAATGCAGTTAATCATTACCATAGCAGCAAAATAACGACTGACAGCTATTTGACATGAAATAGTTGAAATTTTGATTTTTAAAAGTTTGCTTAATTTTTTGTCGCAATTATCGCAATAAACTATAGAAAGCAGCAGCGATAGTGAGTCCAGGTACCAAAAAATTTATGATTTGTTCACGAAACGGATGGATGTGAAAAAATGCTAAACTATTACAGATGATGTAATTTTGGCTTAATAACGCAAAAGTCTGAAACTGTCAAATCCTTTACCCTGTGGAGCATGTACCTAGTTTACGTTGAAAGGTACCATTTTAGTGAAGAAAAATGTAAACATAGCCTCTTTCCTTAAGGTTATCAAAATTCTTAAAAGAAAGAATGTTGGTTATAAAGCAAAGAAATCAGAATCCTTCAGCAGCGAGCAGATTAACAAATTCATTAGAAAAGCAGATAATGAAACATACCTATCTAAGCATCTAGAAAAAACAATCAAAAAAGCGGTGACCTCACTAGTGATGGCCAGACTCTCTTTTGGGAAAAAATGGTGGCTAAAACCACGTATGCTGTACTGGCTGTACAACATGGCAGTTATGCCGTCCATAACATACGCCTCTTTGATATGGTGGCCCAAAACACAACAAAGAGGGGCCATTACAAGATTGGGTAAGGTGCAAAGACTTGCCTGTAAGGGTATCAAAACGGCATTCAAATCAACACCAAGGGAATTGCAGGTAATGAAAAAGCAGACGAACTTGCAAGAAGAGGTTCGGAAACACCCCCAAACCGAGGGTAGATGCTAGGGGTACCAAAGCGTACAGAAAGAGTGTCTGTAAAAGACTGGATTGGGAAAAAACACAAAAATTACTGGAAAAGTAGACCAGGAAGTACATACTTTTTGTTTACAGTTCGATATATAATCCACCGATATGACATACTGCCCAGCTGTGTATTTTTATTCGTATGGTATTCAATGACATGTCGACTAAGGAAGAATTTTTGACAATGATTTCTCTGAAAGAAAACACCCGTGGCGAAGATATGTATGAAGTTTTCTTAAATTTTGTAACAAACTACAAGCTACCAATATATATTTAAGGGGCATTACAACCAATGAAGCACCAGCAATGACTGGAAACAAAAACGGTTTTGTGGCATTATGTCGAGCTAATGACGATTTTCCTTTATTTTTCTCCTTCCATTGCATTATACATCAACAAGTTTTGTGTTTGAAAGTTCTAAACATGGAGGATATTATGGGTATTGCAATAAAAATTGTGATTTTCATCCATACACGTAGCTTGCAACGACGGCTTTTTAAACTGCAGTTGGAAGATAGTGAGTCAGCTGAACATACTGATTTAGTTCTTTACACGAACGTCAAGTGGCGCGGGAAATTCCTAGAAATGCTTCAAGATTTATTGCCCGAAATAACAGCTTTTCTGGACGAAAAAGGTGATGACACTCAGATGCTAAAAAACGGAAAATGCTTAGATGGTTTGGACACGTTGAAAGGATGAATGAAGGAAGATTGACGAAAAAAGCGAGTGTGAATGGACAAGTCCGTAGAGGTCGACCTCGGAGAACATATCTTGATCAGATCAACATTGTTTTAAGGAAAGGCCAGGTCAAGAGTACCAACAACCGACGGGCATGTATGAGAGCACTGATGAAAGTAGAAGAAGCAAAAGATGTGTGTTAGAACCGTAGCAAGTGGAAGGAAGTGGTCTCTGCCTACCTCCATGGGAAAAAGGCGTGACTTTATGTTTGTATGTATGATTATTATTACAAAATTTCCCAACTTGTGGATACTAATTGTAATTGTAATTCACGAATAATCTAATTTTTAAATAGCTTTCAGTCGTTATTTTGCTGCTATGGTAATGAATAACTGCATTAATCAAAACCATACCTACCAAGATTTTCATATAAACAATATCAACAACGATGTGATTTTATAGGCCGGAAAAATGCTACTTTCTTAAAGAAAAAGCGTCCGGGAAGTAATTACTTCCCGGACAGTTGCCGAAAAAACTATATTACAAAACTTAACAAGACAAATATTTTTAAATTTAATGAGCTCGAATCGAAAAATTCCTGACCGGCCTCTCTTGTTGATACTTCGTCTTGGTAACGCTATGCGCAGAAAACAACAATATACAGGGTGTTTTAAAAAAAGATGACCCCGTCTCTTAAATAGGTATAAAACTGAAAAATAATTGGGGTTTGCTCAGTAAAAAATTTTAGTAACGCCATCCATATTCAAGATAAAGGGCGTTGAAAAAAAACAATTTATACACATTTATTACGATTTTGCCGAAACTACTGGAAACATTGTATTGAAATTGTATACGAATATGTTTTAGAAGCTGATACATCCTATAAATTTGTTTTTATACCTGACTCTCATAGAAGGCGCTAGTTACACGGTTCGTACCAAGTAATATTAAACATAACTTTTTTAAGGTTAGATTTATTAATCAAAATTTTAAGTAAACTTAAACAATATTTAATTTTACACCAAAAAGGTACTTTTGGTAAAACTCGATACTGTTTACCGTTTTCGGAATATTTTGATTTAAAAATTATGAAGTAATAACCGATGCTGGTATAAAGTAATGATAAAGATATTAATTATTATTTTTAAGTAGTATGCATTATGTGAATTACAAATTTTTTGTCACGTTAATGAGACCTCATCGATAAAACAGATACTTGTTAAAAAATTGGGATTAAGGGCTTTCCTTTCTTTTAACGTTTCACAAAAATCCATTCTAATCGGTATATCTTGATTTTCTCTTAGTTTGCCATGGAAAACTGACATTTATTGATAGTTATGACGATAAGTCAACAATGATTAGATTTTTGAAACCTTGATATTTGTAAAATTAGATATTATTTAAAATGTACTCAAATGTTGAATACACCGACATATTATTATTCTTAGGCGAGTGTTTAGGAATGTACGGATGTGAAGCATGGACCCTACCCAAAGCAAACGAATATGTCCTGCACCGGATGAGAGAATGCTGAAAATAGCATGGCAGGAAGCACCGACCAGCAGAAGACCACGGAGAAGACCTAAAATGAGATGATCGGATATCAGATATGCGAAAGATGAGCATTGAAAATGAACAGGAAACAAATGCTAGATAGAAGTCGATGGAGACAAATTGTGCTTGCAGCCAAGACCCACATAGGGTTGTAGTACTACTTAAAGAAGAAGAAGAAAAAGAAACTTACCAAGTAAAAATACATTTAGAGCCATTGAACAACGTTGTCGAGAAACTGGGAATGTGAGACCAAAAAAAATAAAAAAAAGGCCAAGAACAACAAAAACCATTAATAAAGAAAATATTATTTTAAATTAAGTTGATCAAGATCCAACAGTTAGCATAAGGAATATGGCAAGACAAACAAATACGTCTTCTTCAAGTACTTGGAGGATACTTAAAGAGCAGCAGATACATCTTTATCATTACATACAAGTCCAAGAGGTCTTGCCAGACGATCTACCGGTTAGAGTGGATTTTTGTCAAACATTACAAGAAAAAACAGCCCTAAATCCCAATTTTTTAACATGTATTCGTCTCATTTACGCAACAAAAAATGTTTAATTCACATAATGCATACTAATTAATATTCATAATTAATAACTTTATCATTACTTAAAACTAACCTTAAAAAAGGTATGTTTAATGCTACTTGGTACGAACCGTGTAACTTTTTTTTTACCTATCCTAGGGACAGGGCTATCTTTTTTTGAAACACCCTGTATGTACGGGGCGACTCGAAAAATATTCAACATTTTCTTGGTTTTTTTTTTGTTTGAGTGTACTATAGTCTTTATCCATTGATTTGTTTTTCATATACCCTACTGTTTATTTAGCGAATGATGAAGTTATGCATTACTTCATGAAAGCACTGTATAAATATTTGTTTTCCGTCCCTACAAAATATATTTTTTTTTAGTTTAAAGTTTGGCAACCCTACCAGGAAAACGATAGTTTTTATCCTTACATCTGCAAGCAACTAAAAGAATACGCGGCATTTATCGTCAATTATTAAATTATTAAAACATATTTAAATGTAACATATGCTCACGATTCGATCCAACTTAATTATGCAGACTGCCCAACAAATCATCACTGGCCACGCCTCCCCTTTTCTATTGGTCGGAACTTCGCTTACGGCAAAGTCGACTTTACAGGAGCTCAAAGCATTTTTCAGATATATGTAATCATTCTTTAAATGCGCCCGAAAATATATAGATATATCAATTAAAAATGGACGAAGTTATGATTGTTAGTGATAGTGAAGAAAAAAAGAGTGTTCAAAATTCCGTGAAATTTTCTATAGATTCCTTGCTATCGTCTAGTTTTAAGGATTTCGATAGACAAAACGAAAGTTTCGAGTATTCGGAAGTAGGGATCAATAAAGATTACCATTTCGATTACGGGCAAAGTACCTCCGGCGTTCGTAGTGACTCTAATGTTGTTAAAAAACACCCTGTCGATAGGACTGGAAAAGATATTGAAAACGTTGTGTCTACTACTACTGAAGAAATATACCAAAAAAATTTTGGCGACGGTAAGTCCTACAATTATATTAAATTAAATCATTCAGATATTAAGTACTTTTTAAAAATCTTTATTGTAACTCTTTCAATTTCTGGTACTAAATGCTACAATAACTACATTACTAAAGTGTAATATGAGGTCTGGAACCGTACTAGGACTGGTACGATAAGGCTACTTTATTTTCAAAATACTCTGGGTACAAAAAGTATCGCATAGTTAATTATTAAAAGTTTGAAATCATGAAATAAATCTTGACGCAAATAAATAAATTAAATAAAGTTATACCTACTTACAAAATATATTAATTGAGGCTATGTGTGACAAAAAGGAACAAACCACAAAAATTTAAAATGTGTTTCATAGGGAAAAATCACATAACGTGAGATGGCGCTGTCAATGACAAAATGTCGAATCGAGGTGTGAACAACAAATATTTTGACATTTGATCACTTGTAATAACAAAGGCAATTTTAGTTAACTCATAGATTTGAGTTGATTTTTTTGTGTTAAACTATTGGTTTGAAGCTGAATTTAAGGTTTGTTTTCGACGTTTCAGTTTTATTGTCGCTGTATTCTCGTTAAATGCTAGTCAGGCTTGCGCCGTATATAAGAGCAAAGTCGTGTGGTGCACGACTTCACCAAGGCGCCAAAAAGCATCAAGACTCAAAAGTAAAAAAAGATAAAGCAACAAACAACATTGTCAAAACAAAATTTATAATGATAAAAAAACAGTAAAAAATTGCCAGCTATTACATGGTTTTTTATTTGTTTATTATTTTATTACTACTCTTTGAGACGAAGGAACCAAATTTCTCGAAAAAAATATATTTTTCAAATAAGAGTACGCAATAATAGCATTTATTCGATCGAATACGTACATGATAACATGAATTGTGTAAACTCAAACAAATCTGATTTTATTCATGTTTGAGTTTGAAATTTGGCTTGCAACGAGCCAACGAGCGGACAAGCGTTGTTTTCCTATCTGAGCTTGCAATGTACGAAACTTTATACATAAAGCGCTGCATCGGTCGCGATTTCATTTGTTGCCAGATGCCCGATCGATAATTATTATTAAAATAATACATTGTTTTGTTTTTATTTGTCGATCAGTTTCGTCCTGTGATATATAAACCAGTGTTTTTAATGTTTTAAATATTTTTTTATTTCTTGTGCTTTTGTATCATATATTACATTTGAAACTAAAATACAATCATTTTGAGTTGTAATACTGTTAGAATATATTTCTTTGTTCTATAAGTTTATAATTATGTTATGTACCTCAATGAAAAAATACTTGTATGGCTGTACCTGTAAAATATAAAAATGAAAATAAATTTATGAAAATACTTATTAAAATTACTTTTCAATAGTGTATAATAATACCTAACATAACTCGTATATGTAATCTCATATGAACGTAATACAAATTTGGGGCGTTATTTTAAATTTGCACAAGGGCGCCAGCTATTAATTTTGGTATTTTTTCGAAGTTTTTCAGTTCTGTTCTTGTTGCAATGCCTATGAAAGTCGAAATATCAATTTAGGACATATTGTACTATGTAGGTGAACGTGTTCAACCAATTAAGGAAGAGATTTTTAAGGCTGGCATCATTTTATGTGGAACTGACGGTCTCAATGAAAAAATTATAAAAATCATCTTTTAAACGCGTTTTCTCTGTGTTGTTGAAGTCACTATGAATAATCACAAATAAAATGGTAGATCATTGCACAACAATATCAAACTTACCGCTGAAAAAATCATCTTTCACAAAGTGCTTGTTGTAAACAAACAAAAACTTTGAGATTGGTTTTCCTATCTTTAAGATCATCTTCCATTTATGAGCTGCCTTAGGATTTAAGGAAATTTATGCAAATATATAATCGAATTACCATATGTAGAGCATTGTGGAACAGAGTATATTTTTCGCGATTTTATCTCCATATCATCTTTTTTAATCCTTTGCATTTTCGGATTTTGTGGTTTATTAACACCAATTCTTCACAAAATATCGTTCAAATATAACACTTTTAATGCTTAAGTTGCTGAAAATAATATATAAAGTTCACTTTTCACCCATAGAAACAGTTAGTCCACTGTGCTGTCAAACTTAATTAAGTAATTTTATTTTTTAAGATAACTCTTAATAAGGAATCGGGGGCACGGTAATACCCCCACCAAGACGAGCCAAGCGAAGCGCAAGGGCACTACTTACCTTTTCTTGAAGCGCATCGTCGTTTTTTTGAATCCTCATTGGATTATACCAAATAAACATAATTCTCGGGATATTATGTCAATAATTGTATTTATTAAACATATAAAGTTTTAATTACCCATCTTTTAAACTTTAGATTTTATTGATGACTAAAAAACCTCGATTTCGTCACTGATGATCATAAACATTCTTAGGGCACTTCCTGAAGTCCTAGAAAGCTGAAATTTTATGTAAGCTAGTATTAGTACACAAACAATAAAAAAATTGTAAAACTTGAAACTTTTACCCCTAAACCCCTTAAACTAGGGGATGAAAGTTTGTATGAGAATTCCGCAAATTTTGATGCTAGAGGTCTGAAAATTGACATAACTTCTTGTTATATAAATAATAAAATAAAAAGAATAAAACATTGAATATTATTGTCACAAGCAACTACTTACAAAAAGGTGATTAGATCTCATGACTGGCTGTGCCTAGAGAAGTGCTATAAAGGGTGGCCAACCGAAAACAAAACAGAGCCATTTGCAGGAACCTCGTCAACATTTTAGAAAAACTTAGACCCGTATTTGAAAATAATCCACAGTATGACGAAGATGGCGGTGCTCCTCCGCATTATGCGGAGATTGTTCGTTAATATTTAGACCAACGTTTTCCACGGCATTGGATTGGGAGAAGAGGCAGCATTAAATGGCCTCCACGATCGCCTGATTTATCGCCCCTTGATTTTTTTTGTGGAGACATCTAAAAAGTAAAATCCATAAAACACAACCAGCGTCGTCGGAAGATTTGCGTTAAAGAATCGTTGACGAGTGCCGTCAAATTACTCCGGAAATTCTTCGGAATGTGCGTGAACGTTTTGAACAAAATCTTTATTATTGTATGAAAGCGGGCGGTCATCAGTTAAAACATTTAATCAATTAAGTAGTAAGTAAGCAACTAAAATAATTTGAATTTTAACAGGTAATTTTTTTTAAAGTATTAGGAGGAAATGTAAAAATGTTTAAGACTATTGTAAAGAGAATTATTAGAGATTTCAAAAGACATCTTATTCGACCCCCAAAGCCATTTAAAAATTTTGGGGTAATTCTTACCCTCGCTTGGGGTTGAAATTAGTGGAGTCAAAAATACCGGAAAAAAGTGTCTCCCTTTAATAAAAAATCAACGGATTTGAGCGTTTTTCTAAAATGTTGACGAGGTTCCTGCAAATGGCTCTGTTTCGTTTTCGGTTGGCCACACTGAATATGGTAGTGAATGTTGGGTTTGGCAATAGAAGCGTACAAGTATGATCAACTCTGCAGAGATGAGTATTCTGAAAAGTATAGCCGGAGTGACTGATGGATAAGGTGAGGAATAGTGATATAAAGGAACGCTATAGTGTGTAGTTTGGTAACAAATATAGACAAAGAAATGCTTAGATGCTTTGGACACGTAGGGAGGATGGATGAAAGAAGATCTCGATCAGATCGAAATTGTTTTAAAGGAAGGCCAGGCCAAGAGTATGCCAGCAACTGACGAGCATGTATAAAAGAGATGATGAAAGTAGAAGCGAAATACGTGTGTAAGAACCGTAGCAAGTGAAAGGAAGTGGTCTCTGCCTACCCCTACATGAAAAAGTCGTGACTTTATGTATGTATGTACGATTTTAAAATACTGTGAATAAATAAAATGGTAATAACTAGTACTTTGTTTCTGTATTTATAAATTACATTTAAACGTAATTTGTACAATACAGCTATGAATTAATAACGTTTAAACATATGTGATATGGCGTTGTTATAATACAACTGAAACATCCAGTATAATATCAATAAACATTTATAATTAAATAGTTGAAAAAATGTAAAAGAAATGTAACAATAGAAAGTGATGCACATAAAAATATCGGGTATCCAAATAGAAATACCATCGCTAGATAAATTTGAAAAATCCACATCCCCCGGGATTGAGCAGGCAATATATCAACGCCTAATTGACAGGAAACTCTGGGAAAGACATACCGACGTTAAACGTTCTCTAATTACTGAGTATTCAACTCTTCCTCCACGAAACCTATTTAAAATCTATTTGCAATTGTTTGATTTTTTTGTGTTGGCCGCAGCCGAGCTGACGATTGAAAAATATTTTGTTTTAATTTTCGGGAACATCGTCTTGTCTGTCCGCAGTTGCCGAATGATCGGTAATTAAAGATGTCGAAAGGCAGAGTTGCATTGTAAATTTCGAAAATTTCGAAGGTTGTTTTTTTTTAAACTGCTCAAATATTTTCTGAAGATAAAAAAAAATCTCATTGTCGTGTATACAGAGTGGACCAAACGTCTAGAATCGGACAATTATCTCGTAAATTGCTAGTCCGAATTGTCCAAAATTTGGCTAAGCCTATTTTAAAATACGGAGATTCCAAATTTGACATTTGCAATGTTGTCAGATTTGCCGTCTCTCTAACATTATTAGTCACTTTGGTTACTACGCCGACGACGCTGCAATATTCGCAAAGTGAGAATTGTTGAGGTTTAGGTATTCTTGAAGAAAATATTTCTATGACTGAGATATGAGAATGATCTTCAGCTATTAGAACGAAAAGAATCTTATAAAAACATGACGTTCGTCAATCAGAATATTTTAATAACAACTTGTCTATCTGACATCCCATTATATATTGAGTGTATGATTATTATCTAACTAATCAGGAAAATGTAAAAAGATAATCATGGATTTCAACACCTTCCCTCATCGACTGATTTGTTGGATTTTCTGAACCACGCCCATGTTCTTGCGAAGAGTTTGAAGTCTTGGCTTGAATAACGGTTTTGTCATAATATCAGCTATCTGAAATTCAGTTGAAACTTTTTCGACTTCGATCGACCCTTCTGTGACAAGTTTTCTAACAAAAAAAATGTCTTGTTCTGATATGTTTCGTGCGACGGTGGTATTCAGGATTCTGTGCCAACCTGATTTCAGCCTCGTTATCAACCATCAATTGAGGTACACCTTTCAGCTCAACAATATCGGAGTAGAGACTAATTAGCCACAATATCTCTCTAGCTGCTTCGCTTGCAGCAACAATTTTGGCTTCAGTTGTTGATATGGCAACTGATGTTTGCCTTTGACTCAGCCACGATATTGCTCCACCAGCATACAAACATACTACACCTGTAGTTGAACGCCCTGTAGTAACATCACCACCATGATCTGCATCGCTGAAACTCTATACAACCGTGCTTATAGTGAGGTTTATAAGTGATTCCATAGTTGGTGGTTCCTTTTAGGGACGTAATATTCGTTTAACTCGGAGCCAATCAGAAGAAGTTGGATTTTCGAGAGTTCTTGATACAAATCCAACTGCATAAGCGATGTCGGGTCTAGTACCAGTCATAAGGTACATCAAAGCCCCTACCGCTTGTCTATATAGAAAATCTCTTTCTGAACTAGTTTCCTCTTCCTTCCCTGGTTGACTATGTTCATTCATTATTGGAGTGGAAACTGGATTACATTCTGCCATTCCAAAACGTTCCAATACCTTCCTTGTATAGGTCTCTTGGTTTACTCGTATTGATCCATCTTCATGCATCTCTATTTCCAAACCAAGGAAGTAAGAAGCTGGTTTGATTGTGATTTTGAACTCACTTTTCAAATTTCTCACAAAATCTTCTTTCAATGAGTCATTATTCGAGGCTAGAAGTCTATCATCCACATAAAGTGCCAAAAGCATTATATCCTTCCCTTGTCTTTTAATGAAAAGACAGGGATCAGCATCACTTATCTGGAAATTTTGTTTATTTAAAAAATCTCCGAATCTCTTGTTCCAACATCTGGGGGCTTGCTTGAGACCATAAAGGCTACGCTTGAGGTGGCATACTCGATCCGAACCATCTCTAAATCCCTCTGGCTGTTTCATGAAGATGTCTTCTTCTAATTTTCCATAAAGGAAATCGGTTGAAACATCAAATTGAGTAAGAGACATATTTTCACTTGCTGCGATACTCAATAGTGCCCTAATTGTACCAGATTTTGCCACGGGACTGAATGTCTGGTCATAGTCTTCACCCTTTCTCTGGGAGAAACCTTTTATTACCAGCCTAGCCTTGTATCTATCTACTGAACCATCAGGATTCGTTTTGACTTTGAAAACCCACTTACAAGGGATCGCTTTCTTGCCATTTGGTAGTTTTTCCAAAACCCAAGTCTCGTTTTCTTCCAGTGATGTCATCTCATTTTTCATAGCTTCTAACCATTGTATCCGCTGTTCACTTCTTATTGCTTCTTCATAACTCAATGATTCTTTAATTTCCAAAATATTTGTTGATACGTTCATAACAAACTCATCAAATCTAGCCGGTTTTCTGATTTCAGATCTGTCTTTCAATTGTCTACTTTCTACTTCAACTTCTGAATCAGCCTGACTGTTTTCTTGGACATTTCCTTTTTGGCAATTCCCCCCTTTACTTTCCTTGCTGTTGCTCCTTTTGTTCTCTTAAATCGAGTTATCGGTCTTTTCTCCTTCTGTCGAAGCCGGAAAGATAGGAAGTACATTCGATCTATCAGAGTAAAATAGTTTTTCGTCGAAAATAACATCTCGAGATCTTATCAGTTTCTTGCTTTCTTTGCACCATATGCGATAGCCGTCATGGTTATCGTAACCAATTAATATACCTTTGACTGCCTTCTTGTCCATCTTCTTACGAGAAGATTTTGGAATATGAGCATAGCAAGTACTTCCTATTATTCTCATATGTTTCAAACTACATTTCTTGCCGAACCATACTTCATGAGGAGATTTGTCATCAATACTAGAAACACCTGACTTATTCAAAATATATGTTGCTGTATTTATCATTTCAGCCCATAAATATTGTGGTAAATCCTCCTGTGCATGCATTATCGACATTGCAGTCTCAACAACGGTTCGATTATCTCTCTCAGAACATCCATTTTAATGCGGCGTATAGGGCATCGTCAACCTTTGCCGAACTCCATTCTGTTGAAGGATCTCTTTTACTATCTTACTATCAAATTCACCACCGTTGTCGCTGAGAAGCTCCTTGACTTCATGTCCTGCAGCTTTGGATTCAGATAACATGATTTTTAGCTTATCAGGTACCTCGGATTTCTCCTTGATGAAATGAATATAACGAAAACGACTGTAATCATCCTTGAATAGGACAAAATAACGATATCCCGATTGGGAATTTGCAAAAGGTCCACATACATCCGAATGTATTAGTTCACCTGGCATCATTGCACGTTCTCTAGTACCAAATCTTAGTCTATGAGATTTGCCGTATATACAACCTTCACATAATTCACTGTCCAGTTTCACGTTTATTCCCAATTCACGTGATATAACAGATTTTATGTGTCTTTTATTTTGATGACCAAGTCTTTCGTGATATAATTGCAAAACATTGTCATTCGAAACTAAATTCACCTGCATTTCTGTATCTGGCTTTATATTTTTCAAAGACAGCTTGAATAACCCACCATACTGGCTTCTAGTACTAACAAGTTTCACTTGTCCATCAATCATAAGGCAACATCTTTCAGTTTTCGAAATAAATTCACTCTTGTTTGTCTTGTGCGGACAGAACAGAAAATAGATTTTTCTTTATAGTAGGAACATACCAAACATCGGTTAGCGTGAATTTCTCTGATTTGCCTTCATTTGATGCTTCTACAGTGATCGTGCCTTTCCCGATAGCCTCAATGGAATCTCCATTTGCTGTGGTGACGGTGTGAGTTTTATCAAATGATTTGAATTCTCCAAAAAAATCGTTTCGGTTTGTGATATGATTAGTTGCACCGTTATCAACGAACCAATTATCTTGATCACAATCGACAGAAAATACACTACTGGTAACTGCCAGTAGAGTCATATTGACATTATTGCCTTGCCCTGTTGTTTTACCGCTTGTATTCTTCGGTTTTGGAGGTCTGCCGTCAGATTTCCACTTCATACAATGGCGATCTATATGTCCAGGTGCTTTGCACTAATTGCAAATAAGACCCTTTTTCTGCTTCGTTTTTGGTTTGTTTGTACTAGCTCTCTCCACGTTCAAAGCTTCTTGATTGTTTTCACTTTTGCTCAACAAAGCTTTCTCGTGAGCACACAACTGGTTTGTTAGATTGTCGATTTTTCTCTCAGCTTTCGCCATCAGCATCCAGCTCGATCTGAACGAAAAATACTCATCTGGTAAAGTACCCAGAATCTTGCATATGAGTAGAATTTCTGGCAAATCACATTTACATGAACTATTTGCTGCTACTTTATCCTTGGCAATCTCAACTTGGAGTTCATTCCACAAATTCTTCAGTTTTGACGTATGAGTGGCAATGTCATCTCCATGCTGTCACTTATAACTGAAGAACTGCGTACATAGGTCATAAGTCTTATCTTCCGCATTTCCATCATATAATCTATGAAGTTCTACCCATACCTCACGTGCTATTGAGAATCGCATAACTTTCTGAAGCGTTTCTTCGGTCATATTGGTAGTCATGATTAGAAGTGCATAACTATCTGCTTTCGTGAAAAATGCTAAATCGGATTCATACTTTGACATGTCTTCTGCAGTTGCATTCGCTGCTGTAGATGTCGTCCAGTTAGACTTTCCTTCAAGTAGACCAATTTTGATCCTAGTTGTTTTCATTTATTCTCACAAGACGCAAATTCGAATATGATCAGTTCAGTTAACAACTCAAAATATCTATTTTTCAGCAGTCCAGCGGTTCTGGGCCCATAACCTTTTGAGGTTTAGGTATATATTTCTATGACTGAGATATGAGAATGATCTTCAGCTTTTAGAACGAAAAGAATCTTATAAAAACATGACGTTCGTCAATCAGAATATTTTAATAACAACTTGTCTATCTGACATCTCATTATATATTGAGTGTATGATTATTATCTAACTAATCAGGAAAATGTAATAAAAAAATCATGGATTTCAACAAGAATGACCTGCAGAGACAGTTATTTAAGTTCTACCAGATCAGTCAGCAACTCAATATGGACATTTTTCTTCTTACAGTGTCTTGCTTTCTCAAGCGTTGACGACTCCCGTATTGACTACTGCTTTGTATCTATCTCTATCTTGAGCTGTATGGAGAAGTTCCTCAGCAGTTAAACCTGTCCATTGTCGGAGATTTTGAAGCCAGGATAGCTTTTTGCGGCCTACCCATTTTTTCACTCGATCTTTCTATTCAGAATAAACCGAAGCAGACTATAACGTGATCCACGCATCACATGTCCCAAGTATTCCAGTTTGCAGCGCTTGATGGTGGGTAAGAGCTCTCTATCGTGCCCTATTCTAATGAGTACATTCTCGTTGGTAGTTCGGCTTGTCCACGAAGTTTTGAGCATCCTTCTGTACAGCCACATCTTGATTGCACTGATGCGGTCAATAATTTTTTGGTGAAGCTTCGATGTTTCGCAAGGGTACAACAGAATAGACTATACATAGCACTTGGTAAACCTTTTCCGCAGATGAATGTTAAGTTGCTTGGCACAGAGTAGCGGCTTGAGTTTTAGAAATGCTTTTCTAGCTATTTCTATTCTAGCCTTGATTTCTTCGTCTGGATTCATCTACTGATTGATCCAGCTTCTAAGATATTTAAAGTGCTAAACTCTTTTTATATTCTGGTCATCAAGTGTTATTCTTTCCGGGCCAACATTCATTTTGCTAACAACATTCATTTTGCTAACAATATTTTGATAACAATATGGACATATCCATAGGTAAAACTAAAACCATGGCCATCGCTAGGGATCCAATGAGATGCAATCTGGTAATAGATAATAAACCCATAGAGCAGGTCATGCAATATAGATACCTGGGCATAGATATGTCCAGCGCTTGCGACCCGGTAAAGGACCTGAGAAACCAAATTACAAATCAGCCATAATATCAGAATGTCTAAGTGAAACTGTATGGGATAATCCTTATATGCGAAAGAAGAGTAAAATCAAAATATATAAGACATGCGTCAGACCAATAATGACATATGGTATAGAAGCGAGAGAGGATACCAACAATACCAAAAGGATGCTACAAGTCGCCGAAATGTCAGTACTGAGAACAAAAGCCGGAAAAACAAGAAGAGATCACGTAAGAAAAACTGACATTACAGCACAATGCGACGTACAAGATGTAGTAAGATGGGGAAGGCAGAGGAGAAGAGAATGGTATTCTTCTTATTAAAGTGCCATGCAGATTCCCGCGTAGGCATCCATCGTTTCTCTTATTATATGATTCTATTAATTACAGCATTTTGCAGTGCCTGAAAGTCCCGTATTCCTGTCCATTGTCGTATGTTTCGTAGCCAGGAAAATTTTCTTCTACCTACTCCTCTTTTTGCTCCTTTTATTTTACCCTGGAGAATAAGACGTTGGAAATGATAACGTTCTCCACGTAGTATGTGTCTAAGATAGTCAGTTTTTCTTCTTTTGATGTTTCCGAAAAGTTCACGGTCTACTAAACTAGCTCTTCTCAGTATGTGCTCGTTCGTCACATGGTCAACCCACGATACTCTCAGCATTTGTCGCAGGGTCCACATTTTGAAGGCCTCAAGTTTGTTAATAATTGCTGATTTCAGCGTCCATGCCTCGACTCCGTACAAGAGAACAGACCAGACG
Source organism: Agelastica alni (assembly GCA_950111635.1). NCBI lineage: Eukaryota > Metazoa > Arthropoda > Insecta > Coleoptera > Chrysomelidae > Agelastica > Agelastica alni. The sequence continues at coordinate 58,884,666 of OX467711.1, read as the reverse complement.
TAGCACTTTACCATCCTATACCTGAGACTGGGATTTAAGTTTTTATCTGTCAAAACTAAAAGTTAAGTAAAAAAAGTATTTAAATTGAGTGACTTGTTCAATGCTCTCTTCATTTATGGATATTGTGGTATTTGGAGTATCGTTTCTACTAATGGCCATACATTTGGTTTTACGAATGTTAATTTTCAGACCCAATCTTTGACTTTTTTCATTGACCTTATCTAGTAGAGTTTGTAGATCATTTGCACTATCCGCCAATATCACGGTATCATCCGCATATTAAATATTGTTTATGATAATTCCGTTTACTTTAATGCCTATGAAACTGTCGGAGATTGACTCAGTGAATGCTCTTTCCACATACAAGTTTAACAACATCGGAGACAAGATGCACCCTTAGCGGATGCCCTTTTTTATTTCAAAATCTTCAGTTGTTCCTGCATTCTGAATTCGGATTTCCGCTCTTTGGTTCCAGTACAAATTACCTATAAGTCTAATATCCGTTCCATAGTATAACTACGTGAAAAGAATGACCGACGATAGACTACCACGCATTGTACTAGAGGGAAAACCAGCAGGGACCCGTCCACCCAGAAGACCACCAAAGAGATGAAGAGACAGCTGGCAGTCCACATCTCAGGCACTAGGCAAGTGCCAAGTTCAATGGTCAGTCCTGAAATTGATTTATAACAACTTAAAATATTTTATAACAACTTAAAATAATATTTTTTCTAATAACTTAGCATAATATATGAAGACCACAGGCAAAGAAGGCGCTATGTCAAAAAACGGTATTCCGAGAAAACCCGTTCTAAAGCATTGGAACCTTTATATTTTTGTTCGTTAGGGTGAGTAATATTCCAAATGAGACACAAATGTACCTTACATCATTATTATTAATGTTTATTTAGTAAATTAAATCAAAGAGTAAATAAATTCTACAAAAAGTAGAAAAATACACCTTATTACAGAAAAAAAAAGTAAAAACGCGCTTTGTCATATGATTTATAACAAAATATTAACCAACTTTTTTATAAAAAAAAATCTCATTTGTCTAAAATTATTAATAGTAGCAATAATTTATTTTTTAGGTGGCCAGTGTCAGTTTCTTGAATATGGAATGCTGTCAAAGTATTGCTGAGCTTCGGGTCCGCAAAATTTTTTAAGATCTTGTAAATCTTTCCACTTTGCATGACTCAATGGTAATGGACCTAAAATTTTAAATTCCCTATAGTAAAACTATTTAAAAATTTGTCATACACTAAACTCACCATCAAATAACAAATCGGGAAGATTAAATTCTTCAACCTTAAGCAGTTTATTAGGTCAAAATTTTCTGACTGTTATGGGGCTTGATTCCCACATCCCATTTTAGGTGTTTCTGAAGTAGATTAATTGGGGATGTTCTCTCACAATCTTCAGTTCTCTTATTGGTCTCGTTGAAAATGGACATTGTCTTCTATATCTGGGCTTTTAAAAAGGACGTCCAGTTTCTAACAAGACCTTGTTTGGCTTCAACAACTTCAAGGGGCATAGGCTTTGCCCTAGCAGATTTGAAGTGATCATACCAGTCCGTGGGTAATTCTGCACGTATTTTTTGGTTAATGAGACCAAAATTTTTGTCACATTCCATGTAACTATGGCCTCTGATTGAAAATGTTATTTTAACGGAATCTAGTTTTTTTCAGTATGTACTATGTAATGAAGAGCACGAATTAAAGTGTAATTTTTATTTTGGCCTCCACTACATCACTATTTTCAGATTTCGACATAATTATTATTTTTACATCAAGCACCACGTGTTGAAATAGACAAACTAAGTCATAATTTACTACGAAATGAATAAATAACAAAAACGCAAAGGTTAGTTTGACTAAGCGCCTTCTTACCCAGCACCGCACTGACATAGCGCCTTTTTAGGCTGTTCGTCGATATTAAAAATTAAAATTACTCCCGACTGAGCGCATTTATAGCCTGAATGATAGGATAGGGTGAAACTTTTGAAATTTTTCTAATAGATGGCACTGATAACTCAAATGTGCGAATTATTATTAAGTACCTACCAAAACAGTCATGGAAAAGTCCTATGCTCGATGGTCAGTTTTTACCAGCAAACCAAATTTTTGGAAGAATAAAATAAGAACTTACAACTTTAGAACTTGCGAACTTGTATATTCAAACTAGCCAAGTCAGAACTTAGACTTCAATATATTATCCTAAGCTATTAGAAGAAATGATATTTTAAGTTTTTATAAAATATTTTATGTTGTTATAAATAAATTTCAGGACTGACCATTGAACTTGGCACCCTTTTGGATCACACTTCTTTTGTCTTTGAAGTCAACAACCAAGGCATATATCATAATGTTGAACTTGGCTCTCATTTCACATTTATGTTATTGATGGGATATCATTACTTTTTGTACAGAAATTATTAGTAGGTACTTATTTATAATAAAATTAATACCAAATAGTTTTTGTTATCCTACTGTATTTTCCTACGTTTACGGGGTATAATTGTCTTTTTTGTGTTATTTTCTATATTTTCTTGTACCTTTGAAATGTTCGAGTGAATTTAATATCCGGAATTATTTTTACGCGTTTTCTGTTTATACTTAAATTGGCAAGTCGGGGCGGTATAACGTGCGCAGGTGGTTGTACTCTACAATAGAGCTCTCTTGTGCATGATTTGACATGGATCTAAATGGATAAGATGTACTACATCTAAAGGTTTTAACTCTGGAGTGTCCAACGTAAGCCTACCCTTTACTAAATATAGAGGAACCTATGTCGAGAAGACGCTTTTAAAACTAATGCCTTGTGATTTGTGGATAGTAATAGCATATGCTAGGCAAATAGGGGATATTATTTAAGGCGATTACGTAACAAATTAACTGTTATCTATTGAAATCTCAAGAAAAATTTCGCACAGCTTCCCGCTGCTCCACGGCAGTCGCACCGTGCACAGTGGTCCGAAATACCTATTTTATTTAATTATTTATAAGTAATGATCTTACACTATTGATGTGCGCTACATATTAAAATAATAATTAATACTAAATCCCAGTTAATAACGTAATAAATACGAAAGTTTGACTATACTCTTAGTTATAAGTAGTTATGAGTACTAAAACTGATATGATATGTCATCAATTTTGATTGCTGAGTCTTACATTACAGGCACTATAAGTAAGTGTTCCTAATCTTCTTCTTTTTCTTCTTCAGTCAATTATTACCCACCACAGGATATGGGCCTCTTCTAATCTCTTCCATGCGTTTTTGTCTTGAGCAGTTTGCTGCCAATGGGTTCCCGCTGTTCTTTTCACATCATCTAGCCATCTTTTTGGAGGTCTACCTATGCTTTTTTTTGTTTCTCTGGGTCTCCACTAAATTAACTTTTTTGTCCATCTGTTGTCGTATTATCTAGCCACATGTCCAGCCCATTGCCACCTAAGGTGTGCGACACGCTCTATGATATCGGTGACTTTGGTTCTTTGTCGAATGGTCTCATTACGTACTCTGTCCCTCAGACTTATCCCAAGCATTCTTCGTTCTATTGCTCGTTGCGTTATTCTAAGTCTTTTTACGCTTTTTTCTGTTAATGTGGCGGTTTCTAGACTGGCAGTATGCAAGTTTCATCTACCTTCCAGCGTAAACAATTTTGGGGAAATTATGTCTCCGTGGCGTACACCTCGACCTACCGGGATTGTATTCGTCTTAGTATCCCGATCGATTTGGACGGAGAAAGTGGCATTTTCGTATATGTTTTTTATTCTTTACTTTATCCAACCGAGTCACTTCGGCTATACTTCTCAGACTACTTATCTCCGCGGCATTAATTCTATTTTTATGCTTCTTCTGCCAAACCCAACACCACTACCATACATAAGTGTAGGAACCAACACACCTCTATGCACCGCCAGACGTGCCTTTTTTGACACTTTCTGACTATTCATAAAGCTATACAGTGCCCCATTCATTTGTTTTTCTGCCAACACCCTTCGCTCAATGTCACTGTCATACTTTCCATCTCTCGTAAGCTTTGAACCCAAGTATACAAATTCATTTACTTGTTTCACTCTTGCTCCCTCAATCGAAACTCCACAGTTTGTCATGCTTTCTTCTTTTTTCAAAACCATTACTTTCATTTTGCTTACATTTATTTTCATCCCTTTGATTTTCAGGGCATCATGCATAACATTAACCATCGCTTGCAACTCCTCTTCAGATGACGCTAATATGATTTGAGCATCGGCGTAAAGAAGGCATTTGACGATCAAATAATTCATTTTCAATCCATACGCACTCTCTTTCAAATATTTTAAACAATTGTCTATGTATAAGTTATTTATAAGGTTTAAGGTCCCCAGAGTCGAAAACAATAGATTTAAAGTGGACGTTTGTGTGTGTATGTACGTATGTTCGTATGTGCATTAGGAATTATTTTTCGTGTGGATTATCTCGAGAACAAAAAATGATATCGACGTGGGACCAATTGCATTCGACGCATAATTACGCAACCTAGAAAAATGGTAAACTACCTAAATTTTGCAATTTATAAATTATACTATTTTTAGTACAGAATTTTAAGATCTTTTGAATAATATGATTATTGCATGTAGGGAATATTTATATGAAAAATATGATGACAATATTTCATAGAAAGGGATAGTTTTAGAATACAAAAATAGGAATTGGAGAATGTTAAACTTGTGTCAGTATTGAAATAATACCATTGAAGACGCTGTAACAGTGAAAAATTATTGTTAGTAATAATTAAGCATTGTTTATAACAATTGAATATTGATACTAATCGCTTATGAAATGATAAGAAAAAGTTTAAAAGAATACGGTTGACATAAACAGAATATTGTAAATAACAATTATAATTTGTTATAAACAATTTGAAATCTGTTTTTATAATAATTTTAATAATAATTTTTGAAGTGATAACTTCTTATGGCACGCTGTGAACTTTTTTTGTAATGGGTAAAAAATGTTAAACTCGCGTCAGGACACGTGGCCTGATCGAAAATTCGTAAGACGGATGTATTTCACTGGAGCAATATAAAATGCGACTTTTCAAGACTGGTAACTTGGCAACCTTATTCAACAAACTGACAAATTCAAGTACATTTTTTATGTCATTTTGACAAATTAATTTAGTAGCTAAATTCAAAATTTAAGTGCTTTTTATTAGTTTATTGATTAAGTTCTGCTTTTGCTGCATTAAAATGGTCCAAGGAGAGGTGTCGTTTTCAGCAGATGTTATGGACACCATAGCGTGTCTTAATGACTCTAATGGTTCTCCCCCCGACAAAATGTTAGATCAAATAATTTATCAGTGCAAGAAGCCGTTAAAAAATGCATCAATTTGTGTTAAAAAATCATTAAAAACTGGACTGAAAGCTGGTTTGATCAAAGAGAACGGGGGAAGGTTTAAATTAGGTTTTGGTTTGCCGATAACGGAGGCTCGAAGACGGAGAAAAAATAGAAGCAGAAGCCGTAGACGACGTAGCCAAAAGCGACAAAACCGAAAACGAGGTAGCCGAAAACGAAAAAGTCGAGGTAGGAAGAAAAGCGCCATATTGAAAGAAGATCAAACAAAAAGCGGAAGAAAGAAATCGAAAACATTCAAATCTGGTACTGATGTTTAATATATGATTTATAATAAAGCGTTAATAAAAATAATGCATTATTCATAAACTATGGAAATCTGGAGACAATATTTTTCAGATTAAAAATAATATTTTTTGAAGTGAAAACTTCTTTAGCGGCGTTGTACACTTTTTTTGTAATGGGTAAAAAATGTTAAACTCGCGTCAGGACACGTGACCTGAAAATTCGTAAGATGGATGGAGAGTAGACAGCTGGCGTGGCGTAGGAGAGGGAGTATCCCCCTTTCTCCGGCGCGGCGAAAATGTATGCCTGCGCCGGCTGTTTCGTTTAGGCAGCGCAGGGCGCACAACTTTAATACTTAAGTTGTCACTTCTGCCGGCACTCCTAGAGTGCAACCCGTAAAATTTTTTTTATAACAACAAAACATATGGTATTTTTTTATTCTTTCCACTGGGAAGTTAGTTGTGTGGGCCTTTCGGATTGCACCCAGACCACTGATATATTGTTTACAGTTTATTTCGAACTGGGACCTTATAAATGCAAACCGCTAACAGAGTGGTCCAACAAACTTTTATGATTTCTAAATGGTCGACCACATCTGTTATAGTGTGGTTTATTATATTTTTCCCAAGCACTCTGTCAAACATACTTTTTAACTTTTATGATTTCTAAATTAAATGGACCTCAACAGCTGTAATACCTAGTATTACTTAGTGTGGTTTATTTCTTTTTTTCTTCTCCTTTAATGTAAGTAAATTGCTTGTTTTTCAACGCTTTGACGCCCTAAGGGCGACTTGTCTCTAGTTATTTTTACCATTCTGTCGTCATTTATTCGATTTATGTGTTCATTCTACTCTCTCTTTCTTCCCAGTATCCATTCATTTACATTGTCTATTTTACATGTTCTTCTAATGTCTTCGCTTCTCTCTCTGTCAAACAATGTTTTTCCAGCAATCCTGCGCACTATTTTCATTTTGGTGGTTTCTAATATTTTCTTTGTGTTTGATGTATCTGGTCTAGTTTCTGCTGTGTATGTTAATATAGGTCTGATGACCGCCTTGTAGATTCGAGATTTGGTCTCAATTCCGATATATTTGTTTCGGAGGATTGTATCGTAATGGTAAGCTGAGGTTCGTGCTGCTTTTGCCGCTTGGTTTCTTACCTCCGCCTTGATGTCACCATATCCAGATATTTCTATACCTAGGTATTTAAATTTCATCTCCTGTTGTATAAATTTATCATCCACAACCAGTTTGATTCTGATAGGTATTTTTGAGGTGGTCATGCATTTCGTCTTTGCTGCAGATATCTTCATTTTTAGACTTTTTGCCGTTGTGCTAAATTTAAATAGTAATTTCTGTAGGTCATTTTCGTTTTCTTTTATCAGAACAGCATTATCGGCATAGCATAGGACTTTGACGTCTTTATTTCCCATTTTATACCCTTTTAGGTTACGAGTGCTTTTTATTTTTTCGTCCATAACAATGTTGGAACAAAAAGTGGCTAAGGGAATCTCCTTGTCGAATACCACTATTTACAGGAATTTCTACAGTAGTTGTGCCATTAATTTTGGCTTCTATTTTGTTTCTCTGGTAAATATTTTCGATGGTTTTTATGATGTTGTATGGGATTTGTCCGTTGTATAGAAGGTGTACCACGTCCTCCAGTTGTATTCGGTCAAACGCCTTTTCCATGTCTATAAAACACATGAAGGCTGGTTTGTTATACTCGATGGATTTTTCAGTTATTTGTCGCAGGACAAATACCGCATCTGTTCAAGATCTTTCTGATCTGAATCCTTGTTGTTCATCGCCCAATGTGGTCAGTTAATTTATTTTATGTGTTATAATCTTTGTTACTAGCTTTAAGGTTGTATTTAGAAGGTTTATACCTCGGTAGTTTGCGGGTATCTTTTTGTCTTTTTTTTTAAACAATTAGATTGTGGTACTTAAGCACCATTCGTCCGGAATAAAACGATAGCTGCTGTTTCAGGCTTCTCCCGCCGTATTTAAGAAGTTTATTTGGAATATCGTCTGGGAAGGGACTTTTTCTGTTCTAAAGTTTCATTAATGCCGTTTTTATATCCTTTTCTTCTATTTCAATTACTTCGTTAGTTGCGATTTCTGGGGTGTCTGGTATGCTTACCTTATCTTCTTTTTTATTTAGTTCCTTAAGATACTCGACCCAAGTTTCCTTCGTTATGTGGTTTGTGCTAATAAATTCACATGCTTATTTTCTCTGGCGCCTAAGGAATCTCCACATCTGTTTTTGGAGGCCATAAAAGTCATTTTCCATTCTTCTCGAGAAGGATTCCCAATACTGTTATTTTATTTGTTTAGTTTTTCCTAAGTTTCATTCACTTCTTCGGCTTCGATTATTGGGTTCTTGTCAACTTTTTCCTGTAATCGTTTTTGGTACAGTTCTTTTATACTAATATCCCAAAGTAATTTATTATTTTTTTTTGTGTTTGTGTCCCTGGTTTTAATTCTGCCTTATTTTCCATTTTCATCCCTTTTTTAATTTTTCCTAGTAGTAAGCTGTGATCACTTCCCATATCAATTTATTAGTTTATTATATTTTTCCTTTGTTTTTATTTGTATACAAAAGGTTTTATCATTTATTTCTTACAGGGGTATACCTGCCTACCCCTATGGGAAAAAGGCGTGACTTTATGTATGTATGTTTACCTTTGGGTATTGGGTGGTCCGTAAGTAATGGTCCAAAGTGAAATGGAAGATTCTCGGTCTCTAAATATTACGATCTTACGCAATTTGCTTTAATAAAATATAATAAAAAATATACAGGGTGGCAAAGATTAAATGTAAAGAAATATTTTTTGTGCAACGCTATTACCTTTCACGGTGATTTGCCATACACTACTGAACAATTCACAACAACTTTGACAGATGTTGTTTTAACAACATGGTCGCTATAACCTAAACATTTTTTATTGAAAGACCCTTTTGTTACCGACTCACAGCTTTTTCTAATTAAAATTATTCGATGCGGTTCAAATGTTAATAATAAATAAAAGATAAAAATATACGTTAAAAAATGCATTTCTGTCTTTATTAATTACAGTATAACATTGCCTTTTAATACTTATCCCGTGACGTGTCATCGCTCGTCGTCATATTGTTTTATTTTTATATTTCACGGCTATCGAAAAAGTTAAAAAGAAAATATATAGCTGGTGATATTCTGTAAGAAGTGAAACTGTTGTCGCTGACGGTACATCCCGTCGACTAATTGCTGCTACACGACACTTCTGTCTAAACAGAGATTAATATATTGAGCCGCTCATTAATTTTGACTCGCTACTGGATATACGAATATACGCGTTGAAATACTACGCTTGAAAATTAAGATAACCGAAACATCACCAAAAACTTACACAAATTAATAAATCATTTAAATTGCTCACGGTTATTTTGGAACTTTTTGTCCCTGCTAACGATATTTGTAGATACGGCGCACAGTATGACAATCTGCATAGTATCTTAACCCTTAACTGGTGACCATGCGTCTCACCGACTTCGCACGATCTTTTTTGTATCGGCAATATTCATCAGAAAAAAATAGTGGCCATTCTGTGTACTTTTTTTAGTGTCCAGTATGCTTACAGATATCTTAGTGATAGTTTACCCCTTCGTTCAATTTTCCAGTTATTGATATCGTGGAGTAGACGCAAGGTCATTATTAGTGTTATTATAATATGGCTAGTTCTCGCCAGACCGTAAGCACATTAGACGACGTCTTCAAGGAAGTATGCACAAAATGGTATAATGAGGTGACCAGTGATATAAGTGAGGATAAAGTGGAAGAGGAAGACTATATAAACACTAATCATTCAACGGACAGTGAACGAGAACTAAGTAAAAATGAAGCAGAACATTATTCGGAAACGGTATCTAGTGAAGACGATGATCAGCAGGCCGGTTCCAGTAATTATTACTATGGAAGAAACAGGTGTAGGTGAAGTAAACAGGAGCCAACCAAAAACGTACGTACACCTGCTCATAATATAATTGTACTATTTATTATTTTAATAAAATGTTTTTGGCTGATTTGTATGGCCTTGTTATCAAGAAAATACGGCTGATGAACAAATTAAAAAGAAAGACTGGATATTTATGTACTAAGTGCCATAAACCGGTATGCTTGCAATGTTCGCGAAAGATCTGTAAAAGTTGTACTAGAATAGAACGAGAATAATGATTTTTTCGTTGCTATTTTAGACTTATGCAGGTTTTTCAATATTTTATATTTTTTTTATATTTAAGATTTTATTATCTAGTAAATACTTATTTTTAAACTTATTCTTCTTCATTCTTGATTTTAGGCGAGTCGCCTGTTCAATTATCGTCCACTTGCGTAATGCTTCGCTCCATCGTTTCCTGGAACGCCCAGCGTCTTTTTGTCCCAATGGGGACTTGTCGCGAGTAATTCTCACAAGTCTGTGGTTGTCCATTCTGCCTATGTGTTCGTTCCATTCCTTCTTCCTGTTTGCTACCCAGTCATTGATGTTCATCTTCATTTTCTGCAATGAGAGCGGCATCGTCAGCTTAACACAATATTTTGATTTCTGCATCCCCCATTTTGTATCCCTTTATTCCTCGAACACTTCGAATAATTTCTTCCATTATTAAATTGAAAAGGGTAGGACTCAGGAAGTCTTCCTGGCGAACACCGTTACCCGCTACCTATTTTTAAACTTATATTATGTAAACTCCCACATTTCTAAATTTTTTTTTAAATATGTCCTCTGTTAATTTATTAAAATGAGGAATTTAAAATTTTTTTCACATTTTTTTTTTGAAAAAATTATGCATTGATTTTTTCTTTTTCAATATAACTAAAAATATTATAACATTGTTATTTTATTAATAAAGAAGAATATTGTTACAAATCCGGTCCTGTCAGCAGCCGAAAGGTCGACGGCGTCGAGGGTCCGTGTTCGACCGCTCTCCTTTGTAGCTGCCGACGGCCCCTAGGAAAGTCGCGCAATGTCTCGAATCCGCGTCGGTTAATGGGGAAACAGGTAGAAATATCTGGAACTATGATATCGGGAATATAAAAGGGGAAACGATTATAACGATTATTAGTATTAGCTTATGTGTTTACGAATTATTAAATGTAAATACTTGTATAGAGTTGTAAAAGTTGTATTGCTAAGTGAATATCTAAGTGGTTAATGAAAATAGATGTTATTGTATTAAAATAAACATTGTTTTGCTATTGGATAGAGAGTTTTAATCGCCAAACCCAAGAAAGAACGACATGGAGGACGTTATAAAATTTATGAAAAATCAATTTGAGGAGTTGGAAAAGCGCCGTTCGGAAGATGAAAAACGACGTTTAGAAGAAAAATTGGAAGAAGAAAAACGCCGTTCGGAAGAAGAAAAACGACGACAAGAAGAAAGATTGAAAGAATAAAAACGACGACAGGAAGAAAAATTAGAAGAAGAAAAACGACGACAAGAAGAAAAATTGGAAGAAGAAACACGACAACAGGAAGAAAAATTAGAAGAAGAAAAACGACGACAAGAAGAAAGAGAAGAACAAAAGAAACTCCTAGAACAACAGAAAGAACAAAGAAAAGTGGATACTCAGAAACTTCTAGAACAACAAGAAAAGTTCTTCGAACAAGTAGTGCAGGAAACGGAAAAACAAATTGTTGAATTAAAAGAAGATGTCAAAAAGATAGACGGCGAATGGAGAAAATAAGAAAAAGACATCAAGCAAGAGATCGACGTTGTTATAAAAGACGTGCAAAGCCAGATTGCCTCACTTTAAATGTAAGATCGTCGAGACAGGGTTGCCACATCGGGAATTTTAGTAAAACCACCAACTTTCGATGAACAATTATCCTGGTCTATGTATCGCAGACAGTTCGAAGCTGCAGCCTCGTCCAACGGGTGGAACGATGAAGAGAAAGCTACTGCACTCATAGTGGCCTTGAGAGGACAAGCTTTGGGAATGCTGCAGACAATCCCTGCCGACCAAATATGGAGATCTAGTAGCTGCACTGGAGTTAAGGTATGGCGATCAACACCGAGAACAGTTATACCGGGCGCAGATAAAAACACGGGTGCAGAAATCTGGCGAAAATCTGCAAGAGTTCGGGGCGGACGTGCGAAGGCTGATCCAGTTAGCGTACCCACAGGCACCGGAAGACTTCAGGGAGCAACTGGGCCGTCCAGCTATTCATCGATGGACTTAGGGATCCAGAGATCCAGAGGACTCTACGATTGACGAACTTTAATAGAAGTGGTGAAGCTTTGGTACGATCATTGGAAGTGGAGGCCGCCTTTAGTATCTCGAGACCAAAAATCCCAGCAGTGTCAATCGAAGAACCAGATCATCAAAGCGACTCAGCCAACTGGCCTTTCGGAAAATTTTTAGAAGAAATCAGATCCATGATACATGGTATGGGTAATCAGCGGAAACAACGAACTTGTTACCGGTGTGGAAAAACTGGACACTTTATAAAGGATTGCAGAGTGAGGGTACCATCAAGATCAAACTCACCTGCGAGAACACAATCACGTTTCCAGTTACCTGCGAGGACCAGGTCATCTAGCGAGTCCTCAGAACGGCACCAGGAAAACTAGGATTAGTCAGCTTATCGGGGCGCATGCTGGCTAGCAATAACGAAGCCCCCAGGGTCATTCATGTCAACAGAAAAAGAAGAACAATGGATAGTCTTACTAACAGAGGAAAATTGAACCAAGAAGACATTGTATGCACCATAGACACCGGTGCATCAGTTTCACTGGTACGCAGCGACATCCTTCGGCCAGAATGTGTAAAACCTGCCTCTTCCAATCTTGTTTTTCGAACAGCTACTGAAGATAATGCATCAATAAGAGGGGAGGCCGAAGTCACACTCACTTTTGTTAACGGCTTAACATCGTGGATACCGTATAAGTCGCAGATACAGAAGACGAATTCATTCTCGGAATGGACTTGATCAGCGAGTATGGGTTTTCATTTGACGGTGAACAAAAAACCATGAGATTTGGAGGATAAGAATTCATCTTGACGACTACAGCTGAAAGAATGGAACCTGTTAAACTGCGAATGGCGAAATCTGTAAGAATTCCAGGACTTTCTGAGAAGATAGTCTGTGCCACATTGGAAAGTGACCGTAGGTGCCGCGTTGGAGTAGTTCAGCCATGCAGAGAATCCCCAAACCATTTACTGATTGCACGAGCCTTACTTAGGACAGAACAAACTATTCCTGTAAGGGTTGCTAACGTATACCCTGAGGGAATAACGCTTAAAGAAGGTGACATCGTTGGAGACTGTGAACCTGTGACTTCGATAACAAGATGCGACGAGGAAAATCATCAGGATTGAAGGGAAGACTCCGACATCGTATTGGAAAGTCTAGAATCATCCTTAGGACATCTATCGTTGGATGAATATTACGCTGCCAGGAAATTCATCAGATCCGAAAGTGACATCTTTGATTCAACAACAGCGGGACGAACCAACTTGGTCCAGCACAGGATTGATACTGGTCAAGCTCATCCGATTCGACAACCACCAAGACGACTAACATTTGCGAAACAGCAAGAGGTTGAAAAGCTGGTTAACAAGATGATGGAAGATGGAGTGATTGAAGAATCAGCAAGCCCCTGGTCTGCACCGGTTGTGTTGGTTTCTAAAAAGGATGGGTCTACAAGGTTCTGTGTGGACTACAGAAAATTAAATGATGTCACGAAGAAGGACAGCTACCCATTACCCAGGATTGACGACACTTTGACAACATTGGCAGGTTCACGTTGGTTCTCAACACTGGATTTAAAAAATGGGTATTGGCAAGTGGGCATACATGAAGATGACAAAGAGAAGACTGCTTTTCAACTGGAAATGGCCTCTACCAGTTTAATGTGATGCATTTTGGACTATGTAACGCCCCAGCAACATTTGAAAGGCTAATGGAACTGACACTACGTGGGTTTACGTGGAAGACTTGCTTGGTATATCTCGACGACGTTTTGGTCATGGGCAAAACTTTTGAGGAACATCTAGAAAATTTGCGAGAAATATTCCGGAATGCCAACCTTAAGCTGAATCTTAAGAAATGTTCCTTGTTCCAAAAAGAAGTGGATTTTCTGGGCCACACGGTATCACCAGCAGGTATCCAAATGAACGAGAAGAAGATCAAAGCGATTTGAGACTGGCCAAGACCACAAGATAAACACGAAGTGAGTAGCTTCTTGGGCCTGTGTACCTACTATCGGCGTTTTGTGGAAGGATTTGCTGATATTGCTGCACCCCTGCACAAGTTAACAGAAGACCGAGCCAACTTAATCTGGTCTAACGATTGTGAAAGAGCATTCAAGAAACTGAAAGCTGCTCTATGTTCCAGTCCAATCTTGGGATTTCCCCAACAAAGAGGCCTATTCATACTAGACACTGATGCAAGTAATAAAGGACTTGGAGCTGTACTAGCACAAGTGCAGGATGGTCAAGAGAAGGTGATGGAGTACTACAGCAAGATAATGAGCAAACCGGAAAGAAACTACTGCGTCACCAGGAAAGAACTGCTAGCGATCATCAAAGCAGTAGACCACTTCCACAAATATTTTTACGGAAGGAAGTTTCTCATAAGGACGGACCATGCAGCCTTAAAGTGGCTACTGAATATGAAGAAACTTGAAGGTCAGGTAGCAAGATGGATCGAAAAGTTGAACCAGTACCAATTTAAGACTAAACATCGGTCAGGACGATTACATAACAACGCAGATGCCTTGTCCAGAAGACATTGTGCGGATAACTGTAAGCACTGTGTGCGGGTCGAACGTCACGAAAGAATTGCCGATATAAGACAAATAAGATTGACAACTGAAGATGAATGGACAGCAGCCTATCTAAGACAAGACCAAGAGAATGATCCCAACATCCCTGACTTTCTACGTTGAAAGGAAAGAGGAGCCGAGAGACCTACTTGGAAGGACATCTCCGACCGGATACCAACATTCAAAGCCATGTGGGCACAATGGGATTCCCTTACTGTTGAGAATGGATTGCTTAAACGAGTTTGGGAGTCGGCCGATGGCAAGAAAACAACTTCCCAACTGGTCGTGTCCAAGACAAGGATATATGAAGTCTTGGAAAAGATCCATGGAGGAAAATCAGGTGGTCATCTGGGAGTTAATAAAACTTTAGAAAAAATAAGACAAAGGTTCTATTGGGTCCGGTGTCGTGACGACGTAGAGAATTGGTGTAGAAGATGCACAGTTTGCGAAGCGAGCAAAAGTCCTTAAACACGATCTAGAGGCAAGATGAAACAGTACAATGTAGGAGCCCCTTTTGAACGAATTGCCATCGATGTAGCCGGGCCATTTCCAATGACGAATGACGGCAACAGATACATATTGGTTGCTATGGATTACTTTAGTAAGTGGGTTGAAGCTTATGCCCTGCCAAACCAAGAAGCATCTACAGTCGCAAGAGTCTTGGTAGGCAACATGTTCTCACGATTCGGGGTACCTATGGAGCTACATTCCGATCAAGGAAGAAATTTTAAATCGAACTTATTCAAGAAAGTTTGCGAATTCATAGGAATCAACAAAACCAGGACTACCCCACTACATCCAAAGTCAGACAGGATGGTTGAAAGGTTTAATCGGATTATGGAAGAACATCTATCCAAAGTAGTTGAAGAACATCAGAAAGACTGGGATCAACGCCTTCCATTATTCCTGATGGTCTATAGAGCAGCTGTTTATGATTCTACAAAGCTCACTCCAGCCAAGATAAAAGTCGTCCACCTAAAGAGGTTAAAGCCTTACAATGGAGAGGTTCCGCAAGTATTTGATCGAGACGATCAAATTTGAGAGGGGGAATATATTACAAATCCGGTCCTGTCAGCAACCAAAAGGTCGACGGTGTCGAGGGTCCGTGTTCGACCGCTCTCCTTTGTAGCTGCCGACGGCCCCTAGGAAAGTCGCGCAATGTCTCGAATCCGCGTCGATTAATGGGGAAACAGGTAGAAATATCTGGAACTATGATATCGGGAATATAAAAGGGGAAACGATTATAACGATTATTAGTATTAGCTTATGTGTTTACGAATTATTAAATGTAAATACTTATATAGAGTTGTAAAAGTATTGCTAATTGAATATCTAAGTGGTTAATGAAAATAGAAGTTATTGTATAAAAATAAACATTGTTTTGCTATTGGATAGAAAGTTTTAATCGCCAAACCCAAGAAAGAACGGAAAATCGTATCAATATGATTACAATATTTTTTTTATAACTTATAAAAAATATGTTTTTTAGCTAGGAGTCTGCCAGACTAATGGTCACCATTTATATAACTAAATAAGGGTCACCAGTTAAGGGTTAAAACTGAGTGCAAGCGCCGTGGCTCGAAAGGGTTGTTTAATAACACAGGCTAACAAAAAAATTTATTTTTAAAAACTTTTTTAAAACTTTAATAGCTGATCTTTATCTAGATTTTTATGTGCTGAATAGAAATCTGGCCTTAGTTTTTTTGTATCACCGATATTTTTCAAACAATTTGCTTTGTATTATATAGTATTAACCCCTATGTAAACCACTGTACGGTATACGGGGGAATTAATGAAACACTATGTTACATCATAAGCATGGTTTGTATATATTATTATTACATATCAATGACGGCTGAGGTCTAAGCCTATGACAGCCTATACAGGGTGTTTTATTACTAATTGGAAATATTTTAACTATAGAATCCTGAACTTAAAATATAAATATTCAACCCGATATATAAAATTATGTTTTTTGTAAAAAAAGATTGAAGTTTTATTCGCGTAATATATGCAATCAAATGACCCAAAACAACGACATAATTAATATACATAAAAATCAAAATAATTGTGCAGCTTCATGTTTAACCCGAAATATCTCGAAAAATAATAACTTTGTCGCCATTGAGACAAAGTACAATATTTACGTATAAAGTATTGAAAAATGGAAAAATTGTAATTAAATTGCAATTCCGCCAGTGGCGTGGAATTTAGGAGGGATCAACCAGTCACTTGCCCCTGTCGTACGCCTCTGGTAGTAGCCAGAAACAATCATTTAACATAAGCCCAAGATTTATCCTTATCACCAAGTTTAGTTCCAAAGTATGATAGATAAACCTTTTTGACAAAGTCTGTAATGTTTCTTTGGTGTTTTTTAATCACAAACTCACCACAAATATAACAAAAACTGTCAGCAGAGTTTTTACAAACACGATTGGACATTGTACTGAGCACATGTACAGGAAACGTGAAAATAAGGTTGGGTTGACAATAAACAAAATCAATCATTTGTTAACAGAAAAAATAATTATACTTTTTTGGCCAGCAAATGTGTTTCAGCAGTGCAACCAACTTCATCCACACCAATAGAACTAGTTTTTCAGTTATTTATTTTAAATATTAAAGCTGTTTAATTATTTAAAAATTGCTTAATTTTATAAATTTAACTATAAAATATGAAAAAATTGGGGGTGATCCAGCTTTTTTAATATCATATTTTGATTCAGCACCCTTAAAACTATAGGAATAAGGTATTTTCAGTAAAAAGTTTTTCATCGTTGGCCTGTGTAATTTTAAGGGTTGTTAATCCAAGAATTACGTTACCACCAAGATTATTCAAGGACTGTATATTTAAAAGTAAGGTGTGATTATCGTAGATCAACTAAAAAGAATGGGACTTACCATAATATGAATGCTCGTTGACTCTATTGCGAGTTTCCACGATCAATTGCAATGTGTTTAGTTTTATTTAGAAATAAGGTTATACTTCGTGTAAAATTTATTTATTTAAATTACAAAGTGCTTTCAGCTGTTTAAGCCATCATCAGTGTGTTACCTGCAACTAAGTACCTAATACAATTGTTGCAGAAATTAATATGAATGGAGAGAGTTTTAATTATTTACTCGTCGGTAAATACACTAGAATAAAATGTACAAAATATTGTACAAATGATTATTTAAACAGATAACATGTTGAATACCCTCTTTTTGTTCTTGAATTGACATTAGACATAGACATAATACATTTACAAGTAAAATTATGGTGACCACAGTATAATAAGGTTCTCACAATGGCCCCGAGTCTCCGGCGTTCCTTAAATGGGACAGAGGTGCGAAGAATCCCCGGGGGGAAAACAAAAAATATTAATAAAATTGCTACGTGGAACGTCCGCACGATGTTTAAAGCTGGGAAGTTAAGAAATGTTCTGCTTGAGGCCGAACGATTGAATATTGAAATCTGTGAAGTTAATGAAACACACTGCCCTGGAACAGGAACCATCCAAAATAATGAATTTATCACCTGCTATTCTGGTACACTTGATAACAAACAAAGAAATGGGGTAGCAATCATACTAAAAGGATCATTAAACCAAGCAGTTAAAAACTTTGTTCCCCTATCAGATCGGGTTATGATGATTAAACTTGAAGCTCATCCAGTAATTGTTAACATTATTCAGACATACGCTCTCACTGCAGACAAACCTGACAACGACGTTTAAGAATTCTTTAGAAAGGTTAAAGATATGATTGCCCACACAAATAAACATGAGGTAAATATAATAATGGGAGATTTCAATGCCAAGGTTGGCTCTCAAACCACCCTCTAAAAGTTCTACTTCGTGTTGTCCAAAACCGTATACACAACAAATGCAAAGAAAGCATAAGTGAAGAACAATTTGACTTTCAAGGAGGGTTATGTACCAGATAAGCGCTATTTTGCATGAACACGCTACTTCAAAGATGTTGGGAGGTAAGAAAGTCGGTGTACCTATGTTTTATCGACTACGAAAAGGCTTTGATCGTGTACAGCTTAACAAACTCTTCCAAACTCTGCAGAATATACCCCTCGATAATAATGATATACGCTTGTTATTTTCTCTCTACTGGAATCAATCTGCCAAGGTAACACTAGATGAAGAGGAGACCACTCAGATACCTATAAAGAGAGGAGCGAGACAGGGTAGTATTTTGTCTCCTTCACTTTGTAACCTCTACACGGAGAATTTATTTAAAGAGGCAACACAATCTGGCGAAGGAATAAATATTGAAGGCAAAACCATTAGTAAAATTCGATACGCAGATGATACCGTGCTCCTAGCTTAATCATTGATAGAAGCACAATGTATGTTAGATAATATAAACAAAGAAAGTAATAGATGGGACCAAAAACCAATGTCAAAAAAACTAAATTTATTATTGTTAGCAAAATCGAGGTTGGCCAGGAAAGAATAACACTTGATGACGAGAATATAGAAAGAGTTCAACACTTTAAAGATCTTTGGAGCTGGATCAATCAGTCGATGAATACAGACGAAGAAATCAAGGCTAGAATAGAAATAGCTTAAAAAGCATTTCTGAAACTCAAACCACTACTCTGTACCAAGCAACTTAACATTCATCTGCGGGAAATGTTTACCAAGTGCTATGTATGGTCTATTCTGTTGTACTCTTGTGAAACATGGACGCTTCACCAAAAAATTATTGACCGCATCAATGTATTCGAGATGTGGCTGTACAGAAAGATGCTCAAAATTCCATGGACAAGTCGAACTACCAACGAGAATGTACTCATCAGAATAGAGCACGATAGAGAGCTCTTAATCATCATTAAGTGCCGCAAACTAAAATACTTGGGACATGTGATGCGTGGACCACGTTATAGTCTGCTTCGGCTTATTTTGAATGGCAAGATCGAGAGAAAAAAGTGGATAGACCGCAGAATACTATCCTGGCTTCGAAATATCTGACAATAAACAAGGCTAACTGCTGAGGAACTTCTCCACGCAGCTCAAGATAGAGATAGATACAAAGAAGTAGTCAATATGGGAGTCGTCAACGCTTGAGAAAGCAAGACACTGTAAGAAGAAGCTTACAAACCAGTAGACGGATTATAAATAATGTATGAACGCTCTATAAAAAAAAATTATTTATTTTTTGCTAAACCGACTTTTTCAAAAGTTATTTGAACTGAAAGTTAAATTTACGCCATAATTTCACTTATACACCATTTTTGGCAAAATTATTTAAAACTACATACATACATACATAAAGTCACGACTTTTTCCCATAGGGGTAGGCAGAGGGTAGGCACTTCCTTTCACTTACTACGGTTCTTCCACACATCTTTTGCTTCCTCTCCTTTCATCAGTGCTTTCATACATGCTCGTCGGTTGTTGGTACTCTTGACCTGGCCTTTCTTCAAAACAATGTTGATCTGATCGAGATATGTTCTCCGAGGTCTACCTCTACCGACTTATCCATTCACACTCGCCATATAAATTTGTTTCGTCAATCTTCCTTCATCCATCCTTTCTACTTGTCCAAACCATTTAAGCATTCCTTTATCTATCTTTGTAACCACATCATCTTTTACGCCACAGCGTTCTCTTATCTCACTATTTTTTACTTTATCCAACCGAGTCACTCTGGCTATACTTCTTAGACTACTCATCTCCGCAGCATTAATCCTATTTTCATGCTTCTTCTGCCACACCCAACATTCACTACCATACATAAGTGTAGGAACCAACACACCTCTATGCACCGCCAGACGTGCCTTTTTTGACACTTTCTGGCTATTCATAAAGCTATGCAGTGCCCCATTCATCTGTTTTTCTGCCAACACCCTTCGCTCAATGTCACTGTTATACTTTCCATATCTAGTAAACTTGGAACCCAAGTACACAAATTCATTTACTTGTTCCACTCTTTCTCCCTCAATCGCAACTCCACAGTTTGTTATGCTTTCTTACATTTCTTAAAACATTAAAAAATCAAAATTACTGGGCTCAATAAGCCTTTTAAATTAATTTCACTAAAAAATTTACCATTTCTGGAAAGAAATCCTTTTTATTGTATTGATGGTCGGTTATGATAGTTTAAAATTTTCCACTTTATATCTTATGTAAAAAAGATTCAGATTTGATTAAGTGTTTGTGTTTTCATTTGTTTTTTGATTAATAATAGTTCTGATTTAAAATCTAAATACGGTGTATTTGTTTTATATATTTTTTTAAAAAAAAGAATACAAATTAAAGAATGAAATTGACAATAAAAACGATAGTCATTTTCAAAAAGCAGTGATTTCATAAAAAAATGTTCCCTAGAATTGAAGTAAAAAGTGTAATCATGACATAAATTTAATTTCATTATAAATAACTTTTGAACCAATCGGTTTATTAAAAAATTATGAAATACATTTTTTGTAGAGCGTTCAATTTCCTACAAAAATATATATTGCTCTTTAAAATCTGTTTTTTGGTTTGTAATGCAATTTTTTAGTATTTTTGAGGTGTATAATAATTATTGAGAATGCTACATTTTATTTAATCATAAATATAAAACGTATTACTTACGTAGTTTTGAAATTAGTTTTCCAAAAACTTGATTATTTCAATAAATTGACAATAACAAGTTGCGCTAGAGATATTAAGAAACATACCGTACACATTTTTATCTTCATCATCATCAACAGCCCCTCGAGGTCTACTGCTGAACATAAGCCTCCTTAATTGTTTTCCATTCTTCTCTATTTTGCGCGGTTCCTATCCATTTTGTGGTTATTCGCTTTATATAATCCGTCCATCGGGTTGGTGGTTTTCCTTCACTTCTTTTGTCAGCTCAAAGTCTTCAAATTCTTCGACCATCTCCCGTTCTTTGTTCTTGCCACATGTGGCATTTTTATCTTATTCAAAAATAAATGTTTTGCGCTTGTGCTATGGTAAAGTTTTGGAATATGACGCAACCAGGTGGCGCAGGAGTCCAAGTGTTGGTGCACGTAGAGACGTGTTTGTACTTGCACACTATCAGCTGCACCAAGCCGGTGGGCTCAGTAATAGTTTAAAGTGCGTGCTAAAACATCTTGGTCACGAAATGATATTCGGGTTGTTTTACGGTATAACTTCACTCGTCGTTTTAACATAGACCAGTGCTTAGAAAAAATGACTCTAGCACTAGGTAATGATTGTCCACATCGTACGACTTTATTCAGGTGATACAGAGAATTCCAAAGGGAAAATTTTAGTCTGGAAGACGCTGAGAGGTCATGAAGGCCACTATCGTTCTTTACAGAGGAAAATGTTACTGCTGTAAGGAAAATGCTTGACGAAGACAGGCGAGTAGCTTACCACCAGATTTATGAAACCATAGGCCTTAATGCACCAGTAATTTGTTTGATTCTGAACGATCATTTGCACGTGACGAATGTTTGTTATTTCTGGGTGCCGCATAGTCTAACTGAAGACCAGATGACACGACGTGGGAAATGGTGCTGAGAGACGCTGAAAATGTTAGATAAGGGACAATCTTGGCATGTGAACAATATCGTGACAAATGACGAAACTTGGCTGTAATATTATGTGCTAAAAAAAGTTTGGGTCTTTCTTGACAAGGATAAACTCGTAGCAGTCAGAAAATCCCGACCAGTAAAGAAAAAAATAGTAGCTGTATTTTTCAAATCGAGTGGAATTGTGAAACGTGTCGTGTGGGACACACAAAAAATAGTCACAGCTTAGTGGCACACTAAACATTGCCTTTCTAAAGTCATTGACTTTCTGAAAAACTTTTGACCAAACTCAAGAATGGACACCCGGTTCTTTCATCGTGACAATGCTCCAGTTCAACACGCGAAAGCATCCACCGAATATTTGACAACTACAGGACTAAAACTACTTAAGCACCCTTCTTACAGTCCAGACCTTGCACCCTGCGACTCTGCGCTGTTTCCCCATGTGAAAATAAAGCTAAGAGGGAGACATTTTCAAAGGGATGAGGACTTGGAGAAACGAGTGCGCCATACTTCATAGCGAGACGTGGCAGATGTGGTTTAAATATTAGTTTCGAAGGATGGACAGATGTGTTGCCTGTGGTGGAAATTATTTCAAAAATTTTTAATAAATAGAGCTGTTTTGCAAATTTTCCTAGTTCCATTTGTTAACCTTGTTCCCACATAATCAAGTTTTTAGTACTGTTACGACCGGACCTGTTGTCTGTCGCGACAATGCATCGACCACAATTTGGGCTGAATATTTAATGAGCCAATACACAGAAGACACTGGATGATTCTAAAATTTCATTGAATAGTGCCGATTATTCGAGATCGTAGGTTTGGAGGTATTTAAACGGAATCATAGATCAAAGTTTTAGTTTAGTTTTAAAAGTTTAAGTTGAAGTTAGTTTAAAGTAAAGTATATTAAAGTAACTGTAAAGTGAATATATAAATGATTTGTAAAAATAAAATTTATTGTGAAGAAATACTAGAATAAAAGTTGTTAGTTATTGTACTAAGAGTTTAGAATTACCGAACCCAAGGAGAAAATATAACAGTGCTTAGGTTAAATAAAAGTTCATTTATTCTCATATAATTATTCTATAAGTCCATTATAACAATTATATTGTTTTCAACCAACAAAAATTAGTTCCTGTTTCTAAATATTTTATTTCAACTAAACATACTCAGTCAAATAGTTTTTGAAAATTTTAGCAGTTTAATTTTATTGGAATTTGCATGGCCCTGTCGTTTATAAATAGCGGATCAAAATTAATTGCCTGAGGGAATTTTGGAATTCTTCGTTGGCCAACTACAGCTTAAAATTTCATATTCTTATAACTTCTACCAGTAGCTAAATATCTGAGATGTGCGCCAGTCTGTCGGAAACCTATAAACTTTTTATCACGGTATTTTTCCTGGTTAAAAAGTCTACCACAAATTGATTTGTAATAATAAAAAATAATGACAGTAAAAATTAACGTGTAACGTGTAAAGATTCTGACTTTGGCAGACTGGTGCCAATATAAATTACCTATCAAGATTGGTAGGTTAAATATTAAATATAACAGAAGATTTAATAAAATTAAACAAAGAAATATTTGCAAATTTGAACAACTTAAAAATAATTTTATAGATAAAATCAAAATTCAAGGAAAATGGTTTAAAAATTTAACTGATGTTATTATTCCATTGAATTTACAACGATTTTTATCTCTAGGTCCTAAATTAAATATTTGCCCTACAAACAAAGATATCAGATTAGATTCTTTACTTGCCAGTTTGAAAGATATTATCCACAAATTCAATGATGATCAACGAAATCTATATAGAACTCAGTTCACCAATATTATTACTAATTTTATGAATAAAAACCAAGGAACTAAAAACCAAATAACTAAAATTTTCGAAAAATCAAAAGTTTTCTTGAGAGAACATCCAGAAATTTGCTTAACAAATAGTGATAAAGGTAATGCAACAGTTATCATGTACAAGAATGAATATATAGAAAAAAGTAAATCGATACTAAATGATAAAAAATAATTCAAAGAATTAACTAGAGATCCTACTTCAACCATTCAACATAAAGCCAACAAAATATTAAGTTCCTTAAAAACCAAAAGAATTATAGATGAAACAACTGCAAAAAACTTAACAATTAAAAATGCTGTAGCGCCAAGATTCTATACACTTCCCAAAATCCATAAACCTATATTATCAATGAGACCTAAAACATCTTCAATAAATTCTTCAAACAGTAAAATAACCCAATATTTTACAAACATTTTAACTAACTCTTATAATACCAATAATCCTTACTATGTTGGGGATTCATTTAAATTCAGTAAATTTGTCAATAATATGACATAACCAGAAGGTTATGTTATCATAAGTTTAGATGTTGTATCACTTCTTACGAATCTTCAACTTGATTTAGTCAAAATCAGCATAGAAAACAAATGGGATATTATTTCCAATTACTGTCCTTTAGATAAAAAAACATTTATTAATATTATTAATTTTATATTTGATTCATCCTACATGATATTCGATGGTAAATTCTATAAACAAATTTTTGGCACTCCTATGGGATTGAATATATTACCAATTTTATCAAGTTTTGTACTAGATGATCTTCTTGATAACTGTATAAATAGGATTAATGTTAATATTCCTTTTATCAAAAGGTATGTTGATGATCTTATACTTTTAGTTCCTTATTTAAAAATAGAAGAGATTCTTAGTATATTTCATTCATACAATGAGAACCTACAATTCACAGTAGAGAAAGAAAACCATAACTTAGTTCCATTCCTAGACATGAAATTAATTAGAACAGATAACAACAAAATAATTACAAGATGGTACAGAAACCCTATAAATAGTATAAGACTTATTAATTATCATTCATATCATCCAAATAATATCAAAATTAATATGATTACAAACATGAAAACAAGAGTAGAGAAATTAACTCATCCTTCTTTGAGATTTGAATTTTTAAATGAACTTAAAATTATACTTAGTGAAAATTCCTACCCAAATTCTTTAATCAATAAAATTATTTTTAGTACCCCATCACGACACATACCTCCAATTCTAAATTCACCAGAAAGTAATATTATAAATAAAATAACCTATAAAAGTTTACCTACTGACTCCAAAATTGGTTAAAGTTCTCAAAAATTGCCACGTCTTTTTTCGTTCTCTATAGAGTACTCTGCCAGCGGTCTCTCTACTGGCAAATTATGCCCGAGCTCAGCCGTAGAGGGTAGAAGAAAAAAAATATATAAAAGTGAGCCGCGCCACCGACTTAGACGGTTCTAGCCGGAAACCCCTAGGTCTTATAGGCACTAGCAGAGCCACACGATAAACAACTGAGATTATGGTGAACTAAATAAATAAAATTATAGCTAAAATATATTAGATACTTTACTCCTACAATAAATCAAAGTACACAGTTCAATAATAAAATTATAACAATTATAGTCAAAATTAACAGCCAACAATAAATCAAAGTACACAGTTCAATAATAAACTTATAACAAATATAGTCAAAATCAACAGCTAACAATAAATCAAAAATCCAAAGTTATCGATTCCATAAAATAACCAAAACAAAAGTAAGAGTAACAAACCTTACCAAGTTACCAAAAAAAACGTATACAAGTCAACTTTTTAATAATACTTAATCAAACGTTCACATAAGGCTGCTAATTTACTCATGTTTTTACCATTTACATAAAGATTTACACTGTTAAAACAATCGAGCTTATTTAAAAATATTTCTTTTTACAATGGCTGTCCTTCCAAATATCAATATTGTAGGATATTTACAAATAAGTATAAAGAAAACATTTTTACTTGGACACAAAGAACTATTGAGAAGATTACTTTAATCAAAGTTCAGCCTTGGCATATTATCCAATGCAATAAATAGTTTTCAACAATGTACCATATTAATAAATTAAAACAAAACTTAATCGTGGTGTCAAAAACAAATCACGTCGTTTAAATATTCTAAAATATCACTTGTAACCTTTGGGTATACGAATTCACTACTCCTGTGGCTGGTTTGATTATGGAACGGCACCTGCTAATTAACAATGGCTTCCCTCAATCAAATCCCGCATGCGGTTATTTTAACTCGACACCAAAATCCAAAATATCAACAACAAAGGTAAGATAGAATGGTCAAGTTAAAAATTAAATGGCTTTTCTTCAAAATCCAATTAAGATGGCCCAAATACAGCCAGATATGAAAGAAAAACCGTAGAGGTTCTGCACACTTGCCAATATCACACCGTCCCAAAAATTCTCACCACACCACTCCCGAGACTGCCACCAAACGACTACCCCTTCCCAGGCCGGATATCAAGAAAAATGACACGGAACCGACGTCAACCAACAATATTCGCTCCAAGCTCCACATCAATAATCGCGCTTGTCCGTGTTGATAGCCAGCCCCATCCACACAGAAATGCAAACCAAACAATAATATAACCGACAACACACAACAATCGAGGCCAAAAACCAAAGCAAAATCTAATAACGAAAACACCCCACTCCATCTCCAGCGATCAACAAAAATGCCACAGCCATTAACAATCGAATCCTATCACAATAAGGTATGCAACACTATTTACAACGAATGATATATTTAAGTTACAACAAAATACGGCACGCGACACTATTTACGAGTACCTGAGGAATACAAAACTATCAGAGACACAATTATAATGGAACTGTAGAAGGGAAAAAATAGGCACGTTACAAAATGAAAATATAAAAATAGCAAAAATAAATATTTTTACAATTTCCAATCTTCATACTAAATTAAAAACACCGATTCCAAAGGAATTCAAATCAAAAATTGTTTATCAAATTCCGTGCATGGTTTGTGACAAAATTTACATTGGTCAAACAAAACAACTTTTGAAAGATCGAATCACAGGTCATAAAAGTGACTGTAGGAGGCACATAAAATCAAGTGCCCTAGCCACTCATGCTATTGATGAGAATCATTGTATTGATTATAAGAATACGAAAATTTTAGATATGGAAAGCATTTTAACAAAAAGGCTGTTTTTAGAAATGGTACATATCAATAAAAATAAGTATAACACCATTAACAAAAGAACAGATATTGATGACCTGAGTGCTATTTATACAGATATTCTTAATAAAAAAAAAACAATTAAATTTCAGATAACCATAATACACTAATATTTACATTTCTCATCTGTATAAATAGTTTTGACATTCAGTACCTAAGACAAAATGTGACACTGACTTATTATATCAAATTTCTTTAAAAAAAAAACATTATGTTCCTCTTTGTGATAATTTTTTAATAATTTCATGTTAGTAAGTATATATTTTGTAAATTGATTTTTCATATATTAATTAAAAATATTATAGAGAAGTCTTGAAAAAGAAAATAAACATTCTCGAAAGCTTGACTGAAAAAACGAAGAATTTTTATTGAATTGGTCACTCCTAACTGCTACCCAAATAAATTAAAAAAACTAACGTAGATTTTACAGTTAATATATTTTCATACCTATATATATATATATATATATATATATATATATATATATATATATAAACCTGGCAAAAACAATGTTTTTATTTTGATAAAGTTAATTAATTTTTTAAAGTAAAAATCTCAGCAAATTATTTCTTTACGAGCAAGTACTGAAGCCTGCATCAAACTCGGATCCTTCAAACAATTCAACAACGTTTAACCGCATTCAATGGCGTCTTAGTTGAAAATGACATCTCGACATTTAAAGATTTTCCAAATATAATCTGCCACTGAAATATTATTCAGATAGAATTTTTAACTCCCATCTGATTCGATATATTACGAAAGGACACGTTTTAAAAAATCGGGTAATAATTTTAAAAATGTCCAAGTTTTAAATGAATGGTAATAATAAACAATTAACAAGATTCACCTCTCCAATATTTCACGAGCCTAATTGGAGCTGTGACACCGGATATAGTTAATAAACCGAGACAAGTGAGGTCTTTATAGGTATTCCCGCAGGAACGGGCTAGATATTTTACAGTCTCACGAATACTTTTTACAAATAGATTTTTTTTTTAATTTGTACCGATTTTAACCATCAGTTATAAAAGGTAACAATCAATATTTTCTTGGTTTTTTTATATAACGAGTGACTCAGTTGTATTGTTTCAACGGCATATCTCAGTTGTTTTAACAAATTTAAATTCAAAATTTTAAACTTTTCATACAAAACTTTAAAATACACATAATAACAATATTTAGTCACTTCCGGTTTGACCGGGAGCAAACCTAACTTTTGTAATTTAAATAAAAAAACTTGTGTGTGTACTTATGTACGCGCGTTAAAAGTTATACTTCTTTGGCGTTAGTAAGAAAACAAAAAGACCGTAAAAAAAATTGAAAAAACAATTATTAAAGGTTTATATATTAAATTTATATAAAGCAACAAAACATTTTATTGGTGGTAAAGGTCCAACTAACGAAAATCCGGATCCAGTTTCTTCAACAATTAGTAAGGTTACGTAAGTACTTAATTGTTAATTTTGGAGTAAAACATTTATTTTACTCAAGTAATTACCCATTGATTGATTTTTCAGTAAATAAACATAAATAAAAAAAATATATAACCCGTTTGTTACTAAAACATTTCAATTTGTGATATTTAATTAAATTTATCTTAATTATCAAGTATTTTTAAATCATATTTCAGTCTAAAATAAATGTTAAAATTATTATTTTAAACATTTGTTTTCAGAGTTCTAAAGTACCGCTACATAATAACTAGACTCTGTTTACTAACCTGTCAATTAATTCATTTTTTCTGCCTGAAATTTTTAAATTTCGCCTAGCAAGCCAACGTTTTAATGTTGCTACATTATTATCCTTGACATTTGTGAATTTTAATTTTGCTCCCGGAACGTCGTCTTCCGTCAAAAACATTTTTCTAATAGGTTCTTTTACATGTATGCAAATGGGAATTTTTTGAACTTGAGGAAAAAGGTTCATTATAAAACATGCTTGAAACAATTCATCAAAAAAATAAATTTTAGAGTTGCAAGTTATCAATAATTTACAATTAATAATTGTAAATACATTAATTACAATAGATAATTGTAAATACATGAATAACAATAGATAATTGTAAAATATTTTGATCATTTATTGAAATTTTTTTTAATTTCTCATTAAAAATAATTTAAATTGTTTCTTATTATTTATTCTAAATAATTGTTACTCATAAAATATTCAATTATTTTTTATTTAAATTAATGAACATTCTAATTAGTATCTTGTTCAATTCGGATTTTAATTACTTAATTTAATTTATCACAATGTAAGAAAAATTGATAAATAATATTACCATTCACAATTAAGTATTAATATTAATGAACTGTTTTACATAAACTGGCTTTTCTGTCGATTTTAAAAATAAAAACGTGTGGGATACTTTACGTTGTCTATTATTCTGGACTTCTCTAACAACATTTATGATTGGGGAGAAACCCCTAAGCAATGGCTGACATCTACTTTTGTACTTATACCTAAGAAACCAAACCCAAGAGAATGCTCAGACTAAAAACATTGATTTTGACGATGTGAGAATAATAAGCAACCTATACTGGGGCTAAAGAGCGAATACAAAGGTAGAAAACCAGCCAACAGAGAAAATGGAAATCCGTCGTGGTGTAAGACAAGGATGCATCCTATCGCCAATACTATTCAACCTGTATAGCAAATCCATTTTTAAAGAAACCTTGCAAGAAGAAACGGAGAAGTTATAAATAATATGCGATATGCTGATGACACCGTCTTGTTAACGAGCAATCAAAGAGACATACAACATCTACAGAAATTAAATGATCGATGTAACGAATACGGTCTAAAGATAAATCTTAAGAAAACTAAGTTAATGGTAGTTACAAAGTTCCCCCAAAATCACAACCATGTAAACGTATCAGTAGCAGATATCTTAATAGAGAGAATGTGCAGTCATACAGATACCTGAGAGCCTGGATAGAACAATCGGGTGACGAAACAAAAGAAATAAGAACAAGAATAGAGATAGCCAGGTCAACATTTACGAAAAGGAAAAAGTTGTTTACCAGTCGAGATATCAAGATTGGACTTAGGATGAGGATGCTGCGTTGTTACGTATTTTCCGCGCTTTTGTATGGAGTGGAGGACTCTCAAAAATAATCACACGGACAAACTACAAGCGTTTGAGATGTGGTCCTACCGTAGAATATGGCGTATACCCTGGACAGAAAAGATCTCTAATGTTGAAGTCCTAAATCGGATGAATAAGGAATGTGAAGTCATTAACACCATAAAAAAGAGAAAGCTTTAATATTTAGGTCATTTACTGAAAGGACCCAAATACGCACTTCTCCGGTTAATATTTCAGGGAAAGATTGGTGGAAGGAAAACCTAAGGGACTGGTTTAATTGTAGCAATGTTGAACTCTTCCGAGCTGCAGTCAATAAGGTCCGGATAGCTGTGATGAAAGCAAACCTCCGGTAGGAGATGCACTATAAGAAGATGATCTGAAAGATAAAGAAACAGTTAAGCTAAATATCGTTTTATTTACCTCTAGTTAAGCATTATCTAATAGTTGAAGTTATCTATCACTTCGATTAGTAGTTATCCTGTGGTTAACCTTCAAAAACCTTATTAGGTCTGAAGTATTTGGTTTAACAAGATTTTAAATATTTACAAAAATTAATAATAATAAAATGTTAAACATAAAAATTTTATTCGGAAATTGAGAATGATAAAATTAAAAACCTTATGTCATGAGAAACAAACCAAATTATTTTGAAACTTGGAACGATTTTGATTTTTTTTTGTTTGCCTTTGCAAAAACAAACTAACACGATTTTATTAACCATGATTAAAAATACATACATAGTCACGCCTTTTTCCTGCATGGGTAGGCAAAGACCACTTCCTTTCAATTGCTACAGTTCTCACACACATCCTTTATCAGCGTTTTCATACATGCTTGTCGGTTGTTGGTACTCTTGACCTGGGCTTTCTTCAAAGCAATATTGATCTGATCGAGGTACGTTCGCCGAAGTCGACCTTTACCGACTTGCCCCTTCACACACGCCTTATAAATCTGTTTCTTTAATCTTTTTTCATCCATTTTCTTTAGTTGTATAAACCATGCAAGCATTCCTTCATCTATCTTTGTAGCCACATTTTTTTTTACATCACAACGTTCCTTTAACTCACTATTCTTCACTCTATCCATCAGAAGTAAGTTGAAATATGTATATAGATTTAAAACGATGTCATATCTTTCGTCTACCTGCCACTTGATTTTCTTTCTATTAGATACTTAACACATACCCGAGTGTAAAGAAACCCAATTTGTTGTTATCCTATAGAAACTCTATCCAAAAGTACAGAAATCAGCCATAAGTAAGCTTTGGAATCAGATGAAGTCAGTTAATTTTTTATTTGATAATTCAACTTAATTTTCAATTTAAAGCTGTAGAGAAAAATTCAAAATGAATAGGTTCTTTTCCGGTCAAACTAGAAGTGTCACTGAATATTATTATTATCATAAACATATAATAATGGCGTGGGGTGCTTTGTATGACATTTTCAAACTAACTCTGCGTTTCGGAATAAAAGCACCCCACGCTTTTGGAACAGTGACATTAATTTTCTCGTCATAAATTATTTTCCTATATTAAGAATTATTTTTTACTTTTAGTTTGAGTAACTCTAAAAGCATGTTTTTTAGTTTTTTTAAACTATAATTTTTTGAGATAACGATGTCAATGTCGAAATTCTCTCAGGAGACCTCATTTCACGTTCTAATCCAACGTCAAGCGCTAGCAAAATGGAATTCTAAAAGGACTGAATTATTGTATAACAGTCGAATAGCGTTGTGTTAAGGACTGTTTGTTTTTATTAAGCCTTTTGTTGCAATAATTTTGTTTTTTAAAGAAAATTGTTGTATTAAATGATTATATAGTGACTTTTACAATATATGCTATAACGCATTATACGATCATTTTTTTTAAAATGATATAATACTTTATAAGCAAGTTTATACAATATCAAAAATATCATTTTATAATACGTTTATAATTCGTTTCAAAATCTGCGTTATAAGACTAAAGTGACTTTTGCATTAAAATATTTTATTCAAATAACAATGCCATGGTGATATGAGCTACTTTCCAAATAATAAAACAGTGTGCTCTATGGTGTTTTCATACATGGTCAAACAAAAAATTCTTGTTACCATATTTAGAGAATTATATTGTGAAATAATTTTCATATGAAGTAATACACTATTAAAACAATTAAAAAAAGGTAATTTTACGATTTTTTATTTTATTATTTTTTTAAGTATCTACTTGAAACTTAACCAAAATTAAAGCGCTTTATTTTTTGCCAAACATATACCTACAATCTATCAGTAAGATTTGCGGCGCATCAAAATTTGTGCTATACAAACCTTCCAAATGATTTTATAATTTTCACTACCGATGTCCGCCCAAGCGGCCCAAGTACTTTTAATAAGTCTCCATTTTTACAATAAAATGCATGATGCACTTTTAAATTAAAATATATTTGGTTGTAATATTCTTCACTAAAAAATAAAATGATTTTTTATAGTAGTTGTATAAATGAGCATAAAACAATCGTATAAAAGTTGTATTAAGGTGTTTAAAACAGTCACATAAGAGTTGTTTAAACTTTTAATAGAACTCTTATACTACCAAGAATTTTGGTATCCTATAAGATATATCTTGTAGCTGTTTATACAAACCTTATAGAATTTAATTTGCTACTTGGGAAGGCACAATTAGATACAATTATTACTTTCTTGACACGTATGAATGATTAAAATTTAAATGTTAGTCCTGCTCTGATCGCAACTATACAGAGGCTTCAAATTTTACACCGAACAGTTGTTTTTAATTTGCCGTGGCGAAATTTATGTACGCGATGCGCGTTGGAAAGTGCAGACATTTTTAAGAAAAGACTAATTTGCGGTAGCCTGACGAAATTAGATTTTAAACGGCTAACGATCTAGCAAGCGTTGAAAAATGAGGCAAAAAAACAAACGCAACTCGCGGCACTTGTATATATTCGTCCCCGGTGACAGTCGAGCTTAAGCTCCTATTTATTTAGGTCCTGTTTTGCGTCAAACGATTAGAGGGGCGTATAAGTGACATTAATTTCTGTTATAAACGACATATAAGAATTCTTAAGCACTAAATTTAATCTAGTGAGACTCGGAATGGATTTATGGTTGTTCTTGTTGTATTTACAGCGGTTTAATTGGTTTAAAATGTTTTAGGATTTTGGAGAGAACATTAAAGAAACAATTCGCTTCAAAGGAATATACAAAAAGAGAAAATTACTAACTTTGTACTTGCATTGCTTCTTTATACATAAAAGATTGTAATAAAAATAGTAAAACGGTCGTTTGTTGGCTATTATTGTCGTAATTTCAAACACATACGTGAGTTTTTTTACACTCTGAGAGTCGTCACATTGAACGATACCTTCTTGAATTCAAACTACTAGATTTAAAAAAAATTTTGTTTTCTTTTTTCACAGAAACAATCGCAAATTCAAATACTTCTTTTTTGTTATTATCATGTCACAACTAAAGAATAATAAGGCACCAGGACCAGATGGAATCCTTGCTGAAATGCTAAAAGAGGAAAAAGAAGAACTCATTGGAACACTAAGGAATCTTTTTATTCAGTGCCTGCATAAAGGAGAAATACCCGAAGAATGAAATGAAAGTATTACGATCTTGTTATTTAAAAAAGGCAACAAAAAGGATTTAAAAAATTACAGACCCATCTCATTACTGTCTCAAACCCATAAACTTTTCATGAGAATTATTAACTACAGACTAACACACAAAATGGATTCATATCGACTAACGGAAGAGGCAGGTTCGGAAAAAGATATAGCACCACTGACCACCTCTTAACAATTAGAACATTAATAGACAAAGCTAACGAATATCACCTACATCTGCACTTAGCCTTTGTCGATTACGAAAAATCCTTCATCGATTACGAAAAAGCCTTTGATAGCGTTTAAATGTGGGCAATAGAAAGAGCTTTAAACAACTATAGAATAGACTCCAGATATAGAATGCTAATGCATAATATTTACAAAAATGCAACAATGACAATACAACTGGAAAAAACCACAAAACCTATACCAATTAAGAGAGGAGTGCGACAGGGAGATGTTATTTCCCCTAAACTATTTACATTAGCACTAGAAGATGTCTTCAGAGCAATGGACTGGACCAACATGGGACTAAACATAAATGGGAAGAACTTTAACCACCTGAGATGATGTAGTAATAATAGCATCTACCTTTGAACAATTACAAACTATGCTCGCCGAACTAGCAATAGAATCCGAAAAACTAGGTTTAAAAATGAATTACACAAAAACAAAACCGATGACAAACACACAAGATAATAGATGCCTAACGGTAGACGGCACGAAAATAGAAGCGATCAACGAGTACGTATACTTGGGACATATAATAAAAATAAACAAGGAAAATCAAATAGCGGAGATAAAAAGAAAGGTGAAATTAGCTTGGGCAGGATTTGGGAAACTAAATGGGTCCCAAAAAACCAGAAAATCCAACAATACTTAAAAACAAGAGTATTCGATCAATGTATACTCCCGATTCTTACATACGCATGCCAAACGTGGACCTTGACTAAAGCAAACATGGATAAAATAGTGAAGACACAAAGAGCCATGAAGAGGTCAATGCTAGGAGTAAAATTAAAAGATAAAAAAAAACAACTGGATAAGAAACAAAAAAAAGTTAAAGACTCAGGACAACATATAGCCAAGCTAAAATGGAGCTTCGCAGGTCATATCGCCAAACAAAAAGACAACAGATGGAATACCGCTAAACAACAATGGAGACCATGGATGGGAAAAAAAACAAGAGGAAGACCCCAGATGTGATGGGACGACGACATCAAAAAGATAGTAGGAACACATTGGAAACGAAAAGCACAAAACAGAAATGATTGGAAAATACTAGGGGAGGCCCATGTTCAAAACTGGACGAATTAAAGGGCAAAGAAGAAGAAGAATATGTCTGTACCAGTGGTGTAGCGTGGGGGGTGGGCGATCACAATAAATAATAATTACAGGTCTACTAAAATTGGGGTTTTGTTTGTTATTGGGCAGCTAAGCATCATTTCCAACATAATTTTCTGCATTGAATCCTAATCCGTGGTCAGAGTTTATGTACACAGGATTATACTAAATTTATTTGGTTTTTAAAGAGAAACTTCTTTGGATTCGTTGTAATTTTAAACACGATGGAACGAAAATGCGTCAGGATAAAGAAAAAAACACATAAATGCATAGGATAAGGTCGGCGAGAGAATGAGATAGAATACATTACACATTATTTTATATTCTCGGTCTTCTCTTTGTGCCATGCTTCGAAGCGGTCTGCGTCCCCACTACTCTACCGTCGTATACGGGCCCGTACACGTACAATCGGACGTACACTATATGTTCGGACGGACAAATTTTTTATCCTTTTAATATAATTTTATTTTATCAAACAATTTTTTTTATAAACTAGGTAGTGTGAGTGTTTTGGCATTGTCTATTTTAATTAAGAATTATGCCAAACAATAGTGTTAAACTGTCATAATTTATTGACAGCTAGACAATGTAGGAAGATATTTAAATATTTTGAAAATAGGCTGTGAAATATAACCACAATTTTAAATAGGTTTGTTTACTATTTGACATTTGTCATTTTGTAAAGTAAAAATGGGCTGGGGATTAGTCACACCGTTAAAAATTCGGGAATTGATTGTTAAAAAAAATAAAAAAGGCAAGTCAATGTCTCAAATTGCTTCTGATCTTGCATACATACATACACAAAGTAACGCTTTTTTCCCATAGGGGTCGGCAAAGACCCCTTCTTTTCACTTGCTACGGTTCTTACACACATCTTTTGCTTCCTCTACTTTCATCAGTGCTCTCATACATGCTCGTTGGTTGTTGGTACTCTTGACCTGGCCTTTCTTCAAAACAATGTTGATCTGATCGAGATATGTTCTCCGAGGTCGACCTCTACCGACTTGTCCATCCACACTCGCTTTATAAATTTATTTCGTCAATCTTCCTTCATCCATCCTTTCTACGTGTTTTAACCATCTAAGCATTCCTTTATCTATCTTTGTAACCACATCTTCTTTTACACCACAGCGTTCTCTTATCTTACTATTCTTTACTTTATCCAACTGAGTCACTCCGGCTATACTTCTCAGACTACTCATCTGCGCAGCATTAATCCTATTTTTATGCTTCTTTTGCCAAACCCAACATTCATTACCATACATAAGTGTAGGAACCAACACACCTCTATGCACCGCCAGACGTGCCTTTTTTGACACTTTCTGGCTATTCATAAAGCTATGCAGTGCCCCATTCATTTATTTTCCAGCCAACACCCTTCGCTCAATGTCACTGTCATACTTTCCATCTCTCACAAACTTTCAATCCAAGTACACAAATTCATTTACTTCTTCCACTCTTTCCCCCTTAATCGAGACTCCACATTTTGTCATATTTTCTTCTCTTGCAAAAACCATTACTTTCGTTTTGCTTACATTTATTTTTATCCCTTTGATTTTCAGGGCATTATGCATAACATTAACCATCGCCTGCAACTTCTTTTCAGATAACTCTAATATGACCTGATCATCGGCGTAAAGAAGGCATTTGACGATCAAATTATTCATTTTTAATCCACACGCACTCTCTTTTATATCTTTTAAACAATTGTCTACGAATAAGTAAATCAGCCATGGCGAAGCCACACATCCCTGTCTCACACCTTTTTCGATGTTAAACCAGTCCGTGCAAGCTCCGTTTATCCTGACACAAGCACTTCTAGCCAAGAAGTTTTTGACTATACCTCGTAATGAAAAGAACTGATCCATACATCTCCTTCCTCTTCTAAACATCCCATAACGGCCTTGCACCAGTCGTCTGGTACGCTACCACTTCTCCAACAAAGGTTAAAAAGGCGGTACAGTAGTCTAGCTACCACATTTTGTCCAGTTTCAGCATTTCAACTGTTATCCTGTCGTACCCAGCAGATTTACCCAATTTCATACTGTTTAACGCTTCCACAATTTCTGTCACACTAATTTCACTTTTATTGCAACTGTTACTCATGTCTCCAAATGGGGCCTGTACTTGTGTATCCTACTTACTTACTTACTTACTTATTGCTTCCATCTCTTTAATATGCATTCCTCTCCTTTCACCATACTACCATCTTGGTTTCTGATTCTTTTCAATTGCGAGGTAGTATTTTTATCTCTGGCCGCTCTTATGGATTTCCAGAAGAGTTTAATATCGTTTTGGAAATCGTCAGATAACCTTTTATCAAATTCATCTTTATCACTCTTCTTCTTTCTTGCCACAACCTCTTTTGCCATACCTTTTAACCTTTTATACTCATTCTTTGCCTTGTTTACATTCTCAATTGTTGCCTTTTGCGTTTTTTGATTGGATTTTGTAGCCAGCCAATCCAATCAGTCTTTCTTCTTCTCTGACACTGCTTTTTGAACCTCTGCGCAAATTTTCTGTAACTTACATCCTTTCCTTTTTTTACTTACACCACATACTTCAATAGCAATATCCACGATTCCTTCCTTAAATGGCTTCCACAATTCTTCAACCTCACATGCTTCATCTAAACTGTCAAATTTATCGGTCAATTTACTAACGAACTCCTCTTTTATATTTTCTTCTTGCAAATTCTAAATTTTCATACGCTCTAGTACACTACTTGATTCCTGCACACGATGGCGCCACTGCTTAAAGAGACCTCTTAATCGGCTCATTACTAATAAGTGGTCTGTGTCAATACCTGCACCGCGGTATGCCCGAGTGTCCATTACTTTCTTTTTTAATATTTCATCCACAATTACAAAATCAGTTATACTTCTCTGGTGTCCTTACTGTCCTGTGTACAAATGGATCCTTTTATGGTTAAATATTGTGTTTGTTACCACAAGATTTCGCTCCAAACATACTTCAAGTAGACTTTCTCCGTTTTCATTTACTCTGCCGTCACCGTACATTCCCAGAACACTGTCATATCCATCACGCTTTACTCCTACCCAACCATTAAAATCTCCTAAAATTACAATTCTTTCATTCTGGTTACACTTATTTAAAATATCTGTCACACTATCCCAAAACTCCCGCCTCTCGTTTTGGGCTTTTAAAGATTGGTTCCACTGCGCATCTTGTGGGGCATATAACCCTAGCAAAAAGATACGAGTAAGACCAAATTTCAGCCTCCTCCAGAGGAGTCTTGGGCTTACACATTGAAAGTCTGCTGGTTTCCGGAACTCCTGACCAGTAGGCTGTATAGGGTCCATGTGTTGTGGTTTCACATCCTTTTCGCTTGGTTTCATTTAAACAAAGAACATCAATCCGTCCTTCTTTTATCATAGTGTAAATTTGATTAATTTTATCACTTAATCTTTCCCTCACATTCAAAGTAGCACAGGAAGCATGATATGACAGGTGGCGACGCCTATCGCTATCGTTTTGGTTATAGTCAATACGACTATTACTCGTAGCTTCCCATGAGATAAATACAATTTATACTTAAATAAATACATAACAAATTAAAATTAAAGTTTAATAAATGTAAAAGAAAATCTTAATCTGGCAGGACAAATAAAATTTTAAATCTTTTAGGAAATATATTAAGCGCACTTACGAAAAACTCCAGCAAACAAATTTATACTAAAAATAAATATATGGTAGATTTAACCAAGCCAGATTTAAATTAAATGTCAAAAAAATTCAAGTCGACAGACAATAGAAAATTGGTGAATAGTCAATTAAATTATTGGTCTTAGGGATAAAAACGATCTATTGAATTCTTTTATTTGCTGTAATAGAGAACTTCCCGCGAATGTACAATATGTAATGGTTTTTGGTTTCCTTCTTTTTTTTTATGAATTATATTAAAAGTCCGAGAAATATAATTGATAGTAAAACGCAATAAATAAAATATTTAAAAAGTCGCTTATGTGTCAGATGCTTTTTTGGACTCTGGCAACCAAGTCGTTTTATTTGAAGGCTTTCTGATATTTTTCTTTTATTTATTTGCCAGCTTAACTTCTACTGGGAATATTCTCAAAGCCCTAGCATCTCTTACTTTCTTTTCTCTGTTTTTTTTATTTGTATGTTGTTTTTATATGTTTTTGTTGGCCGTTTGGTTCTAATAGCTCTTCTACTTATCGGGACAATTAAATTGTGTTTACTATCGGAAATATTATTATCTTTCACCGGAGCGACTTTAACACGACTAACGTATTTGACGTTTCTGATCTTAAAATATCAAAATCAACAATTGGAGACATCAGTAAGAAACACAGGAAAACTGGTAATTTAACTGCTCGTGGTATAAGTACTGGACGTCCACAATTAGTAACTAAAAGAAATAAAAGACTTTTGGTAAATATTTGCAAGGCTAAAAGAAGATGAGCGAAATTACCTCTTTTTAAAATCAGCAAACTGGGTTAATTTTTGGAAGAGAGTTTTGTCGAAAGTGGACTCATAAATCTGGGCTTAGTTTTTATAAGGTGCTATAAATGTTGCTTAAATAATTCTTGACATTTGAGTATTTGTTTGCAGACGAAAGAAAAACCTTTGTTAACTCAATAGCACAAAAGAAACGTCTTTCTTGTGCTATAAAATGGGTTTTGTGGACTAATGAGGGCTAGATTAAACAGATATTTAGCGGTAAGTCAAAATTTGATATAAGTTTGGGTGATTTTAAGAAAGCGTGTTATTAAATTACATTACATTATAGATGGTACGGGAAATGCGCATAAATATCAAAATATTTTAACGGAATATTTATTACCAAGCATTCAAGAGTTACATCCTAATGGGGGTAATATAATTTTTTAACAAGATGGTTTATCTTCACACACTGCTAGATCAACAAAAACATGGCTTGCAGATAATGAGATTAACACCTTACACTGGCCTTCAAACAGCCCAGACCTCAACATAATTGACACTATGGCATAAAATGAAACAGTGCCTTGGAAATAATCCCAAACGCACTATTCCGGATCTACGTATGAAACTTCAAAAAATTTGGGACTCATTTTCTGCTGAAGAATGCCAAAAGCTTGCGACAACAATGCCCTTGCGTATAAAAGCCGTAATCAAAGCTCGAGGGGATGTTACGCCATATTAAAATAACTGAAATTTTTTGTTGAGAAACAACTAAAAATTTGTTCATTCAATTTTCATTGTTTTTTAACTTTTGTTGTTGTGACAATTTTTTTTGTATTCAGTTACTCTTTTGTTTAAGATGATTAAATGTTGAAAATGTACCAGACATACAAAATTGAAAAATATCAAAATATTTTATATAGTTGTTTGATTTTAATACCGTCCGAACATATAGTGTTAGGGCTCGTATTAACAGAATTCATAACGAAGCGATCGAAATTATCAATCTTCTCTTTTAATTTTCAGAGTCTACGCGCTGATTTCGCAGATGTAAGTTCTGACAGAATTACAATAAAATCCAACTTCTTGATACTCTCGGAGACATGGCTGGATAATGATGATTATATTGATATTCCTTCATCTATTTTGTAAAAATGTATACTAAAAATATTTGTTTACATTGAATCGAAAAATTTCTATCTTTAGTAAAATGCTACTTTAAGTAATAAAAAACCAATCGATCAATCGCACTCTCTTTCTCTGTCTGTTTACTACCTCGATAGTGTATTTATCTCATCTTAAAATTAATCAGAATACTAAGTTTCACTTCTACCGCGCGTGAACTAACCCTTTCTTGTAAAGTTACGATAATTTTATGAAATATGTATATCTCAAGTCTTGAGCATTTACATTAACCTATTTTGGAGTCTATAAGTATGAATATAAAGTCAAAAAATTGAAATTTTCGATCCTAAATATACAAAAATCGATACAAAATTTCATACATATGGGCGAGATGCAAATATAGTGGACTGTATGTACTGATAAGAGATGCAAAAAATTAATGATTAAACGACAATGGCAAATTTGAAATGGTACATTTAAAAAATCTTAGACCCACCTCGGTTTAGCCAGAGTGCCTTTTTATTCTTTCTTTTTACACTGATGAACTCACTCATAGAGAGATATATCGGTTTTACCGGTAACTTTGAAAAAAACTTCACTTTACTTTTGGTCTTGTTGTCCGTCTGACAGCGTTATTTTAGTAAAATGTGGATCTCTTTATGAAGTTAAATTTCATATGCATGATGCAAATAGAAAAAAAGACCAAAACAATTTTGTACATCCTGTATATAGCCTAAAAACTAATTTTTGTGTACATAACCTAAAAATATCTTAAAACAATAACGTGATGGTCCAATTCTGACCTTGGATTCGGATTCTACGTAGCAAATTACTACATAAATGGCTCTCTAGCAGCCCTCAACAACCTTGTAAATCTGTATAATACCTCATCATCATCATCAACAGCTATAGCAACAGTAAGATAGAATGGTCAAGTTAAAAATTAAGTGGTTTTTCTTCAAAATCCAATTAAGATGGCCCAAATACAGCCAGATATGAAAGAAATCCCATAGAGGTTCTGCACACGTGCTAATAACACACCGTCCCAACAACTTTCACCGACACCTGACTTCGAAGACTCTCAACACACGACTCCCGCTCCTAGGCCAGAAATCAAGAAAAATGGCGCGGAATAAACGTCAACCCACAATCTTCTCAAGTCCGTGCTCCACAATCGCCTCGTCCGTGTGGATATCCAGCCCCCATCCACACAGAAATTGCAAACCAAACAATAATCCTACCCCTACAAGATATGCAACATTATCTACAACGAATGATATATTAGAGTTACAACACAGTACGGTATGCAACCCTACTTACGAGTAACTAACGAATACGAAACCATCTGAGAACCGTAGAAGGAAAAAATAGGCACGTGACAAAGTCTAACTCCTCTTTGTATTTTTATTTTTTCCGTTTTGCTTTCTGTTGTTATTTGCGATGTTGCGTTATCGTTATACTGAATGAGTTTCGTGTATCAATCATCAACTCTGTTGTTGCTTAAAGCGTTGAGGATTGCCCATATTTCTACAGAGTCAAATGCCTTCTTCAAATACATTGCGATACA
Source organism: Agelastica alni (assembly GCA_950111635.1). NCBI lineage: Eukaryota > Metazoa > Arthropoda > Insecta > Coleoptera > Chrysomelidae > Agelastica > Agelastica alni. Next base: position 58,842,475 of record OX467711.1, on the reverse strand, counting down.
GATTGTTATTTTGTATTCGTTTGATTTTTCGATTAGTGTTCTTATTGCTTTTATATTGTCTATGGTGCTATAACTATTTCTAAATCCTGATAATGCTGATAATGCTGATAATGCCTAATACCTTGTAATCTGAACGAAAGATATTAAACATTTATTTTTGTGGCACCTACAATTCGGGTCAATTAAAATGTGCACGGAACTTTTCATTATTTAATCTCTGACGGTATCGGGAAATACCATTTCTTTAAGTGAGTCTACATGTTCGACATACACTCAGTCCAAAAAGTCCCCATACACTACATATTTTTATATATTTTTTTTAACCAACTAACTGGAACTACGAAAAGTAAAATTCATTTAATTATTTCAGGCCTAACCAATAAAAAATGTATTAAAAAAAAGCTACAAAATATTTTATTGAATTATTACATCATAATTTAGAAATATTTAACAAATACTATGTCAAAAAAGTACATAGTAAACCAATACAAATCAACTGTTTCGTATAAGATTCGACCCCGCTCCGGTCGACCTAAGAAATAAACTCTACGTGAAGAGGCCAGTATTGCTAGAGAAATAGGTAAAGATTTAAATAAAAGTGCACCCAAAATTGCAAAAGAAGTTAGAGAAGGATTTTCGAAAAACATTTGTCCGCACAATGTGAGAAATTGTTTACACAGGGCAGGTTATAATGAACGTGTAGCCAGAAAGAAGATGTTTATTTCAGAAATGTATTGCAGAAAGCGGTTAGAGTTTGCTAGGGAATACATTTCAAAGCCTCAGGAGTTTTAAAAAACCATTATTTTTAGTAATGAAACTAAGATAAATCTTTTTGGGTCTGATAATAGAACTAAAGTCTGAAGAAAGAAGAATACAGCATTAAACATTGAAAATATTTGTTCTACGGTAAAACAGGGTGGTGGAAATGTTCTGCTTTGGGGATGCATGTCTTTAAGAGGAGTAGGAAATTTAGACTTTATTGATGGTACAATGAATCAGCATGTTTATATAAACGTTTTTAGGAAAAATATGCAAGAAAGTGTCTAGAAATTGGGACTCGAAGGAAGGTCCAACAGGACAGTGATCGTAAACATACTGTAATAATGGTTTACGAATGGATGATCCATAATGTGCGACAGCAGCTTCATACCCCTCCACACGAAAGTACGAACTTAAAGCCCAAATTCTGAATGGCACTTAGCTTACTCTTTTCAGAGAAGTTAAATATTTGGGCGTAATAATCAACCAAAAACTGACATGGAACAGCCAACTCAACCACATTCTTTCCAGAGCTATAGCGGCAAGCTTGTCTGGAAATCACAGGGGCAACATTCACGTGTTCTACTGCAGCCGCAGAGTTAATGCTGAACCTTCCACCATTGCACTTATGTGTAATGAAAGAAGCAGCAATTAGTGCCTTCAAACTGAGCCAGACAATAAATCTTAGAGCAAAAAATCGGAATGGACATTTGAAGATTTTGGAAAATATTTCCCTAGAATTCATGTCTAAGCCGACAAATATTATGCCAGTTAGGAACGACTTCGAAATGCAGTTTTAAGTGGTTATAAAAAACCACAAAGTTTGCACAGGGAACGGACCTCAACTAGGAAGGGATGCTGTAGTGTGGTACACTGATGGATCCTAGATGGATAAAGGGTTGGAGTGGGCGTTATAGGGCCAAATTTTAGGCTCTTAAAACCCCTTGGTAACACCCCAACCATCTTTCAAGCAGAATTATATGCCATAGTGGTATGTGCCCAGGAGTACATCTAAAGAAACACCCAAAGGGCAGATCTCTATATTTTATTAGATAGCCAAGCAGCACTAAAAGCTCTGAAGTCATACACTTGTTAGTCTAAGCTAACTTGGGACTGTAAACAATCCCTGAGACAACTGGCAGCGAACAATCAGGTTACTCTGATGTGGGTTCCGGGTCACAAGGGAGTTAAAGGCAACCAAGAAGCAGATTGCCTTGCCAAATAAGGGACAAATACACAATTTTCCGACCCAGAACCCTTTTGTGGACTTTCCAAAGACCACTTGAAAGAAGAGGTTCGACGCTGGGAAACAGATGAAATGAAATCTCACTGGCATAAAGTGCAAGGACAAAGACAACCGAAAAGGCTAGTAAGCCTTTCGCCAAGGAAAGCTAAACATCTTCTAGAGTTTGACAAGAAAGACTTGAAACTGGTGACAGGGCTTCTCACTGGACACTGCCCTCTAAGGTATCACCCTAAAAAGATGGGAAAAACAGAGAGTGATTGTTGCCGCTACTGCGAGAACTTCGTTGAAACTGCAGAACTTTTGCTTTGCGAATGCCCAGCGCTTTCTGCAAGAGGCTTAAGTTTCTGGAAGGGGCTTTCCTCAAGCCCTTTGATGTCAGAAACTTAGCTGCCAGGAAACTGATAAACTTTGCTTGAAGTCTCGGAATCACGGGCCTCGAATAGATTAAGGGTTATGCACAAAAGATCTGATAGGTCGAGGTGCTTAAGAGGTTGCATAGCCTTCACGACCCCCCCCTACAATCTACAATCTACCCCTCCACAATCAACCGATATTAACCCCACCGAACATTTGTGGAATGATCTTAAACGGAGCATTCGCAAATAAGAAACAGTTAAAAAATAGAATAATACACGAATGGAAGACCATACCTCCAGAAATTACTAAAAAGCTGGTTGCAAGGAGGTCAAAAAAATTACAAGAGGTTATTAATGCAAACGAAGGTCCAACTAAATATTAGGTTAAAAAATATTGTAATTTTTTGTTAAATTAATATTGATTATTGTTAAGTGTGTGGAGACTGATAATATTTCATAAAAAGAGATAGTTTTAGAAAACAAAAATAGGAATTGGAGAATTTTAAACTTGTGTCAGTACATAAGTATAATATCAAACAGCCAGGCTGCTTTAAAAGCACTGAGCTCCAACAAGATAAATTATAAACTTGTATGGAATTGCATCGAATTCTTAGAGTACCTTGGTGCGAACAACAGGGTGACCCTACTGTGGGTACCTGGGCACCAGGGGGTGGAGGGAAAAAAAAAAGCCGATACCCGTCAAAAACAGGGGGCCGAATCTGCGTTCCCTGGAACAGAACGGGTTTTGGAGTCACCACAAGCGCCGCCAAAACTATTTTGTACTGGTCCGATATACCAGGGTTAACTTACTTGAAGGCGTTTTTACCGAAACGCTCGAGAAACACAACTAAGCAGATCATAAAATGGAGCAAAAATGACCTGCGAATTCTAACGGGACTGCTTACAGGAGAATGTCGTCTAAGATACCACCTCGGAAGGATAGGTCTGAACCAACAAACGGACTGTCGGTTTTGCTGTTGGAAGACGAAACTGCTGAACATATACTATGTTCATGCCCCAGCTTGGGAAGAATAAGGTTCAACAAATTTAGTTACACTAACCTATAACGTACCGATTTTAAAAAATATCACCCTACACAACCATGAACTTCGTGAGAAGGGCTGGATTGTGCGGTGAACTGTAACCTCTAGGGGTGAGCCACAATAGACCTACTAAAGGTCCATGCCCCACTCACATGATACCTAATCTTACCTGCATGTTAGAAATATTTGTATGTCAATATTTCATAAAAAGAAAAATGGGAATTGGAGAATTTTAAACTTGTGTCAGTATATAGAGAATAGCATTAAAGACGCTATAACAGAGAAAAATTATTGTTAGTAATAATCAAGCATTGTTTATAACAATTGAATATTGTTACTAACAAATGATTATTGAGTGTAATTATTAAAAAAAAATTTTTAATTGTTATAAACAATTGAAAATAACAAAGTTAAATTGTTTTTAATAACAATTTTAATAATAATTATTATAACAACAAAACATATGATATTATTTCCACTGGGAAGTTAGTCGTGTGGACCTCTTGAGTCGCACCCAGACCACCGGAGAGCACTGATATTTTTAGAATGAATTTGCTATTCAAATTAGCAATATTTCTTAACTTTTGTAAATATTTATTACTTACTGGCATTTATTTTGTTCAAATAAAAATGGATTAGAGTTTAAACTTAACATAAAAACTTCTTTTATGTGCTTACGAATATTTTATTTAGCGGGGTTTAGGATGAACAAGTTATTAATAAAATAAATTGTATTTAGGTATCACACATTATTTAATTTTTTTTAATTTCCCAATTTTTGGCAATCTATAATAATTATTATAATAAGCAAATTGTGTGATAATACAATTCAGTTGACATGCTTGACAGAAATCCAGTGATTACTACCTCTTACAGCTATAATTAATAAATAGATTAGTTTGTTTTGTCTATTGGGGATACACTAAAACTCGTTAAAACCTATTAATTAGGTCGTATGGATCATAACGCTTAAGTCTGCGCTAGGCTGCTGGTTGTACCATGAGGATAGATGTCAGTCTATTTGAATGATATCTTAATCTATTTTTATAGCTTCTCTACGCGCCGGCCAGCAACAGGGAGGAAATCCAGATAAGGGTTATAGAATTTGTAGGATGTTGTATGTTTCTGTCTCTGTTAAATCTCGCCGTGCCTCGATTCGATGTTGAATCTTCGATTGTGAGTTATAGAATGGTCATCCTGTCCATTACACTTTGGTTTGTTTTGTAAGGAAATAAAAACTATATAATTACCCTGTTTAGTTTATTCCAAAGCTATACAAGAGACGCCATTTTTTCGTCCATTTAAAATATGATCAATTTACAAATTTAGGTCTCTTTTATCCTGTAAAATTTTGTCCACCTAAACTGTATTTTTTCCTTAATAGGATTCACATTTTATTTTATTACCGCAGTAAAAATGAACATTTTTGTTAAAACTTAAAAAATAATGATACATGATACCACGTGGGTTTTCTAAGCGAAGCTTGCTTGTTCTCTCTGCGAAGACGATGGACGAAGTCACCAAACGGAAGTCGTCAAAATAGTTTAGTAATAGCAGCGCTGATGTCAGCTTTTCTAATTGGTTTTGCTTGTGACTTTATATATGATAGTTTGCCTATAGCAAAACGCCTAATCTTAGAAAACCGAGTGAATAATTGGTTGCCTATAGCACGCGTCTATCGGCTGTAATAATGGGGTTTTTAAATTAAGGAATGGATTAAAGGACATTCTACAGTTTAAAATAGGAAATTTTTAACACATTGGCAACCAGCAAAAACAAGTAAATACAAAAAAATAAGAATTGAGAGTAATGTGATGAACGAAGGACCAGGTGTTTGTTTAAAAGGTACACTACCTTGTTTTTTTGTTGTTGATAAATAAAAATAACAATGTATTAGGCACATTTGCCTTGACATAACTAGGCATGACCGACAATAAGCAAAAAAAAACGTAAAAGACGGCGAGAAGTTCGACGTCGAGTAAAATCTAGTGAGGCTAGGTCTCAGTCTTCGGTGGCTAAAAAGTGCAGCTCACCTGGTAGCCATTTGATCCAAATGACCAAAATGGTGCCAGTAAATCCTTAGCTTTCTCTACCGCGTACGCAGGAGTGGCCTAAACAAAAAAATTTTTTCCCCAGTGGGTCCCTGGGTTGTACCCACTAAAATTGGTGTGCAGCAATAGCTGTAACTAATCTGGGGAGACCAAAACCAAGTCTGGCTTCCAAATCGAGTTTAAAACAGGTTTCCCCTTTGTTTTGTTTAAAAAAAGGAAGAGAAAAAAAAACAAATGTTTAAACTACATATGGGGTATTGAAAAAGAGCGTTTCACCCTAATCAAGCCCCTTTTACTTAAACGCAATCGCGGAGAACAAGGCTCACTTAACAATGCTAGAAAAATGAAACTTTGCGTTTTGTTAGGAATCTTATTCGCTGACAACGTTCAGGAATGACACATCTGTCATCCTCAGCAGGAATATTTTTAAGGTAATAGAGAGAATGAGTCATCCACCTCAGCGGACGTCTGAAGGACTCTAATCTTTAGCCTGTGAAGCGGGAACTGGGAAAACGGGGGAGAGACGTATATTTTTGTAAAAAAATATTCAATAAACGATCAAGAAGCACAAAGGTTAGATCTAACAAACTAACAAAGCTCATCGTGAGTCACGGAAACATGACCTCGTTCATCGGAGGCTCAAGGACACAGGTGAAGAATGTTGCCGACTTGGTATCCACAGTAACCATGGGTCATTGCAGCCACGAGTGTTGCAGAGATCAAGCCTAGAATGAAAGACCCGGCCATGCAGTGACTGTGAGTCGCTCAGGTAATTGCTTTTGCATGAGGTGAAAAAAGTGTAAGTGTTGTGTTAGTACATTGGGTGCTAGGTAGGCGAAACAAAGGAGTGTACAAAATAAATGTTGGTGTTAGTAGCTCAGGTAGTGAGTTTGGAGTGAATTTTAGTGCGGAGTTTGACAAATATTTTAAGTTAATTTGTTTATTGAAACGGAAAAGGAACGCAATGGAATTAAGCAGTTTGATAAAAGTTTTGCACAAAAAGTCGAAAACAACTCGAAGTTTGGTGGAAACGCTTTGTTCTCGTAACACACAGAGGTGGGGAACATAATATTTTAACTCCTGGTTTGCATTAAAGAATTAAAGAGGGACTATTTTAGCATGGTTTAGGTGAAGGTATTCTTTAATAAATTGTTTATAACCTAAAAACAGTTTTGGATTACTATAGAGTTTTTTCTCCAATTAAAGAAAACGGTGCTTGGATATTTGAAACGAATCTAATTTATCTTCAGGGGATAGAATTAAATCGAAAGCTACTGGTTGTCAGACACGGGGAAAAGCTAATGATATTTACGTTTAACTTATACGATCTAACAGCCTGGGAAACATTTTGAAAATTAAATGTTGCTTTCGTTGAACTAGTACTCTGCACATCTGTGTCAGAGCGCGAGAGAGATTGAAAATAAGATGGTTCTTCCTTTGAACCGGTACTCTGCATGTCTGTGTCAGAGCGAATGAGAGTTTAAAAATAAATTGGTTTATTTTTTAAACCGGTAATCTGCACGTCTGTGTCAGATCGAGTGAAAGTTTGAAAGTAATTTGGTTCATCTGGCGAACCGGTACTCTGCAAATCTGTGTCAAAGCGAGAGAGAGTTTGAGAATAAGTTGGTTCTTCCTCCGAACCGGCACTCTGCACGTCTGTGTCAGAGCGAGAGAAAGTTTAAGCGTAAAATGGTTCATCGTTTGAACCGGTAATTTGCACATTTGTGTCAGAGCGAGAGAGCGGTTGAGAGTAAAATGGTTTATCGTTTGAACAGGTATTCTGCACATCTGTGTCAGAGCGAGAGAGAGTTTGAGCGTATATAAGTTCATTTGACGAACCGGTACTCTGCACATCTGTGTCATAGCGAGAGAGTATGAGAATATATAGGTTCCTTTGACGAACTGGTACTCTGCGCATCTGTGTCAGAGCGAGAGACCGTTTGAGCGTGTATAGGTTTCTTTGACGAACCGGTACTCTATTTATTTATTTAGCGTATGGCATTAAGACACAATAACAAACAATAGCAATAATAAACAAACATTACAATCAGGGTTACAAACAAACATTTAGCCAATTGATATGAGCTATTGATTCTGGCGTAGCCATCAGGAAATCTTCGGATGTCCCTGTATAGGCTGTTATTGGGCATTTTTCTGTGATGTGTTTAATTCTTTGGTTCTCTCCACATTCGCAGAGGGGCGTCGCTGTCTTGCCCCACTTATGCAGGGAGTAGGCACATCTACCATGCTGGGTCCTGATTCTGTTTAAAGTTGCCCATGTTTTTCGTGGCAAGTCATACCCTGGAGGCTTTTGGGTGATGCATGGGATTTGGTTATTCTGCTTTGAGGTCCATTCTTCGTGCCAAGCGTTAGTCAGGCTAAATACTTCTTCGGTAGCATCTATAGCTGTTCTGATGGGCGGTTTTCTAGATCGTAGGTGATTGTGGCTGGCGTCCTCAATATTCTCGTGAATTGGCAGATTTAAGTTGTTCATTATCTTTTCAAACTCTCTCGTTAGTGCGTTTGTGCGACGCAGGTTGGGGGGTGGTATGTGGCTGAGTACTGGGAGCCACTCCACCGGGGTAGTTCTGATGACACCCGCTATCATTCTCATTGCGAAGTTCAGTTGAGCGTCAATTATATGGACGTGAGGGCTGTTAAGCCACACTGGTGCACAATATTCAGCAGCTGAGAAGACGAGGCTTAGAGCTGAAAAGCGTTAAGAGGACGCCGATGCACCCCATGTTGTTCCACAGAGTTTTTGTACGATGTTATTTCGCGTTTTCAATTTCTCTGCTGTTTTTGTTAAGTGCTCCTTGAATGAGAGTGTTCTGTCAAGTGTTACGCCTAGGTATTTTGGCGTTTTGTTGTGTTTTAGCCATATATTGTCAAATTTGATTTTAAGCTCCCTCTTGGCAAACTTATTGTTTAGGTGGAAGCATGTTTTGCTGGCATTTGGTTGAAGGCGCCATTTTCGGAAGTACCTATCTTCCCAGTATCTTCAAGTCGACTGTTAGAATCTCTTCGGACTCCTCAAATGACTCACATCTCGTGGTTAGTGCCCAGTCATCGGTGTAGCCGTGCTTTTTACATTTTATCTCTGGCATGTCCGCGATGTAGAGACTAAAAAGGAGGGGTGCGAGTACTGATCCTTGAGGCAGACCGTTCTTAAGTTTCCTTGGTGAGCTTGTTTCAGTTCCCATGATAACTCGGAATATTCTGTCGTTCAGCATATTGTTTAGTAGCCGAGCTATTAATTTGCAGGGGATTACTCGGAGGAACTTGTAAATCATGTCTTTTTTCCAGACAGTGTCATAAGAGGCTGATAAATCAATGAATGCGGCAGAAGTTTTAAGCCTCCTTTGAAATCCCGCCTCTATATAGGTTGTGAGCGATAGGACCTGGTCCACGCAGCTTCGTTTAGGTCTAAAACCTGCTTGTTCGATCGGGATTACGTCATATATTCTCTGGCTGATTCTGTTGAAGATAAGCCTCTGCAGTAGTTTGTATGTCACAGATAATAATGCTATAGGCCTGTAGCTCTGGGGTGAGTCAGCTGGTTTGCCTGGTTTCCAGATAGCCATTACTTTCGCTTGTTTGGATTCTCTGGGCACGTTGTCAGTCTGCATTATGTCAGTGAAGAGTTTGGCCAGCTAGAGTTCTGCATATTTTCCGTAATTTATCAGGAATTCCGGGTGGATGTTATCAAATCCTGGTGCTTTTCCCGGGGAGATATCTTTGAGCGCTGAATCAATTTCTTGGTATGAGAGAGCGTATGCAAATTCAGTGTTCGTAGCTTCGTTCCACAAGGTTATCAGTTCCCGTTTTATTTTTTTTGTGTGCATTTTGTCACTTGGTGCTCTAGACGTTACTACTATATGAAAAGCTACGGCATTTGGGGACACCTTTGATCTTTGTCTTTGGACATGTGCTCTGCTTCCTAGCTTCCTTAGTAGGGACCATGCTTGGCAGCTTGAGGTCTGAAAGTTTAGACTTTCCACCGTTTCTGTCCATTTCTTTTGCCTTGCAGCATCGAGGCTATGGAGAAGCTCATCTGCCACTTCCTGATCACCAGTTTCAAGGAAGTTTTGGTAAAGGTCTTCGCTGTTTTGGGACCATCCTGGAATATATTCTTTACGGGATCCTCTAGGGATGCACTTCTTAGCGGTACTTGTTACTGCTCCAATAAATTTGCCGTAATTTTTGCTGATTGGTGGTATCCAGCCCAGGCATTTATCTAAGTCTGCGGAGAACTTTTCACAGTTAGACTTTTGGAAGTTTCATCTCGGGCGGGGTTAAAGGTCACGATTGGTATTTGGCTGCCTGTCTCTATGATAACTGGACGGTGTTGGCTGTGGGGGAAATCGCATAGTACGTGTCTGGTGGCTGGCAGGGGCTGATTATTTCCTGCAGATGAGATGAAGCATATATTTGGGTTATATTCCTGCTTCCACGCTGCAAATTTGAAAGTATTTCGGTCTTTAGCATCGAAGACAAGATTGAGACTTTCATCTTTGGCCCATTTCACCAAAGCCTCGCTGTTTGCATCGTAGTCCCTGTATTTCCAATGCTCGTGGTGGCTGTTAAAGTCACCCAGGTAAATTGCAGGGTGGATTTGTGTATGGATTATAGATATTGGCCATGGAACAGCTGATGGTTTATAGATATTGGATATGGTTACATCTTCGATTTTTACAACGACATTGTGGATTTCGTTGTCTTAGGACACGGAGATGAGAGTAGCATTTTCTATTTCGTGCCTGATATAGGTTGCGACTCCATATACATGATGATATGTGGCACCAAGTAGTTCATATCCGGGTATCCTGCCCCTTTTTTGCAGTTTTTCCTCAGTACTGCAATGTGTTTCCTGAATTTCAACCAGATCAATAATGTCGTTCTTTAGTAGTTTTGATAAGTACTGGCTCTTGGAATAACTCATACTCTCTACATTTATTTGGCAAATTTGAACTGTGGGTCCAAAATTTCTTGTCAACAAGCCCACAAAAGGACTGTTGGATTTACTTAGAGGCATCGTTTACAATTAATTAATGGATTGTGTCTTGCGTGGTCAGGAGAACCTCCTAGTTTGTCTGACCGCAAGTATTTGCTAGTTCATTTAGCGTTACTCAGGTTGCACCACGTGGAGGCGAACTAGCTTTAAACCCCACTGGTACTCTGAACATCTGTGTTAGAGCAAGAGAAAGTTGGAGAATAATTTGGTTCTTCTTTTGAACCGCTACTCTGCACATCTATGTCAGGCGAGAAAGCGTTTGAGCGTATATAGTTTCTCTGTTGCATGCAGAGCAACGGCGATGTGAGCGACAAGCATTGATGTAATGACTGGACCCTAGACAATTTGTGCATAATTTGTTATCGAAAACTATTTGTTTTCTTTGAAACACGGGTGCCGAGATAAATTCCTGTCACAAGTAAATTTTGTATTCAGGGCTTTTGCAAGCAGAACACACAGATCGTGCTCTTGACCACGATTGTCCATTTTAATTTAGTGACTCAGTATTATGGAAGGATAATTTTTTAGATTTTGTATTAACCTTTGACGTGTTAACTTTACTATTATTTTTATTCTTTAAATATAATTGTACTGCTTCTTTACCACCACTCGAGAGGTCCGATGGCACGACAGCCGTATATTTCAAGGAAAAAGCGGATCTACTGACCGGAATGTTCAGCTCTAACTCAACCCTCGATACCAATGGGAAACAACCCCCAACGATACCTAGAATAAACGCATCAATGCCTGAAGTCGCTATCCGCCATCGCACTATTAGGAAAATCCTACGAAATCTTTACTCTAATAAGGCAGTAGGACCAGATGAAATTCCGACAATTGTCCTGAAGACCTGTGCTCAAGAGCTCACCCCAGTTCTCTGTACTCTTTAAGTTATCATACAGCAGATTTCCGTCCATGTGGAAAAACGCTAAAGTCCAACCGATTCCGAAAAAAGGAAAGAAGACTATTCCTGCGAATTATCGTCCTATTGCATTGCTCTCAGTCATATCCAAAGTTATGGAAAAAGATATTAACATAGAACTCATTAAATATCTGGAGAAATTTGAGATAATCCATGACAGACAATATGGATTTCGACAACTTCGGTCTACTGGAGATTTTCTGGCTTATGTCACTCAGCTCTGGAGAAATACTATTGAGAAGTTTGTTGAATCCCGTGCAACAGCCTTGGATATATCTAAAACCTTTGACCACGTTTGGCACCAGGCGTTGTTAAGTAAATTATCTGCTTGCGGTCTCACAACCTTATTTCCTTTACATATCAACGATCTCTTGAAAACCACCACGAAACCATTTACAGTTTCGCAGACGATAGCACACTTGTCTCAACTTTAACATCCTATCGATCACTTTCGGTGAATGATACAAAAAGACTCAGGCAGGAACAGGTTGATTCCATCAATAGAGATCTTAAAGCAATCGTCGAGTGGGGAACCAACAATCTTGTTCAGTTCAACGCCCAGAAAACACAAAGCGCCACGCTTTCCAAGAAATTGAATTACTCAAATCATTCCATCACAATGTCCGGAAATACCCTTGAATCAAGTCTCTCCATCTCGATTTTGGGAGTCACGGTGTCCAATAATATGTCTTGGCATGACCATGTTACTAACATCGCAAAGTCAGCAAGCCAGAGGCTAGGTTTTCTGTGGAAAGCTAGAAAGTTTTTTACTCCTGATCAACTGTTGACCACGTACAAGGCTCAAATCCGACCTCTAATGGAGTATTGCTCGCACATTTTGGGTTCAGCACCAAGGCATTCTCTTTGTCTTCTAGATTCCATTCAGAAAAGGGTCATTCGGTCTACCCTTTTTGCGACTATTTTCATTAAAAAAACAAATCTAAAGTTTGACATTTTTTGTGTAAAAAATCGAAAAGCTCTTGAGTATTATCTAATTTTGTTCTTCAAATGATCTGCGGGTAGTATAATCTAATTTTTGAACTAGTATTTGCGTTACTTACTATTCAAATAATTGATTGGGTTTTTGATTTAATTTTACCAAAGATTTGAAAGTTGATTGAGCTCCAATGATAAAATTCCTCAGATTTATAGAATAACATTTACTTTATTCTACAACATTAAACAAGTTTTTAAAATAATTAAATACAATGTAACGTAAATTATTATACTTGTTTTTTAACAAGTACAAAGCTATTTCAAAATTTTCGTTTGAAATTGTCAGAGACTCTATTAGTTTCAGAGCCTCACCCTCTAAATGAGAACGTAAATAGAACATTTTTTTTTAGTTTGAACAAATTTGAGGGTTATTTTTATTAATGAATTAAACAGATTAATAAAAGAACTATATTTTAGAACGTTTCCCGAAAATGGAGGAATTCTTATTTCAGGTAACTTGAGCCGCGAATAAAAGGTCACAGCTTCTTTACTACTATCTATTGCTTCTAAATTTTGAAATTTCATATCTAAATTTTGTAATGCTGTTTCTAGTTTGCTTATAGTTTTGACGTAGCATTCCTCAATTTCCGTTCTGTCCTCAGGTTCATTAGAATTTTCATCTAACTGGTCTTGACATTGTAAGTATTTTACACAGTATGAGCTTAGTTGTTAAATTTTAAAAATTAAAAGCCTTTTTTCAGGTTTTCTAATTAGCTCATCAGCTGAATTTAGCAATCGGCACATTTGCTTGATGCAACCGTCACTGGTTTTCTTAATATTTTGCATTTTTTTTTACTTTTTTAATTAAAGGAAAAACACAAAAGAATAAAATACACCGGTTAGATCAAAAACCTTCTATTTGAAACTTGTATTAACCTAATTTTTTCAGAATTTTTTGTTTGTTTAAAAGTTTTGACCTTAAAAAAAAAATTCGCAGAGGGGTCTTTGGCATAAAAAATTTTAGTTTGTAAAATTGAAATTTATAAAAGCGAAGACGATGGACGAAGTCACCAAACGGAAGTCGTTAAAATAGTTTAGTAATAGCAGCGCTGATATCAGCTTTTCTAATTGGCTTTGCTTGTGACTTTATTGCCTACAGCAAAGTGCCTAATCTCAGGAAACCGAGTGAATAATTGGTTGCCTATAGCACGCGTCTATCGGCTGTAATAATGAGGTTTTTAAATCAAGGAATGTATTGAAGGACATTCTACATTTGAAAAATACGGAATATTTAACATAACTTATGGATAAGTTTTTTATTTCCGCTTTGACCGATTCCACTTGAAGATCACGGGCTATAACAAAATTTGGCACAAACCGTGGAGCATCTACAACAATTCTTAGCACTTTCGATTGGAATCGCTCCAGAATTTCAATATTGGAATTGGCTGCTGATTCCCAAAGTGGGATACCGTAGGTCCAAATGGGCTTATGGATTGCTTTGTAGATCAGTACCTTATTTTGGAAATAGGAAATAGGAAATAGTGATCATTGAGGTAGGAGTGAAGCATTTGGTAATAATTGATAGGTAAGGGTTCTTTGATTTTAAATAAAAGGCCATCAGGCCAGCACAATATCTTCTATTTTCTAGATCTTCGTTTATTTTTTTAGTTACACGATGGACTTGTTCGATTGTTGCTTGCTCACGTCTAAATCCAAAATGATGATTTGGTAATAAATTTCTTTTGTTAAGGATTGGTTGCATTTTTTTAACAAGTAGTTTTTTTAACAACTAGCCGATTATAGGAAGCAGACTTATAGGTCAATATGACTTCACATGACTTTTTACATAAAGTGGATCATTTGGGTGCATAAGTTTGATTTTGAGTACCTACATGTTTATGTTATTATATCACGAAATTTAATAAATTTAAGTACAACTTCTTTTTTTTCAATAGTAAAATAAAATGGTTTTTTATAATCACAGTCGACAACTTTGAATAAGTTTTTGCATTTTTTACTATTCTTTAGAATTAGTTTTTGTTTTTTTATAGATCTTACCTTCTCAGATGCCAAGTTGGAAGATGAAAGGAAGAAACGTCCTAGAACAGCGTTTACTGCTTCTCAAATTAAATCTTTGGAAGCAGAATTCGAAAGAAACAAATACTTGTCAGTAGCAAAACGGTGTCAGCTATCAAAAGTTCTCAAATTAACAGAAACGCAGGTAAGAAAATCACTCTGTAGATTATTTAAAAGATCAAAATATTGTTGCTAATTTTATTAACCAATTAAGTATCTACACCAAGTTAATTGAATCAATACATGAGGATTGGACCAAGTATAAGGCCTAAATAAAATGTTACTGTGGTAAAAGATACAGGGTATAAAAATTGGTTTTTCTTTTGTTTTTTAGTAATAATTTCACAATATAACTTTAAATTCTTATCAAAATGGACACATGAGAAAAACATTCGGAAAGGAATATTTTATTCATTATATTTATACGGTAAGGAGGTTTAAAAATGTTATTCTGCTGTTTCCAAGTGTCACCCCTTTAACATCCCCACCCCTTCTTTAAAATGTCAAATACATCGAATACATTGATACATCAAATAAAACCCAAGAAAAATGCAAATCAGCCTTATAAACAACAATTTATTCTATCGATTTATTTTGCAGATAACATTAAACATAGCGAAATTATAATAGAAACTAAAATGAAATTAATTACAAACAGCTCCTTAAATGTTTTTACAGTAACTGTTCAAAGTGTGCTCCGTTATTTTGTAGACAATAATATAACCTATTTTCTTCTCAAACTCTTTGCATAGTTTTGCTAGTAATTCGTCTACCTTCTTCAGTTAATCTAAGCTTTAATTTTTTAATGTCTTCGGGAGGAGTTTTGTAAACTAATGTTTTTAAATAGCCCCACAAAAAATTAGGTGAAGTTAGATCTGAAGACCCCCCGAATGGGTCCCTACCTTGACGTGGTGGCGGGGCTTAGCTTGTCACCAGGCACGTTCTTTAACGGGGGCGAACCAGCCGTTGGTCGACCAAGAGAGGTGTTGACTACCGTGCCGAGGGCTGCATGTCGCAGGGGGAGCTGTGCCTCGAACGGTGTCTCCTGGATACCACAACCACTTAGGGCGAAACCTCGACTAGAGGCGAACGACCAGAGGCGGAAAAATCACCCCTAACTTTTGAAAAAAAGGACAGGGTGCGTATTAGCGGAGCCGCGAGGCGACGCCACAAAAAAGGAAAACTGGGGCTAGGAGCTGAAAAATCACAGGACCCAGTGTCCCTAAACAAAAAGCAAAACGCTCGGACCAGCACACTGGGGCGGGATCTTGGAATCCGGTCGTGTAGAAAGGGTCCGCGTCCTACTCTTTGAGGGAACCTGGGACAGGGACGGAGCAGTCATCTGTGACTGCACGGACCAAGAAACGGCGGACTGGCTAAAGCAGCTGTTCACCGAAAAACAGCTAGGGGATGGAAATAACCTAGCTGTTGTACCAATCGGGGAGCTACCAAAGCGGCACCGAATAGTGGTCCATATACAGGACCCAAACATATCAGTGGCAGGCGCTACAGTATACCTTGATATACAAAACCCGGGCCTTAAAGTAAAGGACTGTTCAGGTAAGGAACAGCGAAAGCAGTGACTCTACTAGTACCCACTGCGTTGCTCTGATTACGGAAGAGGCCTTAGAGGCCCTCCGAAAAGTAAACCTTAAACTTCACTGTGGGATGTACCGGGCGACTGTCAAGTTGCTCGATAAGTCTAGCGGAGGGGTTGAAGGAGAAAACACTGCACAGATAGAGCTGGACCAAGGGAAGGCTTAATCAATGGCTGACCCGGTCCTGCAAATAGCACAGATCAACTTGCATCATAGCAAAGGCGCCTCGGCTATTCTTGCCAGGAGCTTTACTAAAATGCAAACAATTATAGCACTCATACAGGAACCCTGGATTGTAAGGAACGCTATCAAGGGACTGGGAGGACGCTAGAACCTGTTTCATGCGGACACCAAAGAAAAGGTAAGAACCTTTATTATAGTAAAGGAAGCACAGGCAACTTTTATGCCCTAATTAAGCGATGGCGACCTAACTGTAATAATGATAACAACACCCAAAGGGTACACAAACCAAGCGGAATTAATAATAGGATCAGCTTACTACGATTTCGCAGAAGCACCTCCAGAATCAGTCATAGGACTGACGGAATATGCCAAAGCGCAAGGGTTAGAACTCCTTCTGGGTGCCGACGCTAATGCTCACCACATAGCGTGGGGAAGCACTGACGTGAACCAGAGGGGGGAAGCCTCCACGATTTTGTGCTTGGAGCACAACTCATTATTCTAAATAGAGGTAATGAACCCACCTTCTTGGACTGTAGAAGACAAGGAGTAATAGATATCACGGTGTATACGAAGGGTATGGCGGGCCAGGTCAGAGACTGGAGGGTTTCTAGTGAACCCACAGGATCTGACCACAGTCAAATCCGCTTATCCCTAAACTACACACCGGAAATAAACTGGGGAAGAAACCCACGTAAAACTAACTGGGAAGGATATGAGGGGAAGCTTCGAATGAGGCTTCAACACATACCCAAAGGAATACACACGAAAGACCAACTTGAAGTCACGGCTCAATTAGTGACCGAGACTATCAGGGAGAATAAAACTGCATGCTGAGGGCTAGAAACCAAACCTCCGAGGTCCAATGGTGGAATAACACCCTGGCGGAACTCAGGAAGGAGGTCAGGAAAGCCTTCAACAAAGCAAAATGCTCAGGGAGAGATGATAACTGGAGCTGCTTTCGACAGCTCCAGAGGCAATATAGCAAGGCATTGGTTGCTGCTAAGAACAAAAGCTGGAGCGATTTTTGCGGTGAAATTAAATCGGCCTCCAAGGCTTCACGAGTAGCCAAAATCCTATGCAAGGAAAACACTGCAGTCCTTGGCTGTTTAAAAAAGCCAGACGGCGGATATACGGAAACAAAAAATGAATCGCTGAAACTACTGATGAAAACTCATTTCCCAGGTGTCAGCGAAGAAAACACAGCCAAAAGAGACCATAAAAATCGCAGGGAAAAATATTGTACTAGGGGCTGGGATCTAGCGGCCAAATTAATCAAACCGAATGGGGTAGAATGGGCACTAAAAACATTCGACCCATACAAAGCACCAGGACCAGATGGAATATTTCCGGTACTGTAACAAAAAGGTATGTGGGACCTAATTGGCCCCCTCACCAATCTTCTAAGGGCTAGTATCGCCCATAAACACATCCCAGAAGCCTGGACCGGAAGCATAGTAGTGTTCCTGCCCAAGCCTGGAAAAAACGGCCATGTGCTGGTCAAAGACTTTCAACCGATAAGCCTCTCCTCCTTCATATTGAAGACCTTGGAGAGACTGGTTGACAAACACATAAAAGACACGACTCTAACAATGCGCCCCCTGACCGACCCCCAGTACGCGTACGGGGAGGGCAGGTCCACGGAGTTAGCCATTCACCATCTGGTGGAGAGAGTTGAGAAGCAAATGGAGCACAAGAGCTACAGTCTTTATGGATATTGCTGGAGCTTTTGACAGCACTTCTAACAAGTTCATAAGGAGAGCAATGACCAACAAAGGGGTGGAAGAAAACCTTATTGATTTGACGGAAAATATGCTGAAAGGTAGAGAACTGACTGTCAGCAACAAAGAATATTAACTAAAAGGCCGCCCCACTGGTGGATGTCCTCAGAGGGGCGTATTATCGCCTCCCTTGTGGTGCCTAGTGGTGGACAAACTATTAGTAAGATTAAAAGAGGCTGGACTCCTTGTATATGGACATGCTGATGACATAGCCATTATAGCAAGTGGAAAGCATCTGTCAACTTTTAGAAGCATCATGATGATGGCACTGAGAATCACGGAAAACTGGTGCATGGAAGTTGGGCTAACGGTAAACCCGTTAAAGACCGCAGCCGTGATCTTTATCAGAAAATACAAACCCGAACTCATTAGCCCTCTGAAGCTATGGAAACAGGAATTGAAATACTTCGCGTCAGTGAAGTACCTACGAGTACACCTGGATGCAAAACTGAAGTGTAACGTACACCTCGAAGTTAGGAGGAAAAAAATATATACCTCAATGTGGGCATGCAAGAGAGCTATGGAAAAAACCTGGGGTCTAAAACCGAGGGTAAGCATGTGGTTATATCAGGAAGTATTACTACCGTCACTAACGTATGCAGCAGTAGTCTGGTGACCAAAGGCGGAAGGGGCCGGGGCTGTGAACCTGTTGAGAAGCCTGCAAGGAAAATACTTGCGGGCTGCTACGGGGGCAATGAGCACCGCTCCTACAGAGGGACTACAAATAGCCCTCAACATACCACCTTTGGACCTCCTGATAAAACATCGGGCCAGGAACACTGCATACAGACTAAAGAACCAGGGGGGATGGAGCAACGGGATTGGTCACATCAATATCGAGGCCCTCCACAAACATCCCTTTACAATAAAATCGGACAAAATTCCGAAAAAGACCTTAATAGGGAAAAACTATTAAACAAAAATACCAACCAGTGAAGACCGGTTGAAGAAAACACCATTGACCAGCCCAGGAGTGAAACGATGGTACACTGATGGATCAGGGTACCAGGGACGCTACGGGGCAGGTGTGTTTGGAGAATCCTGCAACCACAGGGAAAGCATACCCCTGGGGAAATACGCCTCAGTCTTTCAGGTTGAGGTCCATGATATACTCAGGTGCGCTACGCACCTGACAGAAAACAAAGTGACCAACAGTGAGATTGATATTCTCACTGACAGTCACGCGGCCATTGGGGCCCTCGTGAGTAACACCACAACAACATCGGTGGTGTGGGACTGCATGCAAGCCCTCACTAAGTTAGCGACAGTAAACAAAGTCACTCTTACATGGGTTTCTGAGCATACAGGGATAAACGGCAACGAGGTAGCCGATTAACTGGCAAGAAACGGGACCCTGGTGGAACCAAGAAGCCAGTTGGTTGGATTGCCAATTGCCAAAGCAAAACATTTATTAAAACTAATCCTTGAACAAGAACATATTGCTCAGTGGAATGCAAATACTGGCCGCAGAACATCAAAACAGCTGATGAAAATACCTCTCCAGAAGAGGGCTGTCGCACTTTGGACGATGGACCGGAGTAGACTAAGCAGCACGCTTGGCCTGCTCACAGGACACATCGCATTAAGGGAGCACCTCTTCAAACTTAAGCTGGCGGCCGAGAAAAGCTGCCGACTATGCGGAGAGGAGGAGGAAAGCAGCATACACATTCTGTGTCACTGCCCGATGCTAGCGGGGTACAAGTATCAAACCTGGGGCCGTATGATTATGGATCCAAGCGATCTAAAAGAGACGGGGCCAACAGAAATCCTAAGGTTTGCCAAAATCAGCGGACTAGAATTCTGATGCCCTGAAGACACAGTGGTAGTCACAGAGGATCAAAAGATCTAGGTGACATAGGTGCCGACACCAAAGGCCCAACCGCAAGATTGTAATGTAATGTAATGTAGATCTGAAGATCTTGCGGTCATTTTATAAAACCACTTTTACTAATCCAATGTCTTGGAAATCGTTCGTCTTACAGATATTGCGTAATGTGGTGTAGCTCCGTCTTGTTGGAGAAATATATTCTGTTTATCTAGCACCAAATTTCCTTGTTTATCAACTTGTCTTTATAGTGACTGACTAATAAGTGAATTAATGGTGGGTACAATTTTCTCGTTAGGTTTTGGTCAATAAAAAGTGGTCCAATCTCATATCCTAGAATACCAGCACATACATTGATCTTTGCTGGAAACAGTATTATCCTGTCAAAACACGTAAAGATTTTCATCTTCCCAGTACCTACAATTATGTTTGTTAACAAAGCCATTTAAATAAAACGTTAATTAATTACTGAAACAAATATTTATAACCAAATTGCATATTATTTGGAACATTTTTTCACAAAATTCAATTCTGCGGTCATACACGTCTTTGTATTTTATTAGGAAAAAACTTATTTAATTTTGACACTTCGTATGTGGAACTAACAGAAATATTTGTAAATTTTGATACTTTTATAATGGAATAAATAGGATCTATAGCAAAATTCAGTTTTTCAATTTGTTTGGCTTCGCCGAGTATTCTGGGATTATTATTTTTTTTTATTACAAACGGAACCAGTTTCTTCAAATTTCCGTACCAACTCAATAATAATGTGATGGCCTATATTTCTCTCAGGATGCCCTTCATTCAAAACTGGAGATGTTTCTTGAGCGCACTTGTTTTGATGACCGTAAATAAATATTTGTTCTTGTAGAGAATACACCATTTTAAAATAACTTAAGATACTTCAGCTACAAATAATGGCCAATTTAGAATAACTAACTAAATGTACCTACTATTAATATTTTGAAACAAAGAAACAAAATGACAAAAAATGTCAAAAGAGATGACATAAATCGATAGAATAAATTGTTGATTATATGGATGATTTGTATTTTTCTTGGGTTTTCATTTGACATTTTAAAGAAGGAGTGGGGGATGTTAACTTGGAAACAGCAGAATAACATTTTTAAACCTTACCCTTGATTTAATATTCGACATGTTTTTTTTCTTACATTTTCGCAAAATCAAAAGTTATTTGGACTGGCTGGTTTTAAAAAAAAGCACTGTATGATTATTTTTTACTGTATTATTTATTGCCTAGTAATTTATTTATTTTTATTTGGAGTATCCTTTGGGTTGATTTTTCTTATTTGTAATAAAATAAAACTTATTTATTGTATTAAATTTTTTGTTTACAATATTTTTTACTAACTTGTTAATTTAAAAAAATTCCGTTAAGTGAATATTTTGTTTTCCACTTCATATAATTTACATACTTACATACATATAGTCACGCCTTTTTCCGTAGTGGTAGGCAAAGACCACTTCCTTTCACTTGCTACGGTTGTAACACACATCTTTTGCTTCCTCTAATTTTATCAGTGCTCTCATACATGCTCGTCGGTTGTTGGTACTCTTGACCTGGCCTTTCTTCAAAACAATGTTGATCTGATCGAGATATGTTTGCTGAGGTCGACCTCTACCGACTTGTCCATTCACACTCGCCTTATAAATTTGTTTCGTCAATCTTCCTTCATCCATCCTTTCTACGTGTCCAAACCATCTTAGTATTCCTTTATCTATCTTAATAACCACATCTTCTTTTACACCACAGCGTTCTCTTATCTCACTATTCTTTACTTTATCCAACCGAGTCACTCCGGCTATACTTTTCAGACTACTCATCTCCGCAGCATTAATCCTATTTTTATGCTACTTCTGCAAAACCCAACATTCACTACCATACATAAGTGTAGGAACCAACACTCTATGCACAACCAGACGTGCCTTTTTTGACACTTTCTGGCTGTTCATAAAGCTATGCAGTACCCCATTTATTTGTTTTCCTGCCAAAACCCTTCGCTCAATGTCACTGTCATGCTTTCAATGTCTTGTAAACTTTAAACCCAAGTATACAAACTCATTTACTTGATCCACTCTTTCTCACTTAATCAGAACTTCGCAGTTTGTCGAGCTTTCTTCTCTTTCAAAAACCATTACTTTTGTTTTGCCTACATTTATTTTTATTTCTTTGATTTTCAGGACATCATGCATAACATTAACTTGACTTAATCATTGGCGTAAAGAAGGCATTTAACGATCAAATCATTCATTTTCAATTCATACGCACTCTCTTTCAAATATTTTTAATAATCGTCTATGTATAAGTTAAACAGCCATGGCGAAGCCACACATCCCTGTTTCACACCTTTTTCAATGTTAAACCAGTTCGTGTAAACTCCGTTTATCCTGATACAAACAGTGGAATCCTCGTAACGTTATTTCAGTGCTCGTATTAAACTACCGCTCACCCTATACATGACAATGTCGATCACAATTCACTCCTCACCACTCTGTCATAGGCCTTTTCCAAGTCTATGAAAGCGCAATAGACCTTCTGACTTCTAGCCAAGAATTTTTCGACTTTAACTCGTAATTAAAAGTTCTGATCCTTACATCTCCTTCCTCTTCTAAATCCTGCTTGCACATCCTATATCATCTTCTCAGTTTCATTCGTCACTCTTTTGATCAATATCTTTGTATACAGTTTGCCGACCATGCTCAGTAAACTAATACCTCGGTAGTTCTTACAGTCCTGTTGCGAACCTTTTCCCTTGTAAAGCAGCACGATAACAGCCTTGCACCAGTCGTCTGGTACGCTACCACTTCTCCAACAAAGGTTAAAAAGGCGATACAGCAGACTAGTTACCACGCTTTGTGCAGCCTTCAGCATTTTAACTGTTGTCCTGTCGTACCCAGCAGCTTTACCCAATTTCATACTGTTCAACGCTTCCACAATTTCTGTCGTATGAATTTCACTTTTATTGCAACTGTTACTCATGTCTCCAAATGGGGCCTGTACTTGTGTATCCCCTTTCTCAAATAAACTTACGAAGTATTCCTTCCATCTCATTTAAACGCATTCCTCTCCTTTTACCATCTTGGTTTCTGATTTTTTTCTGTTGCGAGGTAGTATTTTTACCTCTGGCCATTCTTATGGACTTTCGGAGAAGTTTAATTTTGTTTTAAAAATCGTCAGATAACTTTCTAACAAATTCATCTTATTCACTCTCATTTTTTCTTGCCACAACCTCTTTTGCCACACCTTTTAACCTTTTATCCTCATTCTTTGCCTTGTTTACATCCTTAATCGTTGCCTTTTCCGTTCTTTAATTGACTTTTGTAGCCAGCCAATCCAGCCAGGCTTTCTTCTTCTCTGACACTGTTTTTGAACCTCTATGCACATTTTCTGTAGTTTGCATCCTTTTTTTCTTTTACTTACACCACACACTTTAATTTCCATATCCACGATTTCTTCCTTAAATGGCTTCCAAAATTCTTCATCCTCACATGCTTCATCTAAACTGTCAAATTTTTTGGCCAATTTACTAACGAACTCCTCTTTTATACCTTCGTCTTGCAAATTCTTAACTTTTATACGCTCTAGAACACTACTTGGTTTTTGCATACGATGGTGCCACCGCTTAAAGAGACCTCTTATTCGGCTCATTACTAATAAGTAGTCTGTGTCAATACCTGCACCGCGGTATGCCCGAGTGTCCATCACTTTCTTTTTTAATCTTTCATTCACAATTACAAAATCAATTATACTTCTATGGTACCCCTTTTGTCTTGTTTACAAGTGGATTCTTTTATGGTTAAACATTGTATTTGTTACCATAAGATTCCACTCCAGACATACTTCATGTAGACTTTTCCATTTTCATTTACTCTGCCGTCACCGTACATTCCCAGAACACTGTCATATCCATCACGCTTTACTCCTACCCAACTATTAAAATCTCCCAAAATTACAATTCTTTCATTCTGGTTACACTTATTTAGAATATCTGTAACACTATCCCAAAGCTCCCGCCTCTCTTTTTGGGCTTTTAAAGATTGGTTCCACTGCGCATCTTGTGGGGCATAAACCCCTAGCAAAAAGATACGGGTAAGACCAACCTTCAGCCTCACCCAGAGGAGTCTTGGGCTCACACACTCAAAGTCAGTCACACATTCATTCATTCTAGCAGAGAGAATCTCACCTAAGTCCTAAAAACCTCAGCTGGTTTCCGGAACTCCTGACCAGTAGGCTGTATAGGGTCTATGTGTCGTGGTTTTACATTCTTTTCGCTTGGTTTTATTCACACCAAGATCATCAATCCGTCTTTATTCTATCATCGTGTAAATTTTATTAATTTTATCATTCAATCCTCCTCTCACATTCAAAGTAGCAAAGTGGCTATCTGTAGTCACAGTCTCGCCTCACAAGTGGCGGCCCCTATCGCTGCTGTTTTGGTTATAGTCACTACAACTATTAGTCATAGCTTCCCATAAGATAAATACATTTTATACTAAAATAAATAAATAATAAATAACAAATTAAACTTAAATAAATTTTAAAAAAAATCTCAATCTGACAGAAAATATAAAATTTTAAAATCTTCCAAGAAATATATCAAGCGCACTCACGGGAAACTTAGCAATAAAATAAAATAAAATTTGTACTAAAAATAAATGTATAGAAGATTTTACTAAGCCAGAAATAAATTAAAACGTCAAAAAATCCAAGTCGACAAACAATATAAAAATTTAAAAAAAAATAATAATAAATATAATTTAAATAACAATAAAAGGAAATTTCTTTTGTTTACAAAAATAATTTTTTTCTGTTTTACTATTATTCATATTAACAAATTGTTTTACATTCCAGATTAAAATTTGGTTTCAAAATAGAAGGACAAAGTGGAAAAGAAAATATACGAATGACATTGAAATATTAGCACAACAATATTATAGTTCAATCGGGATTATGACACCAAGGCCCATATTCTTAGGAGATAGACTGTGGTAAGTTTTTTAAAAATGGTTTATATTATTTTTAACATACTTTTAAATACTGTGAACGTACAAAAATGGAGTGTGTCTTGAGAGAGTCGATGTTTTTCACTGTTAACTAGTTTTTCATTTGAGAATTAATATCTACATACATATATATATATATATATATATATATATATATATATATATATATATATCTACCTGAAAACCACAAATTGTTAAGATATTATCACTAAAATTTTTAAAAAATTGTCAAAATAACAAGCGTTATTTACCCCGTTGCTAAGAAAATAAACAGAAAAATTTTCGATTTTTAGAGAGCTGTCAATAACATATTATTTGCAGGTAGGCAGCTGATGACACTAGCGCACCGTTAAATTTTCCGTGGGGGCGCACGGAAAAAGCCCATTTTCGGTGCGCTTAATAGGCATGTAAATATAGTGTTTTCAGGTAGGTATAATGAAAAAACCTTTTCGCAAATTTTTCTGTTTATTTTCTTAGCAACGGGGTAAATAACGCTTGTTTTTTGACAACTTTTTGATATTTTTAGTGATAATATCTTAACAATTTGTGGTTTTCAGGTAGATATAATGAAAAGTATCGTTCATTACTCGACCATAAATGCTTTTCCGTGCTTGCACGACTTTCTGTGTTCGGCTGCGCCTCCCACGGAAACTTGTCGCGAGCGCACGGAAAAAGCCTATTTTCTCGACTTTTAACTATGCAAAAATAACTTTGGTTTTTTAAATTTGCCAATTTTTTGTCGTCCTATTATAATATAATATATTTAAGAGCTTTTCATAAAGTTGGAAGTAAGTAAACCTAGGGTTGTTACTTCTTAATGAGTAAATGTTTTTTGTATGCCAAATTTCTTACTATGGGCATCTTTTTAAAATACTTAATATCTGTACAATATTAGTTTTTCTAATATTGTCCAAACGATGTTGATATTTAATTCTCTAGCAACATAATATCATCAATACAGGGATTTTTATCAATGATGTTCATCCAAGTTTTTTGAATTTTTGGTTAACGTCTCTTTTTCTGAAGTCTTTTTTTATTCCTAGGCATCTTTCTAGGATACTTAGCAAATATTGGTGTATCCGATAACGTCCAAGTGATTTTGAAATTTCATTCTCAAGCATTACTTATCGAAGTGGGTTTTATAGATTACTTTTATGGTTCCTAGTTTTTTTAATTTCTAGTTGACGCCTCTTTTATTGTTTTCATATAATACTTGGCATCTGATAAATATTTGTATATCTAATTTCGTTCAAGAAATTGTCATGTTTGCTTTTTAAGCATTACTTATTCAAAGGAGCTCTTCAGTTGATTTTTATGATTCCTAGTTCTTACGATTTGTGGTAAACGCGTCTTTTCTTATGACATAGTCTCTTTTAATGTTTTTATAGGCATCTTTTTAAGATACGTAGCAACTGAGAAATAATGGTGTATCTGATATTGTCCAAGAGATTTTGAAGTTTCTTTCTGAAGCATTACATATCCAGGGATGATTTTTTTGGTTCGTAGTTTCGTAGTTTTTTAAATTTCTAGTTACCGCCTCTTTTTTTAAAAATGCAGTCTCTTTTGATCTCCTTTATTGATTTTTAGGCATCTTTTAAAGGTACTTATAAGCTAAGAAATATTTAAGTCTCTAAACTAAATGGATGCTTCCTTTTCAAGCATTACTTATGCAAGGGGATTTTATAGATGATGTTTATGGTTTTTCGATATATAAAATACAAATTTGAGTCTTTAAATGAGTTGGTAGCTTCCTTTCAAGCATTACTTATGCAAGGGGGTTCAATGGGCTTCAAGGGCTAATGAAGAAGAAATTCTATCAATTGTCACTAATCTTACAACCAAGAATACTCAGATATATATGGCGTCAGTACTAAATTGCTCAAAAATTGCTCCTGATTAAACCTCTCATTTTCATCATCAACTGTCTTTCTAAAGGAGTCTTCCTATCTGTGTTTAAGCTTTCTAAAGTTCTTGCAATCTATAAAAAACAACTACCTAAAAATTACAGACAAATACACACTTTACCACCAATTTTTAATGTAATGGAAAAGGTTATCTTAATGCAATTTAGTGAATTTATGGAAAAACTCAATTTGTTTAATGTTGATCAATTTGAAATCAGAAAGAAGAAAAGTACCGCAGATGCCATAAACAGTTTAGCAAACAACATTCTCGAAGCTTTTGAAAATAAACACTTTTGTTTAACAATATTTATAACGGTATGAAATGAAAGGAGTTTCAAGAAACATCATTAAGTCTTTCCTCGAAAATAGAACCCAAACAATTCACAACAACGATAACATAGGTCAGGATCGTATTATTAAAAGGGGCGTACCAAAGGGATCCATACGACAACGTACAACGTACGACATTGCTTACGCAACAATTCCCCTCTCAACAATTCCCCTTTTCCTCGGAATCCCCATCCCCCTCGCTGTCAAATGCCAAAAGTCAAAAATGTCATATGTCAAAAATGCCATATACCAAAAATGTCATGTCAAAAATGTCAAATGGCAAAAGTCAAAATTACCCCCTTTCCTCCCACCATTTCCCCCACTGCATTTCCCCCTCTTCGCCGCCTACAATTTCCCCACTTCTCCCTCCACCATTTCTCACTCCTTCCCCCACCACTTCCCCAACTTTTTCCTCTCCACTCCAAGTGGACTTAAACCGTTGTTGTTTAACTACTGGCCTTTCTTATTTCTAATTTACGTAAATGACCTACCCTCACATATTTTGTTGAAACGTGAATTGCTGACCATATTATATGCTGAAACCATATGTAGTCCTCTATTCAATTCTCTTCCTAAGTATGTAAACTACCGTTGAAACCTTTCAAAAGAACGTTTAAAAAATCCTTATCAAAATGAGAGTTTATTGAATTGATGATTTCAGTGGGTTACTCGAGGATTCACTTGCAGGCAACAAGTGTTCTAGTTAGTTGATTTTATGTAATTGATTTGATAGTATGTAGTTTCATTGTATTTTACTGATTATTGTATTTATGACTTTTCCATATTTTCTATATTTTGTGTACCATGTCATTATATTTTATTGAAACACTTTCGCGTATTTTATCTTAAAAATTTCTAAGTACCTATTATTTTATTGCCCTAGCTATCCTGAAAATTTGAAGTCAAACTTCAGAAGCAGTCAGGGTAAGGTTTATCCTAATTTTATTTTCTTCTGTTAATAAGTGATGCCACGTCTTTTTTTGGTTCTCTAAAGAGTACTCTGCTAGTGGTCTCTCTACTGGCAAATTATGCCCGAGCTCAGCCGTAGAGGGTAGAATAAAAAAATCTAAAAGTGAGCCGCGCCACCGACTTAAAACGGTACAAGCCGGAAACCCCTAGGTCTTGTAGGCACCAGCAGAGCCACGCGAAAAACAACAAACAATTATGGTGAACTAGATAAATAAAACTATATTTACAATTACTGCAATATATTAATTAAGTAAAAATTATGTTCTGATTTTTTACAATAAATTCTGTATTTTCGTAAAGTGGTTTAAACGAATTTAATACACTTTCTAAAAATAATATTTAAATTAATTATAACAATCTTCCAGACAGTAATAAAAACCTAATGAGGTACAAAAGAGAATTAAAATAACAAGAAAATGTTCACAATATTTAAAATTTCGAAAATAATTGGTTTTATATAAAATTCCTGATAGCAAAAGATTAACACAACAAAAAAAAGGAAAAACCAAATAAATAGACTTGCTACAAAAATAATATTTTAAAACCCTTACAATATCCACATAAATTATATTCAGTGATATATAAATTCAGATTCAGCTTGGAGCCGGTACAAATTTAACGAAAAATAATTTGGTTACTTTTAAACTATTGAAAACTTTATTGGGACGTCACTGGGAGCAGGTACAAATTAAATGAGAATAACTTGTTACTTTTAAATTATTGAAAACACTTATATCAAACACATAACTGATAAGTTGATAAAATTAAATTCCATACCATGTAACCAATTGAAAACCTCACTGAGACGTCACGGTAACATCGATGATCCAAGAACCGAAAAACCAAATAGTATTATCAATAATTTCTGCTAAAATTACCAGGCAAGTCTTTATAACGCTGAAATTTATCGTCGATGTGGATGGAACGGCACGTGGTACTTCACGATGGCTTCACTTCATCAAATCCCACAAGTGGTGATCTTAACTCGACACCAATATCCAAAAATATTCACCACATAGGCACGACAGAATGGTCAAGTTAAGAATTAAATGGTTTATCTTCCTAATCCAATAAAGATGGCCCCAAATTCAGCCAGATATGGAAGAAGAAACCGTAGAAGTTCCGCTCCCGTGTTAATATTCCACCGTTCCAAAAACTCTCAACCGACTTCCACCACTCCACCAAACGAAAGATGATCCTTCCTCGCTCCCAGACCGGACATCAAGAAAATGACCCGAGACACGCGTCAGCCAACCTTTCCATGTATAAGTCCCTAGTTCATAAACGCGCTCGTTCGCATCAGTTGCCAGCCCATGCAAACCAACAATAATATATCGAACAACACACTACAATCGAGGCCAATAATCAAGGCGAAGTCCAATAAGAGAGACAAAAATGTCGCAGCTATCAATAATCGAATTCTATCACTACTACATAGGCAACACTACATACAACGAACCCAAATGCAGACTATTGAAACGGCAGATAGAAGAAGAAAATAATAAGCACGTGACAGTGAAATAAAAAAGTACAAAAATTAAGCTAATAATTTAAACATAGAATGGGTAGGTATAAAACAACAGAAAAAAGTGTGTGTGCAATTCACACACGGCAGAAGTGAAACTTCTGAAAAGTAGCCTACTAGAGTTATATTTATTTTTTACTCTCTTTTATAGTAGGTAATAATTTTACTGACACAATTCAATACACACAATTATTTTTATCTCAATCTGACTTACTACAACTGTATTCATACCTAACGTGTTTAAATAAATTATTATGATTATGTTTATAGATGATGTTTTAAAATACAAATTAATTTAATTTCATAATGTTGCAGAATTATTCTTTAGCTAAATAATGATTGGAATGTTTGTTGGGAATGCAAATTTAATATTAAATTTGCATTCGAATTACCAACAAAAATGAAAAATTGATTAATTTTGTTGTTGCAGGTTTTTTAACTACCCAGGACAGCCTGGTTTGTCAAGTGCTCATCCTGGATTACCCCCAAATATGCTTCCTTTGCCTCCTGGTGTTCCAATGGCTTCACAAATACCTGTTCACCCACAGCGAAGCTGCATGCGAAATTATGTCGAGTTCCCTCCTCAAGAGCAGCCTTCCGAAATACCACCTATGCTTCAATTGCAAAATTTCGGAAGGCAATTTGAAAATTCTTAAATTATTGTACTTAATCTAAAAATTTCTTTTAATTTGGAAAACTCAAACTGTACTTAACAATAAACGCATTTTATTTTTAATTTATTACAATACATTTTTTAATTTTTTTTTAATAGAAAAAATAACTGATGGTAATGTGTTTTGTTTTTATTTATGACTAGCGGTCCCGGCAGACGTTGTCTTGCCCGAACGTTGTCTTGCCTGCTTTGGGAATATCAAACTCAGAGACCCCAAAATCTATGAACTCGACACGTTTTTAATAGTTTTTATATTCTATCCCCTTTCCACCCCTTTCGTAAAGGTGCTAACAACATTGGAATGTTACTATTAAACTCAGCGATCCCAAAAACTATAAATTCGATACTGGCGTTTTAAATTTTTATATTTTATCCTCTTCCCCTCCCTTTTGTATGGGTGCTAACATAATTGAAAATGTCACTATCAAACTCAGCATCCTCGAAGTCTATGAATTTGACACTAATATCTGCCGTTTTTCAAAAGTTTTTAAATTTTATCCCCTTCCCACCCTTTGGTAATCCGATCGCTTCCAAACTTCACAGTAACACACGCCGTGAATCTAAAGATTGTCTGAACATTTCATCAAAATCGATCCAGCGGTTTAGAAACGCATAAAGGACAAACAAACAAACATAATTTGATTTTTATTTAGGGTGATTAAAATTAAGCATGAGACAACAAATGCGCACAGATAAACTCAAGGATAGGAAAATTAAGGTCTAGGAAAGCCTGGAACACAATAAATACTTTAGGGAAAAACTCAAATGAAAGGCGAAAAATAAATCCTATAGAAACAGAAACGTGGGCAGGCTTACTGACAGAACACCGCTTAAGACACATGCTTAAATGCCGAGGAAACAGAACCAATTACTTTGCAAAAAGTTAGGACAGCGCTGAAAAAAATGAAATACAACAAGGCTCCTGGGCCTGCAGATCTGCCTATCGAGTTAATCAAATATGCCACAACAACATACATACAGGTAGGCAGAGACCACTTCCTTCTACTTGCTACGGTTCTTACACACATATTTTGCTTCCTCTACTTTTATCAGTGCTCTCATACATGCTCGTCGGTTTGGTACTCTTGACTGGCTGGCATTTCTTCAAAACAATGTTGATCTGATCGAGATATGTTCTCCGAGGTCGACCTCTACCGACTTGTCCATTCACAGTCGCCTTATAAATTTGTTTCGTCAATCTTCCTTCATCCATCCTTTCTACGTGTCCAAACCATCTAAGCATTCCTTTATCTATCTTTGTAACCACATCTTCTTTTACACCACAGCGTTCTCTTATCTCACTATTTTTTACTTTATCCAACCGAGTCACTCCGGCTATACTTCTCAAACTACTCATCTCCGCAGCATTAAACTTATTTTCATGCTTCTTCTGCCAAACCCAACATTCACTACCATACATAAGTGTAGGAACCAACACACCTCTTTGCACAGCCAAACGTGCCTTTTTTGACACTTTTTGGCTCTTTATAAAGCTTTGAGTGCCCCATTCATCTGTTTTCCTGCCAACACCCTTCGCTCAATGTCACTGTCATACTTTCCATCTCTCGTAAACTTTGAACCCAAGTACACAAATTCATTTACTTGTTCCACTCTTTCTTTCTTAATCGAAACTTTACAGTTTGTCATGCTTTCTTTCAAAAACCATTACTTTCCTTTTGCTTGCATTTATTTTCATCCCCCACACTGTTTAAAATTTACATATACGCAGCCTTAAAGCAGTGGATACGGAAATGTAGTCCGATGGGGATATGGGTAGACAACAGCCCCATATACACCATTCTTTCTGCGGATTATCAAGTAGTCATAGCAGAAGACCAACAAGATATGACGTATATGCTGAACAAACTTGTAGAAGAATATAGTAAATGGGGTTTGGAAGTAAACAGAGAAAAGACAATATATGGTTATAGGTGGAACAGGACAATATATAGAACTAGAGAGTGGAATAATAAAAAACGTCAACCAGTATGAATATTTTGAAATTACTATAAGCGATGATGGGAAGGACGATAAAGACATATTGAAAAAAGTAGGTAGAGGAAGAAACATGACTAAAGCACTACATCTAATCTTGTGGAATAAGAATTTGACAATTAAAACAAAAAAACATTTTTAAAACCATGATAGAACCAGTAATGACGTATGGGTCAGAATTCTGGGTCAAAGACAAAAATACGTCTCATAAATTGTGTTCGGCAGATATTACTTACTGGAGGAGATGCTGTGGTCTAACCTTACAGGATCATGATCAGAAGTCTGGGTCAAAGACAAAAATACGTCTCAGAAATTGTGTTCGGCAGAAATGACTTACTGGAGGAGATGCTGTGGTCTAACCTTACAGGATCATGTTAGAAATAAAAGGATTAGAAAAAAATGACAGCAAATGACACCATTATAGTTACAATAAATGAAAAACAATTAAAATGGTACGGACATCTACGAAGAATAAGCCGAGATAGGATACCACTGAAGCTTTGGAATTGGACACCAGCAAAAAGAAATAACAGAGGAAGACCAAGGAAAAGATGAATAAAAGACATAGACATGGAAATGGAAGGAAAGGACTGCAACAAGGCGATTAGAATGATAAGGATAGATGGCGTTTGGAATGCGAGAAGCGGCAATATGCTGCAAAAACTCGATATATATATACATGGTGATTTATTTAGAATGTCCAATCTCTGAATTGTAGATTCTAGACTCTAAAATATAATTATTCTACCCTACATGCCTTATACAAATATTGCTAGTTTCCGAGATACCGGGTGTTTAAATACGGATTTTTATTATTTTACTCGAAAAAAAATTTGTTTTGATTTTCTAAACACAATCAATTGTGTAGTAGCAATGCTAAATAAGAGTTCGAATTGGCAATCATTATGCTAAAAAACGTAAAATTGCCAATTTTTAAATAGAAATTGTGAATACATTTAAAATTATTGCGAAAATCAAAATCCATATTAAAACTTTAAACACCCGGTATTCGGAAACTAGCATGTTTGGCAGAATTATATTTTAAGGTCTAGAATCTACAATTCAGAGATTGGATATTTTTAATGAATCACCTTTATATATAGAAAATTAAATGAAGTCAACGTGACGATCCATTTTTATTTAATACCATTTTTTTTAAATGTGCTGCAATATTATATTTTAATAATAATAATAATAATTAAATATTTTGATCATATAAATATAATCAAGTAACCATCGAACTGAAAGCCCTTTATCCTAAGAATTTTTGGATCAGTGGTGTTAATTTTTACTGTACAGGGTGAGTCAACATTTACTTGAGATCCGTTTCACCATTTTTGGTGTGTCATCATAACAACCACATGCATTAAGTTGAGTCGACTGTTATTACTTATCAAGCTCGAATCGCTTACCCTTTAGTGGCAGAGCAAAATGTACAACGTTAATATAATAATAATTATTATAAAGTAAAACTAAACGGTGGCTTACGTACGTAGGAGCGACTTTGTTGATAATATTTATGGTTTCATTTTCACAGTATTATAATAAAAGAGAAAGTTAAGACAATGCTACTAATAGAAAAACTACTTTATTGTTCATTACAATCTTTTAAACGCTGTTTTTGCTTTTTCAATTCTTGATCTCATTTCTTAGACTGGTCCCATTGAGAGTTTACTAAGGATCCAAGATAGCACTGTTTCTTCGAACTTCTCTACTGGTTCGGAGTTAAGTATCAGCTGTTCTAATTGTTGTTGTCGTTTACTGATAACCATCCATTTGGTTTTTGAAATATTGAACTTCAAACCGTACTGTTCGCTGATGGCTTGGATCTTTCTCAGTAGATGTTAAAGTTCTTTGATACTGCTGGCAAGTATTGCAGTATCGTCAGCATAACGAATGTTGTTGATGAGTTCATCATTTAGTTTTATGCCCACATCAGCGTCGTGTAATGCTTCCCAGAAGATTTTCTTTGTATATCTTGTTAAGATTATGCACGGGATCTTAGATACAAGACCAGAATCAGTTGAAGGAATAATATATTTCAGATGAAAGTATAAATTACAATATTAACATTGACATCTATCAAAACTATAAACAACAACATATATAGGGTCATGCATGAATAATGATATGAGAGTAGATCAATCTGAATAATAATCTCTAACACTTCCCCTTACTCGAATATCTTCAGTAGAATCAATATTCAATAACTTTCTGTAACGCTGATGTTTTTCTCGCGATAATGGTTTTGTTAAAACATCAGCCACCACATTATTCGTTTCCCTATAATTGATGACAATAACCTTTTTCTGAACTAAATCGCGTATGTAGTGATGTCGCACATCAATATGTTTTGTGCGTCTATGATGATGAGTATTCTCAATGATTTTATGCGCACTTTGATTATCATTGTATATTACAATCTGGTCATGCATACTAGTGATTTCATTCATCAAGTTTCTGATAAAACATACTTCTTTTGCTACATCACCAATTGCTAAGTATTCAGCTTCAGTGCTGGAGAGTGCAATAGTCCGTAGTTTACGAGATTCTCAATTTATCGTACTATTGCCCAACTTCACCACAAAACCTGTATACGACTTTCTATCAATCGGATCATTTGCCCAGTCAGCATCAGTAAATGCCTCAATTTTTGGGTTATCAGTCTTTTGAAACACCAAACCATAGTCTTTAGTTCCAGCTAAATAACGCAAAACTCTTTTTGCTGCAGTCCAATGACTTTCATCGTAGCAAGAATTGAATTGACTGAGTTGACTACAGGCAAATGAAATATCAAATACATCAAACCTCCTATCAATCTCCTATATGGATATTTATCATCAGGAAGAATATCCTCTTCATTAGGGTTCACCAACTTTGCATTCACACACATAGGAGTTGAAACGGGTTTGGATTCATTCATACCAAATTTCATCAATAAATTATTGCAGTACTCCGACTGACTTAAAATCAATTGACCTTGATTTCTGTTCCGAGAAACTTTCATACCAAGACAACTTGTTACAGGACCTAAATATTTGACTTCAAATTGTTTCTTCAGAAGATCAATTAGAATATCCTTTTCCTTCTGAGAATTATTGAAAATGAAAAAATCGTCAACATACAGGGCAATCACAATCAGAATTTCATTCGATCTCTTTATGTAGACACATGCTTCACACTTCGATTGTATATAACCAGCAGTTGTCAACAACTCATGCACTTTCTCATTCCACTGTCTACTAGCCTGTTTCAAACCGTATATACTCTTTTTGAGCAAACATATTTTTTGTTTATTTTCAGTCACAAAACCTTGAGGTTGTTCCATACTTATATATCTTCTCATTCAAGTCACCATGTAAAAATGCAGTTGCAATATCAACATGATCAATAGCCATATCACTTTCATTCGCCAATGCAAACAACATCCTCAGAGTGGAATGCCTGACAACAGGCGAAAATGTCTCATTGAAATCCACACCTCGTTGCTGACTGAAACCACGGGCTACCAATCTTGCTTTGAACTTATCGAAGTTACCAGATGCATCTTGTTTGAGCTTATAGACCCATTTACACTTGACCACATTGCAATCAACAGGACGATCAACCAACACCAATACTTCATTACTTTTTAATGATTCATACTCATCTTTCATGGCATTCATCCATTCATTCTTATAATCACCAGATATTTCCTCGATATAAGATTGAGGATTATCATCATTTATGAAAGTATCTGAAAGAAAAGTCAATTCAAAATCTTCAAATCTCTTGGGTAGTTGTTCTCGTGTATTTCGCAAAGGTCTCTCGAAAGGATCTG
The DNA here is from genome assembly GCA_950111635.1 of Agelastica alni. Taxonomy (NCBI): domain Eukaryota; kingdom Metazoa; phylum Arthropoda; class Insecta; order Coleoptera; family Chrysomelidae; genus Agelastica; species Agelastica alni. The sequence continues at coordinate 58,806,441 of OX467711.1, read as the reverse complement.
TCTCATTGCTACTTGATGTTTCATCTCTTTCGGCTAATGTATCTTGAGAGCTAGAATCCAGAACTCTATCCTCCTCCTCTTGGATGTTCGGTGACTCATTAACAAGAGCATCTATGTTAGACAGACCAAGTATTTCTTCTGTATTAACAGTTAATGGTAAATCCACATTAGTGTCACAATTACTGTTATCTTCATCAGTTTTCTTTTCCGGTCCTTCTTCAAGAAAAATAACGTTTCGTGACTTAATAACTTTTCCTTGATTTGATGGATCTACAAGTCGATATCCTTTGGATTCATCGCAATATCCAACCATAAAATATTGCTTTGATTTTGGATCCAACTTCCTTCTCTGTTCATTTGGAATCAAAAAAAATACTTTCGATCCAAATATTCGTAAATTACTGAGATTAACTTTTGAACCTGTCCAGAGTTGTTCAGGTGTGAATCCAGTAATAGCAGCTGATGGACATCTATTCTTCAAATAAATCGAAGTCATAATAGCTTCACCCCAATAACGCTTATTCAAACCAGAATCTTGGAGCATTGCCCTTGTCTTCTCTATAGGAGTCCTATTCAGTCTTTCAGCTACCCCGTTCTGTTGAGGACAATGAGGAATTGTTGTTTCATGAATTATTCCATGGCACTTCAGGTAATTCTCGAAAATATTACTACAATATTCCCCACCATTGTCTGTTCTTAGTTTCTTGATCTTCAAATTGGTTTGATTTTCCACCAGTATTTTAAATTCCTTGAATTTCTCCAAAACCTCACTTTTATTTTTGAGCAGATATCCGAAGCTTTTTCGAGAAAAATCGTCCGTGAAAGTCAAAACATAACGTGCTCCACTCCATGTTCTTTCAGACATTGGTCCACAAAGGTCAGAATGGATCAATTCTAATAGTGATGTTGCTCTTTTGACTTCACCATTTGGAAATGATTTCATCTTTTGCTTCCCCTCAATGCAAGGTATGCAATTTTGAATTTGATCGAACTGCTGATCTTTAAAATCTATTCCTGTGGCCAATCCGTCCTTGAGAGCACACATACCACTTTTACTCAAGTGACCAAGACGTCTGTGCCACGTCTCTGATGAAATAGCAGTAATTGCTAATTCTGGAGGAATTTCTGGAAAATCTTCATTCGGAATATGTTTTTCAACAATTTGCAATGCTGAGTCAGTGGAAATAAAATCCAACTTATATACTCATTATTAGCTACAGTTACATCTTTTTGGGTAGATCGGAGATTGCTCAACCATGTCTTGTGCTTACAGATATGGGAAGTACTGCCTGAATCAATGATCCAGTCCTTATCATTATATGGGACTGTTGTCAAAGCAGATACGAACAACAATTTATCATTTGACTTCTTATCATGATCTCGATCTGTCTTTGATTCATTTTTCTTGTCTTTCTTTAGTTTATGACACTTTGGTTTTATATGACCTTTTTTACCGCAATAATGACAAACCAATGACGATTTGTCTGATGATTTATGTGTTGAATTTGTACTAGCAAATGCTACTTCACTTGACACGCTCGAAACTTGATTTCTGCGATATTCTTCTTGCAGTAAACATGCTCTGACCATTTCACTTGAAATCGAGGTTTTCATATGCGTAGTCTCTAAATAACAAACTAATGTGTCATATTCTTGGGGTAAACCACTCAATAACAATTCCGATACTTCCTCATCATCAATTTTCCTACCAATATTAGTCAATTGTTGCACAAGAGATGTTATATCATCGATATATTCAGTCATTGAATTGTAGTTCTTATAATCAGAACGATGCAACTTGCGCAATAGAGTAACCCTCCGAAAAAGTCCTTTATCTTCAAAAATCTTTTAAAGACTGTCCCAAGCAGCTTTAGCACTGTTAGCATCTCTGACATGTTGAATACATGAAGACTTCACGCTGAGACATATTTTTGCAAGAGCTTTTTGGTCTCTATTCGCATCAGTATCAGTTCCCAAAACACAGTTCCAAAGACCATCTAATATTAATGACATTTTCATCTGAAACTTCCAGTTATTATAATTTATAACACCTTCCAACTTTTCTACTGCTAGTCCACTCGCTCCAATAATGATAGGTGTCTGAGTATTCGTTACAGTATTCGTATTATTTTCAGTTGGATTCATTTTTCAATACGAAACGTAGTAAAACTTGTACCAGGTCACACCACAGAAGAATTCTTCTTCACAATATTCGGGAGTTTATGAGCAAATTTTCTTACGGTCAATGTTTTACAACATTCCTGGGCCCATAACCTGTTAAGATTATGCACGGGATCGTAGATACAAGACCAGAATCAGTTGAAGGAATAATATATTTCAGATGAAAGTATAAATTACAATATTAACATTGACATCTATCAAAACTATAAACAACAACATATATAGGGTCATACATGAATAATGATATGAGAGTAGATCAATCTGAATAATAATCTCTAATATATCTGTTGAACAGGAGGGGAGATAATATATATCCCTGGCGTACACCTTTCTTTATTTCGACCTTTTCAGTAGAGGAGATACCTAATTTCACACACGCAGTTTGTCCCCAGTAGAGGTTGGCTATCATTCTTATATATTTACTGTCGAGACCTACCTTTTTTAGTATGGATATGAGAAGTTCGTGGTTGGCACTATCGAAGGCCTTTGCAAAGTCAATGAAGCAGATGTAGACCTCTTTATTTGTGTCTCTGCAGTGTTGGATTAAAACTTGCAAGGCAAATATGGCGTCTCTCGTACCAAGTGCATTACGAAAACCGAATTGCGAATCATCAACCTCAGAGTCGCATTTTGCGTAGATTCTGTTCTGTATCACTTTTGTAAAGATCTTAATTTTAAGTGATTAATTAAGCTTATTAGTCGATGTTGGTCGCAGATTTTTGCAATTGATTTCTTTGGTATGGCGATAAATGTCGAGTGCATCCAATCATCAGGTATTATGCCTGTGTCTTAGATTTCATTAAATAGCTTTGTTAGCATATCGAGGAAGCTCGGAATTGGGTTAAATGCATAAAGCTGAGTGGCCACTTTTTACTCACATTTTTAAAAGAGCTACTTCATTTGATATGCATACAAATGTAGGTATAAGCTCCAACTTGTGAGTGTATACTCTTTCCGTGAATATGTCCTCGCTCCTTGAGTACCGACTTTTATTTTTGCATGCATAAATGCGAGCGTCCACTTTGTTCACTAAGTATCTACTTTCAAAAATAAAAGGCTCCTTAGTAGCAGACTCAGCTCCATCAGAAGTGGATGTCTGTACGTGATGGCTCAATTTATGCCAATTTATCAGCCTACCAAGGAGTTTAAGGTTCGTAGCGAATATGGAATGTTTCGTACCTTATATCGGTTAAGCAGAGTTTATGTTCAGTGGATAACTAACCATTTTCTTGAAGAAACTGAAGAATATAGTGGCGGAGCCTTGAGTAATAAAAAAATAATGAGGGTTTTTTTACGTTATGTTAGTGATCCAGGATTCCAAATTGGCGTGGCAGAAGATATTGGTGCCCATCAATCGATGGTATCCCTAACCGTTACCAACGTCATAACACGTATTATGTAGAAATCAAATATTTGGATTACATTTTTATCTTCACATGAAGATCTACAGAATGCAAAAAATAAGTGGCAAGAAAAGTTCAATTTTCCTTCAGCTATTGGTGCTATAGACTGTACTCATGTTCCTATACTGAAACACTCTATTTACGGAGACGAATATATTAACAGAAAACATTTTGCTAGTATAAATGTGCAGGCAACGTGCAATTCAAATGAAGAGTTCACAAGTGTGGATGCTTCTTGGCCAGGATCTGTACACGACTCTAGGATATGAACAAACACGAATGTATACAGCGTAATGCAATGGAACCAGGCTAGTGCTGTTTTTTTGGGAGACTCTGGTTATGGTATAGCTCCATGGCTCATGACTCGTTTTCGGGATGCAGATACCCCAGAACAAAAGTCATACAATAGGCTGTTTACAACATACATACATATAGTCACGCCTTTTTCCCGTAGGGGTAGGCAGAGACCTCTTCCTTCCACTTGCTACGGTTCTTACACACATCTTTTGCTTCCTCTACTTTCATTAGTGCTCTCATGCATGCACGTCGGTTGTTGGTACTCTTGACCTGGCCCTTCTTTAAAACAATGTTGATCTGATCGAGATATGTTCGCCGAGGTCGACCTCTACCGACTTTGCCATTCCTTATAAATTTGTTTCGTTAATCTTCCTTTATTCATCCTTTCTACGTGTCCAAACCATCTAAGCATTCTTTTATCTATCTTTGTAACCACATCTTCTTTTACACCACAGCGTTCTCTTATCTTAATATTTTTTACTTTATCCAACCGAGTCACTCCGGCTTTACTTCTCAGACTACTCATCTCCGCAGCATTAATCCTATTTTCATGCTTTTTTTGCTAAACCCAACATTCACTACCATACATAAGTGTAGGAACCAACACACCTCTATGCACAGCCAGACGTGCCTTTTTTGACACTTTTTGGCTGTTCATAAAGCTATGCAGTGCCCCATTCATTTGTTTTCCTGCCAACACCCTTCGCTCAATATCACTGTCATACTTTCCATCTCTTGTAAATTTTGAACCCAAGGAAATAAATTCATTTACTTGTTCCACTCTTTCTCCCTCAATCAAAACTTTACAGTTTGTCATGCTTTCTTCTCTTTCAAAAACCATTACTTTCATTTCTCTTACATTTATTTTCATCCCTTTGATTTTCAGGGCATCATGCATAACATTAACCATCGCCTGTTACTCCTCTTCAGATGACGCTAATATGACTTGATCATCGGCGTAAAGAAGGCATTTGACGATCAAATCATTCATTTTCAATCCATACGCACTCTCCTTCAAATATTTTAAACAATCGTCTATGTATAAGTTAAACAGCCATGGCATAAGCCACACATCCCTGTTTCACACATTTTTCGATTGTAAACCAGTCCGTGCAAGCTTCGTTTATCCTGACACAAGCAGTGGAATCCTCGTAAAGTGATTTCAGTGCTCGTATTAAACTACCGCTCACCCTATACATAGACAATGGCGACCACAATTCACTCCTCACCACTCTGTCATAGGCCTTTTCAAATTTATAAAAGCGCAATAGACCTGACTTCTAGCCAATCATTTTTTGACTATACCTAGTAATGAAAAGACCTGATCCATACATCTAAATCCTGCTTGCACATCCCATATCATCTTCTCAGTTTTATTACTCTTTTAATTCATATCTTTGCACACTATGCCGACTATGCTGAGTAAACTGTTTACAAGAGAGAGAGTTATAATAGAGAGATGCTTTGGGCAACTGAAACAGCGTTTTCCCATACTACAACACAAAATACGTGTCGAAATAGGAAAAGTGCCTTCTCTTGTCATGAGTTGCTTTATTTTGCACAACGTGGCTAAGAACCTCAATCTGCCCTTCATTTACTCCTAATTCAGCTTCTATTATACTTTTATTTTTTTAACCGCTTCATGTCGTTTCTTTTTTACTTCCGGGATGTTAGATTTCTCTAACAAAACAGGATATCATTTAATTATCTTTACTAATACGGCTTGATTTTCAGAAGAATCCTCTCCAGCTCGACATTGTGTAGTCACTTACACAACCGACGTAAAAATTTAAACTGATTAAATGACGGGAGACCACGAAAGACATGTCGAAACCTGCAAATCAGAGTGACCACTTGACATTTCCGAGTACCACCTCCGTTTTTCGTTATATATTTTATGCATACCAAAATGCAGTACGCGCTCACTAAGAGGAGTAGTTACTCACTCCAATGTGGAGTCGCTACTTCTGAGAGTCCACTCAACTTTATGCATATTACCTATTGTCTCGCACATAATTTTAAGGATATCGACGTGAATACTATCTGGACCTGAAGTTTTATTATTTTTCATGGACATAATCAATCAATCAATCAATTTCGCTCTTCATCATTGGTACCCACCTAAATTAAAAATTTTAAGATAGATTTTACGTTTTCAGCACCATAGCAAATTTTAAAGTGTTACAACATACTGATCTTGAAAAAGGAGCTAATCAGCGATTGTAAATCAGTCAACTAAATTACTCTAGTTTCTTCATATTTTTTCTTTATAAAATTTAGATTGCACCCAATCTTAAAATTAATAAGCATTTAAATTTAAACTTAAATTACTACAGTTACTTGTCTGGATTTTCCAAATGGTCCATCTCAGTTTCTAGTACTGCTCTTGCTCACATCACTGGTGTGGCTACATTACACAATATTCTGCTTTTAACTGATAACTGCACAATTACACAAGCTCAAAAGCTTAAGTCCTCTGAAGACGTCGCAACAAGTCTTGATTGTCTAAAAGCTGAAGTACTTCTACGTTTGGTTAGAGCACTAAAAAGATATAGGTATGATCATCCTCCATTTTGTGTCCTGTAAAAGTTTGTAAACATTGCACTACATTGTAACGATCTAGACTTTTTAGCCAAAAAAAAACAATAATTTGAAAGTCGAAAACATAAAAACATAAAAAACGGTGTATACAAATAATCAACATACAGTGATGTTTTTTATTTGTGACTAAATCGCACTAAATCAGGCAAAACGGAATTTTGAAGCTGCTCAAAGAAATATATTAGGTGAAGCAAAATTTGCAATGGGAAAGTGAGTATATTCAGCGAAAAATTCGAAGATAAAATTAAAATAAAATGACAATGCTAATCGACAATTGTTGAATACTTATTTCAAAAGACATTTTCAGTCACACAGTTTTTTTTTCAACACAGAAAAAGATAACCTCAACGGCCTTTGACAATTATTGATTGCATTTTCCCTAGTAACTTGGGTTATATAATAATAATACTAAATAATATTATGTTGAAAAAAATAATATAAATATTATTATTTATTATCTCCAAATAAACCGAAATCATCACTTAATCAACTGTTTGATTAAATTTGTCGCGATTGATTTCACCGTCTGCTGTAGAATTAAGGAAAAAATTGTTCATTTTTTTAATGTGCGTTCACTTTGCACAAAATCTTTCACAGAAAATTGCATCAAAAAAAGAAAAGAGTACGGCAGTGCGTCCATGAAATAGATTGAGGTGAATTGTTATTAATAACGTTGCGTTGTAAAATAAACAATACCTAATATAAATATACGTTTATTTATTATACATTCTTTATTAAATGGTGTATAAAAAATTTAACATCCCGAGGTTACATCCAAATTTAACGGAAAATAGAAATTTGAATTTGCATTCAAAAACTACAAAATACAAAGGTATAAAAATATAACAATCAAAGCACATAATTTTTTCCACATAATACATAATAATGCTAATATACGCAATTCGTTCCAAAAAAAATTTTTGGATGTTTTTTTAACGTTTTAAAACTCAAAATTGTTATAATTTTGGCTAAAATATTGTGTTTCGTGCAGTGCTTAAATATTCCAGTTTTTTTTTACTGAAAATAGTCGAAAGTAGACCTAAGATGTGGGCCGCGGACGGCCCGCAATGTTACTATTAGAAGCGGGAGGGATTATACGAGGGCAGTTTGATAAGTCAGTGACTTTTTGAATTTCCCGCGCAGTTACTCCAAATCAACAGTGCTGCCGTCAACTATAATCTATCAGTGGGCAACTTTCTAATTTTGAGCAAGCTACGTCGTGCAGTTGGTGTTTGATAGCCGTTCAAAGCAGACAACCTCGTGAATTTTTACGAAAATGGAAAAAAGTGAATTTCGTGTGCTGATTAAGTATTACTTTTTACGTAAAAAATTCATCACTGAAACTAAGGAAAGACTTGATAAATACTACGGGGACTCGGCACCATCAATTTCAATGGTTAAGAAGTGGTTTACAGAGTTCCGTTGTGGTCGTACCAGCACTAGTGACGCCGATCGTCCAGGTCGCCCAAAAGAAGTGATCACGCCGGAAATCGTCGATAAAATCCATGAAATGATATTGGATGATCGGAGAATGAAAGTGCGTGAGTTGGCTAATGCTGTAGGTATCTCAACTGAACGGGTACATCATATTTTACACGAATATTTGGACATGAAAAACTCTCTGCGAGATGGGTGCCGCGATTGCTCACACTCGACCATAAGCGCAATCGTGTGACCACTTCAAAAGAGTGTTTAGCGATGTTCAGCCGTAATCCGGACGAATTTTTGCGCCGTTTTGTTACTGTGGATGAAACATGGATCCATCACAACATGCCAGAGACCAAGGAACAATCGAAACAGTGGGTTGCTCGGGGTGAACGTGGACCAAAGAAGGCGAAACAGAGTCTGTCAGCCAACAAGGTCATGGCCACAGTTTTTTGGGATGTACGCGGTGTCATTAACATAAATTACCTTAAGAAAGGTAAAACGATCACCGGCGAATATTATTCAAAGCTTTTGAACAGATTCGACGTTGATTTGAAGCAAAAACGGCCGCATTTGGCGAAGAAGAAAGTGCTGTTCCATCAAGACAATGCACGTGTGCACACTTGTCTAGTCACGATGGCCAAAATCCACGAATTGGGATACGAACTGCTACCTCATCCAGCATATTCTCCAGATTTAGCCCCCTGCGACTATTTTGTGTTTCCAAACCTAAAGAAATGGCTGGGCGGTAAGACATTTGAGTCGAACGAAGAAGTCATTACCGAAACAAACGCGTATTTTGAGAGCTTTGAAAAAACCTATTATTTGGAGGGAATAAAAAAATTACAAAAACGCTGGACCAAATGTATCGAGCTAAAAGGTGATTATGTAGAAAAATAAAATGTTTATTTGCGGAAAAAAATTTGTTTTATTCAAAAAGTCACTGACTTATCAAACCGCCCTCGTAGAAAGAAAATGATTGTGGACCCGCTTTTTGAAAAGTCGCAGGTCATAGTTTTCTGGAAAAACTGATTTTGGAAGCTTGTTCTATTCCGTAGCGGCCCTGTAAAAGAAGGATTCTTGATGGATATGGGTCCTTGTAATGTCAATCTTGAGAGTAAATCGGTGAGACTTATCAGCGTGCTGAGTTTTTCGGCCGAATGTGGCCAGTGATGGTATAAGAGTTTTTATTTCTCTGGAGCATCTGCCATGGAAATATCTGTAGAGTAATGTCTGGACTTTGTTAGGACACAAAATAGCGGAAGATAATACTCATACTTATAGTGCCTTAGTTTGGATAAAGTCTCTCCTCATGACTCCTGGCCACTTTCTTTATTTCTTCTTTGATTTTTCTTACCTAGAGTTCCCGATGGAGGTCTTTGTTCCGAATATGCCGTAAGTCCACACTGGTTTAAGCACTTGCTGGTAGACCAGTACTTTGTTTTTAATAGACAGCTGAGAGTTTCTTCCTAACAACCTTGAGGCGACAGCGCATCGACCACAATTAGGGGAATGTATAATAAGCCGCAAGCATAATAGAACACACTGGATCATTCTCTAAAAAGGTTTAGAGAGGTATCGATTTGTCGAGAACATTTGTTTGCAGGTATATAAACGGAAAAAGATCGAGGTTCTTAAGTTTAGTTTTAAAGTCAAGTATTTGAAGTAATTATAAAATGTTATACAGTTGTGAATTTCTAAGTGATTTGTAAAATAAAATTTATTGTGTAGAAATATTAGAATAAAAATTTTTATAAGACAAATGAGACCCACAACTGACGATTAATGGACAGCAGCTTATCTGAGAAAAGATCAAGAGAGTGATCCCAACATTGTGGACTGTTTACGTTAGAAGGAAAGTGGAGCAGAGAGACAGACCTACTTGGAAGGACATCTCCAACCGGGCACCAACATTCAAAGCCATGTGGGCACAATGGGATTCCCTTATTGTAGAAAATGAATTACTGAAACGAGTTTGGGAGTCGGCCGATAGCAAGAAAACAACTTTCCAACTGGTTGTACCCTAAACAAGGATTAATGAAGTCTTAACGGAGATCCATGGAGGAAAATCAGGTGGTAATCTAGGATTTAATAAAATTCTGAATAAAATAAGACAAAGGTTTTATTGGGTCCAATGTCGTGACGACGTAGAAAATTGGTGTATAAGATCCCAGTTTGTGAAGCGAGCAAAGGTCCTAAAACAAGATCTACAGGCAAAATCAAACAGTACAACGATGGAGCTCCTTTTGAACGAATTGCCTTCGACGGGCCATTTTCAATGACAAATGACGGCAACAAATACATACTGGTTGCTATGGATTACTTTAGTAAGTGGGTTGAAGCTTATGCCCTGCCTAACCAAAAAGCATCTACAGTTGGAAGAGTCCTGGTAGACAACATGTTCTCACGATTCGGAGTACCTACGAAGCCACATTCCGATCAAGGAAGGAATTTCGAATTAAATTTATTCAAAAAAGTTTGCGAAATAATGGTAATCAGCAAAACCAGGACTACTTCACTACATCCACAGTAAGACGGCATAGTTGAAGGGTTTAACCGAACTATGGAAGAAAATCTGTCCAAAGTAGTAGAAGAACATCAGAAAGACTGGGATTGACGTCTTCCATTATTCCTGATGGCCTATAGAGCAGCTGTTCACGATTCTACAAAGCTCACTCCAGCCAGCATAGGAAAGCCAGGAAAGGAACTTGCCCTGTGCTTTGGTGTTCGGGTCACCAAGTGCCGAAGAGAAAGAAGCTCAAGATTATGCAGATGAGCTACAGGATAGTTTATTTAAAATCCATGAAACGGCTAGGAAGAGATTGAGGTTAGCAAGTAATAAAATGAACGCTCGCTATAACCTTAGAGCAAATTCGAAGGGATTCAAGAAAGGAGATCGAATATGGCTGCATAATCCACAACGAAAGAAAGGTGTGTCTCCCAAGTTGACCCTATCTTGGTAAGGACTATATAAGGTAATAAAAAGAATAAATGATATGGTTTATAGAATACAACGCAGTCCCAGAGCCAAGATAAAAGTCGTCCAGTTAGAGAGGTTAAAGCCTTACAATGGTGAGGTTGCGCAAGTATTTGGTCGGGACGATCAAATTTAAGAGGGGAATAATATTACGAGCCCGGCCATGGCGACCTTGCTTTAAGGCGACAGCGCATCGACCACAATTATGGGAATGTATAATGAGCTGCAAGCATAATAGAACACACTGGATCATTCTCGAAAAAGGTCCAGAGAGGTAACGATTTGTCTAAAACATTTGTTTGCAGGTATATAAACGGAAAAAGATCAAGATAAGTTTAGTTTTAAATTCAAGTATTTGAAGTAATTAGTTATACAGCTGTGAATTTTTCAGTGATTTGTAAAATAAAATTTATTGTGTAGAAATATTAGAATAAAAATTATTTAGTTATTGTACTGTAAATATCGTAACAATATTTTTATAATTAAGTTTTAATTGTTGTTTTCTTTTTCATATGCTCTATCCATTTGGCATCTAAATTAAGACCCAAGTATTAAGCTGTTTTTTCACATGGAATTATTTTATTGTTCAGTTGTACTGGATGATAATTAATTTTTTTGTTTGTAAAAATTATGTGGCTAGATTTGCTCTTATTTATTTTTATGCGCCATCGTCTGGTCCATGAGTTAATGTTGTTTATTGCGCCTTGGAGGTTGGCAGTTGTTTCTTCTATGGTGTTACCGATTGCTAGCACTGCAGTATATATATAGTATATATAATTTGATGTTTTTAGGCACTGGTATGTCGCATGTGTATAAAAAGTAAAGCACAGGCCCCAGTACGCTTCCTTGAGGTACTCCTGCGTTTATTGATTTAAGTTCTGAGTATTCATTTTCTTGCCTAACTCTAAAGGTTCTTTGTGAGATATATGATTCCAGGAGCTGCACATACTGTACTGGTACGCATATTTTAAGTTTCATAATGTTTCATAATGAGACTAAAAGAGAAATTAAACATGCATAAGTTAGAAACAATAACAGATATAGAAGAATACTGAAAAATCATCAAAGAAAGTATCAAAAAGTATCAGTTTTTAACATAAAAAGGAAACAAAACAGGAGAAAATAAAGAAGAATGTGTAAGAACAAGAAATAGAGTAAACCAAGAAATAGACAAAATCAAGAAAGAATGCTGGGAAAAATTTACAAAAGACAATGAACTATATGGATCACAAAAAAAATTGTGGAAAATGATAAGAAGACAACGAAATGATATGAATAAATTCATAAAAATAAACGATATCACAGAAGAACAATGGACCGAACACTTCACAAAACGTTATGGAAAAACAGAAGAAAAGGATAATGAAAACAGCGAGGCGAACGTAATAGATTACAAATACCAAAGGAAGAAATAAACATGCGAATAAAATGATTAAAGAACAGAAAGGCTCCGGGTCCAGATGAAATATGCAATAAACTCATAAAATATGGAGGAAAAACGCTATGCACTTGGATTCAGAAACTATTTAACGACATTATCAACAGTGGAAAAGTACCAGTGGAATGGAAAGAAAGTATACTAATACCAATACTAAAAAAAGGAGACAGGAGAAAACCAGAAAACTATCGAGGAATCAGCTTATTGAATAACATGCTGAAGCTGCTAACTGTAATAATGAAAGACAAGATAGAAGAAGGATTAGATATAGCCGAGGAACAACAAGGCTTTAGAAAAAACCGTAGCACTATAGTCGCGACTTTCATCATCCGACAAATAATTGAAAAGTCAATTGAATATAACAAACCTGCATATATGTGTTTCGTAGACCTAAAAAGTGCCTTCGATAGGGTAAAACGGAATGACATTATAAAACTATTACAAACAAGAAAAATAGAGGATAAGATAATAAAATTAATTAAAGAAATAAACGTAGATAACAAAACAAAGGTAAGAATGCCAGGTGGAGAAACGAAATACATTAACATAAAAGGGGGAATACGACAAGGGACTCGCTCAGCCCGACATTGTTCAATATGATAATGGACCAAATAATCTACGTAAAAAAGAGAGAGGGGTACAGAATGGGACCCCATAAAATTAATATAATATGCTACGCAGATGACGCGGTATTGGTAGCTAGTTACGAAGATGACCTGCAAAGACAACTCCACTCATTTAATATTAACGCACAAGAATACAACATGCAGATTTCAGCGGAAAAAACCAAGTGCATGGTAATTAGCAGAGAACCACGCAGATGTAAACTAGAATTGAAAGGCAAAAGCATAGAACAGATGATGACTTTTAACTACCTGGAAGTTAAAATCACCAGTAAGAGAAACTTGAAGACAGAAGCAACAAAGCAAGCGACTTAGCAATAAAAGTGAGTAGCTGTTTAAGACAAACCATATGGAGAAACGAATTTATGACTACAGAAAGCAAACTGAAAGTATACAAAACAACAGTGTGGCCACTTTTAACATACGCAGCAGAGACAAGGGCAGACACAAAGCGAAAATAAACAATGTGGAAATGAAAGTATTAAGATCAATAAAAGGAATAACACTAAGAGATAGACAAACAAGCAGTAGCATGCGAGAGCAATGTAACATACAAGACGTCATCAAATGGAACGAACAAGTAAATACGATGCGACCAGACCAACTAGCAATCATCTCTTAAAACAATAAGCCATACAGCAGACCAGTAGGAAGACCAAAAAAGCGATGGCAAGATAATATACAATCAACAACAACAGAAACCGAATGAGAGGCAGACAAACAGGAGAAATCCTAGTCGTACAAAGAAGAAGAAGAAGAATGAGACCTTAATGCCAAACTTTATCGAACGCTTAAGCCACATCCAGAAAAATGGCTTAGCATATTTTCTTTTCTTCCAGAAATTTTTCTATGATATCTGTTATTCTGTGCACATCGACAGTTGCATGTTTATTTCGAAATCCAAAATAGTGGTCGAGAACCAACTGTTTCCTTTCAATTATTTTCTTCAGCGTTTTCAAAAACAATTTTTTGAATAATTAAGACATCACTGACAGTAATGAAATTGGTCTATCTTCTCCGTCATATGTGACAATTATTGCGCAGTCGTCTTAAATTAATTTTTCACTATGTTTAACACAATCCGCCCACACAGCAGATTGGCTAATGCATAGCCCCATACTTTTTTCAAATTAGTGAAAGTTGCAATAAAAGTGAAATTAGTATAGAAGAGAAAGTGTTGAACAGTATGAAATTGGGAAAATCTGCAGAGTATGACAGGATTACGGTTGTACGGAATATATCTCCAGCCTTAATGTAGCATTTTTGGGAAATTCCAACATTTTTCTCCTTGTTACTCATATCTTCTACGATCTCTATGTAATTAATAGGTAAGAAGTTAAAACTAAATGCAGAAAGACAATAATTTACAACTTTTTTTTTCTTGCGTTGGGTTTAATTGGTAAACTTATCTGTAGACCGGTTAATTTTTTTATATTACTGCTCCCTCAGTATACGTATTTCAGGAGAGAACTTATAGCAAATTGACTGGCCAGTTGATTGTGAAAACCAGTGCCAATAAAACTTAATCACACACACACACCTACACAGTATACGTATTGCAGTATATTATTAAATACAAAACAGCAACTATTTTGTAGACTCCGACAATTTTGTCTAACCTTACTGGAGGATAGCAAACTTTATTTCCAAAATGCATCATTATACTCGATATCATTTGCTAAAATGTGGACAAAATTGTCGGAAAGTCTTCAAAATAGTTGCTGTCTTAGGATGGGCAAACAGAAGTCTACTACTGAAAGGGTCACCACAAAAACGTGTTTACAATAATAAAGAAGCTCTTGTTGCAGACAGTTATGTTACATTACCTCATAAAAACATTTGCTAAAATCAAAAACTTGCAATTTTACACAGATGCGTGGAAAAATGTAGACGTTTCATTTACCCAAGTGGAGGTAGAGAGGATTAACATCGTTACAATGCAAGAAATTGCACGGGACATAAAATTTAGAGATTGTCATCGACTAGAAGATTTTACAGAAGGTATGGAACTGGGAATAACTGAAATTAAGGAAGTTATGCATAGAGGCAGACTCCGGTACATATTAAAACTAGATAATATAAATGTATTGTACCTTTCAAATTACTGGTTGGAAGATATGAACTAAGATTATAGGATAAAAATAAAAATTGACGTGTGTAAACATACATCTAACAGAAACAAAGAAAGAATTGTATTTTGTGTCTAAGTTTTGTTAAACCTCTGTATAAATTCTAATAAAATAAAAATTTTAAATTTAAAGTTGTATTACTAATTTCCCCACCATAGTCTTATTTAATCTTAAACCATCTATTTGAATGAAGAAGATAGTGGAGAGTTGCGGAAGGGTTGGTGAGGCGACAGGAGGTGGAGTGGGGGTCGTGGAAACTCGATCGTGGAAGGTAAGGTAATGTGACTTTCTTACCTATATGAAACCCTATCGCAAAGGTCTCGGTATCTTTTTGAAACCATATAATCCAAAAAACTAATTGATGCCCTACCTCTTAAACCTGTCACTGACATCAAACTCAATTATTATGCCAAACAAATCAAGATTCCATACTTTCGAGGTGTTTTCATGCGTGATAGTTTACCCAGCTCATGACCACAACTTGAAGTTTCTCTCACAATCAAAGTAAGAAAAAAATGGATATCACACCTGAAATGAATAGAGGCTATTAAGTGAATAGGGCATTTCGCTATAGCATATTCAAAGTTAAGAAGTTTAAGGAAGATAAGTCAACTCGTAGATATGCCCAAGGAAGAATTAGTTTCTTGTGAATCGCATGACATTGCCTCAGTTTGAGATAAACTACCCGAACACCTTCAAAATGATATCGACATTTTAAAATATCAATATTGTTTTGAACATTATGGTGGTGATAACAGTGAAAGCACATCCACCGATGAAAATGATGGACCCATGCACAGGAAAATTTTTTGCTGTTATTGCAACAATCAGGATTGTAATGTGGGTGCTAATAAGAATGAATTGGGACTGAAAAATTCAACTCCGAAGACATAAATTTACATGTTGCAAACAACAATAAATTGGTGTGGAATCGTTAGATGTTATCAGTCATGTCACGAAAGTTCGAGTTACAAGCAATCGGGTGCAGTGTCCTGAGTGCAAATGTTTATTCAATTGAATTGGAGAGGGAAAGTCGTTATGGATAGAAACTTATAGGATTCCATGGTTGCAATACCACTCACAACATCATGAAAAAAAACAATATACTCATTATTTGGATTCCTCCAGATAAAACCCACAATGAGAGAAGAGGTATTGGGATAGAAATACCATGTGGAGCATATGAAATAGAGGAAATTAATAATTTGATACAAGAGCTTGCATCCACATTGTTTCCGAATAAAAAACTTGATTCTAAAATATTGGATGATCTTTTCAGCCTTCGTGCAAATAACAAAATATTTAAATGCATATTGCGATCAAAATATTATGTGGATCTAAGAGATGAAACTCAATAGCCCCACTGTTAGGATTCGAGAACCGTATGCTCTTCTTCTTCTTCCGGTCCCATATGCATTTTGCATGTTGGGGATCTTCCACACATTTATCAAATGATTGTAAGGGCGTTATCTACTGCTTGACGAAATATGGTTGCCACATCTGACACCCCGCTCTAATTTCTGATGTTTCAGAGCTACGAGTGCTGTTCGTCCGGGTCTCCTTCGGCCTTCCATCTTGCCCTCTTTGTAGTTTGTTCTTTTTAAACACTTTTGTTGGTTGATAATAACTCTTGTTACTGGTACATCAATAATGTATTGATAGTGGCTTAGAAGATAATAACAATGACGCTAGGTAAGTGTCAGAGTTAAAGTGCAGCAATATGTGAATAATTTATTTTTAACCTAAAAATTTTATGTATTATTTTTTTATAGCTAATTAGTTGACAAATTGACTAAAAAAAACATCAAAAAAAAGCAACAATGCCGAAAAATGTAAAAACAAGCGTGAGAGAGTTTAACTTTGTCTCCATCGCTGCATGGGGATTAGTAGAATCCCAGTTCACGCAGTTGAATCTATCCACTCTGCTATGAGTTTGTATACTTGGGTTTTAAGTTAACGAGAGACGGGAAAGTATGACTGACATTGATCGAAGGGTGTTGGCATGAAAACAAATGAATGAGCAGCCAGAACGTGTCAAAAAGGCACGACTAGATGTGCATAGAGGAGTGCTGGTCCCTACACTTATGTATGGTAGTGAATGTTGGGTTTGGCAGAAGAAGCATGAAAGTAAAATCAATGCTGTGAGATAAGTATTTAAAAATTGTAGTTGGAATGGATCTGATGGAAAAAGTAAAGAATAGTGAAATAAAGGAAAAATTTGGTTGCAAAGATAGATACAAGGAATGCTTAGATTGTTTGGACACAGAGAGGATAGATGAAGGAAGATTGACGATTTATAAGACAAGTGTGAAGTCGATATAGGTCGACCTCGGCTAACGTATCTCGAAAAGATCAGAAGAAAAGCCAGGTCAAGAGTACAAACAAACGACGAGTATGTATGAGAGCACTGATGGGAAAAAGCAAAAGACTATATGTATGTATGTTAAGAAAATGCATTCTTAAAATTGGAAATAGGAATCTAATTTATTGGTTACAATACTAATAAAAGTTGTTGTTAGCTTTTGTTGGAATTATTTAAAAATAAATTTCTGTGCAAAAATTGTAGTGTTTATTTTACAAAAAAGATTGTATGATAATTTAATTTTATTTAGTATAAACATTTTTTCATATCACAAATATTTTTTTTTTACAATATTATGCTACCTCTGGAGAAGTTGTTATAGACATATTTAGAGTAGAATTATCCATAGAAACATTTTGTGCTGCAATAGTTTGGTACAATTCATCATCTTCATCCAGCATGGCTTGCATGCGTTTCTTATATCTAATAAAATAGAAGACAAATATTAAAACTAAATTAAAAATATCAAAGCCAATATGGATACAACAAAATAATTTTTATTCAATTTAATTTCGGTGATTATAGTAATTTATAAAAATACTAAAAGATTGATTAAAAAAAAAAGTTGGCGATCATTGGGACTGTCAATAAAAGTGAAAACGTAAAACTATCAAATAATATTGTTTTTTTTTGGAATTTCAAATTAATTCTGGTATTAAAAATTCATAATTCTTAAATTAAAATCATTGAATAATAAATAACCGAATAAAAAGGGGCTGTCAGCTCAGGGCCACTTTTTGACAGATATACAGAAAAAGAAGAAGGTATGACATCACCCATTTTTCGCTGACGCTAACGTCAGGTGATGCGACACCATAAGTTTGCCCGCTACCAAATTTTGTTCAACGCACCTAAAGAAGTTTTCACTTCAATAAAATACACACACTGTTAAGAAGATGTTAATAATATTAAAATTATAAGGTTATTTGTATTTTTCTTGATATTATTGATACAGTAAACAAAAACAGAAGTAGAAGACCTACTAGCTATCTGAAAACAATACTTTGAAGAGCTGTTTATTGATGCGCGACACGATAATAATAACCCAAATGAGGTCACAGCTGGGCTACCAATCATGAAGAGCGAAATTGAGAGAGCCATTATGTCCATAAAAAATTATAAAACTCCAGGTCAAGAAGGTATTCACGTCGAGATCCTTAAAATTAAGTGGACGACAATTCCGAGCATCCTCAATATGCTAACGAAGCTATTGAACGAAATCTATGACACAGACGTAATACCTGATGATTGGATGCACTCGACATTTATCGGCATACCAAAGAAATCAATTGCAAAAATTTGCAACCAACATCGACTAATAAGCTTAATTAATGCACTTGGCACGAGAGATGCCATATTTGTCTTGCAAGTTTTAATCCAACGCTGCAGAGACACAAAGATGTCTACATTTGCTTCATTAACTTTGCAAAGGCCTTCGATAGTGTCAACCACGAACTTCTCATATCCATACTAAGAAAAGTAGGTCTCGACAGTAAAGATATAAGAATGATAACCAACCTCTACTGGGCACAAACTGTGTGAATTTAGGTAATTCCTCTACTGAAAAGGTCGAAATAAAGAAAGGTGTACGCCAGGGATGTATACTATCTCCCCTCCTGTTCAACAAATATACAGAGAAAATCTTCAGGGAAGCATTACATGACACTGATGTGATACATACATACATAAAGTCACGCCTTTTTCCCATAGGGGTAGGCAGAGACCACTTCCTTTCACTTGCTACGGTTCTTACACACATTTTTTTCTTCCTCTACTTTCATCAGTGCTCTCATACATGCTCGTCGGTTGTTGGTACTCTTGACCTGGCCTTTCTTTAAAACAATGTTGATCTAATCGAGATATGTTCTCCGAGGTCGACCTCTACCGACTTGTCCATTCACACTCACTTTATAAATTTGTTTCGTCAATCTTTCTTCATCCATCCTTTCAACGTGTCCAAACCATCTAAGCATTCCTTTATCTATCTTTGTAACCACATCTTTTACACCACAGCGTTTTCTTATCTCACTATTCTTTACTTTATCCAACCGAGTCACTCTGGCTATACTTCTTAGACTACTCATACTTAATCCTTATTTTCATGCTTCTTCTGTCAAACCCAACATTCACTACCATACATAAGTGTAGGAACCAACACACCTCTATGCACCGCCAGACGTGCCTTTTTTGACATTTTCTGGCTATTCATAAAGCTATACAGTGCCCCATTCATTTGTTTTCCTGCCAACACCCTTCGCTCAATGTCACTGTCATACTTTTCATCTCTAGTAAACTTTGAACCTAAGTACACAAATTCATTTACTTGTTCCACTCTTTCTCCCTCAATCGAAACTTTACAGTTCGTCATGCTTTCTTCTCTTTCAAAAACCATTCCTTTCGTTTTGCTCACATTTATGTGAGCATAAAACTAAATGGTGAACTCATCAACAACATTCGTTATGCTGACGATACTGCAATACTTGCAAGCAGTATCAAAGAACTTTAACATCTACTGAGAAAGATCCAAGCCATCAGCAAATAGTACTGTTTGAAGTTCAATATTTCAAAAACCAAATGGATGGTTATCAGTAAACGACAACAACAATTAGAACAGCTGATACTTAACTCCGAACCAGTAGAGAAGTTCGAAGAAACAGTGCTATCTTGGATCCTTAGTAAACTCTCAATGGGACCAGTCTATAGAAATGAGATCAAGAATTGAAAAAGCGAGAACAGTGTTTAACAACATGAAGTCATTATTTACTAGCAAAGATATATCTTAGAAGACAAAAATCAAATTAGCTAAGTGCATATTTTTAATTCTTTTATATTGGGTATAAGTATGGACAATGACAGACCAAATAATGAAGAAACTAGAGTCCTTCGACATGTGGGTATACCGTCGTATTTTACGAATATCGTGGACTGATCACATCATCAACGAGGAGGTTCTCCGCAGAGTCGGCAAACAGAGATAAATCTCTTTCACTGTTAAAAAACGTAAAATGGAATACCTTGGGCATATAATGCGTCATGAGAAGTATCGTATCCTGCAACTCATCGTACAGGACAAAACAGGCAGCAAAAGAGGACCAGGTAGACAAAGACATTCATGGTTGCATAATCTGCGTAAATGGTACAGACTCACTTCAATAGAACTGTTTCGGAGTGCAGCGAACAAAGTTAAAATAGCCTTGTTAATCGCCAACGTCCGCAACAAATAGAGCACAAGAAGGAGTAAACAAAAGGTTTTATTAAATTGTTTTTAAGAAATTTTAACATTAAAATAGTTCTAACAGATAACATAATATTGTTGTTAAAGTACTCACATTTCACTATCTGGATTATATTCTGGATTTCGACACCTGTCCAGTTTTTTATCTAAAATTTTTTGTTGATTTCTATCTGGCACAGAATCTGTCATCTTCACCATAGAACGAATAGCTTAAAATAAAAAAGATCAAATGATCTACTATACCGCTTCTTTATGATATATATTTGGATAAATAAATATCATGGAAATGAATTACTATTGAAATGCATTTGTGACTACAATCATAGCGGAAACGAAAGAAGTAATTGCTAATGTAATTAAAATTATGAAAAACTAGGTGAAACATGGCTTGCAAATTCCAACTGAAAGTTATCATACTGCAACAGAAATATCAGAAAAGGTGTTTTTCAATAAGATTTAGGGAGCAGAGATCAGTAAGCAAGCTTTTATTACATCTAGAAAACATCTAATGGGAGGCAATGTTCTAGAGGTTTTATTTCAGACAGGGATAAAGAATTAAAGAACTCATAAATAATTCTACTATAATATAAAATCAAAGGCCGACTGAAGCAGTTTTACAAGAAGTACATAATGAATAGCTAGATTTTAAGGGTGGGCAGTCAATTTTATTATTATTTGGTCCCCATAATTTTTTTATAAATGGTGAAAACAAAAACCCTTAATGATCTCAAAAGTAATCATTTTTAATTTGTTTTATTAATTTTCAATTTCAATACATTTGCTAAAAGATAATTATTTGATAACTGTTGCAAAATATTTAGGGATAGGCAATTAGTAACGAATTCATTAGTCGAGTAGGGATGCTGCAAGTGTGCCTTCCATAAGTAATTTATCTCTACAAACTACATGTATTTAATAGTGAGTTCATAAAATTAAAATATTTGTAAAAAATTTAAATTTTATAAATACAAATAAGATATATTTCTTAAATACATACATACATGTCACGCCTTTTTCCCATAGGGGTAGGCAGAGACCACTTCCTTCCACTTGCTACGGTTCTTACACATACTATAGCTTCCTCTACTTTCATCAGTGCTCTCATACATGCTCGTCGGTTGTTGGTACTCTTGACCTGGCCTTTCTTCAAAACAATGTTGATCTAATCGATGTTCACCGAGGTCAACCTCTATCTACTTGTCCATTCACACTCTCCTTATAAATTTGTTTCGTCAATCTTTCTTCATCCATCCTTTCTACGTGTCAAAACCATCAAAGCATTCCTTAATCTATCTTTGTAACCACATCTTTTACACCACAGCGTTCTATTATATCACTATTCTTTACTTTATCCAACTGATTCACTCTGGCTATACTTCTCAGACTACTCATCTCCGCAGCATTAATCCTATTTTAATGCTTCTTCTGCCAAACCCAACATTCACTACCATACATAAGTGAAGGAACCAACACACCTCTATGCACATCTAGTCGTGCCTTTTTGACACATTCGGTATTTTCATAAAGCTATGCATCATCGGCCTAGGAAGGCATTTGACGATCAAATTATTCATTTTCAAGCCATATGCACTCTCTTTTAAATCTTTTAAACAAACATCTATGTATAAGTCAAACAGCCATGGTGAAGCCACACATCCGTGTCTCACACCATTTACAATGTTAAACCAGTCCGTGCAAGCTTCGTTTATACTGACACAAGCAGATGGAACCCTCCTAAAGTGATTTCAGTGCTTGTATTAAACTACCGCTCACCCAATACATAGAAAATGTTGACCACAATTCACTCTTCACCACTCTGTCATAGGCCTTTTCCAAGTCTATAAAAGCGCAATAAACCTTTTGACTTCTAGCCAAGAATTTTTTGAAAATACCTTGTAATGAAAATACCTGATCCATACATCTCCTTCCTCTTCTGAATCCTGTTTGCACATCCCATATCATCTTCTCAGTTTCATTCGTTACTCTTTTAATCAATATCTTTGCATACAGTTTATGCTGAGTAAACTAATACCTTGGTAGTTCTTACAGTCCTGCTGCGAACCTTTTCCCTTGTAAAGAGGCACGATAATGGCCCTGCACCAGTCGTCTGGTACACTACCACTCCTCCAACAAAGGTTACAAAGGCGGTACAGCAGACTAGCTACCACGTTTTGTCCAGCCTTCAGCATTTCAACTGTTATCCTGTCGTATACAGCAGCTTTACCTAATTTCATACTGTTCAACTCTTCCACAATTTCTGTCATACTAATTTCACTTTCATTGCATCTTTTACTCATGTCTCCGAATGGGGCCTGTACTTGTGTATCCTCTTTCTCAAATAAACTTTAAAAGTATTCCTTCCATCACTTTAATATGCATTCCTCTCCTTTAACCATACTACCATCTTGGTTTCTGATTCTTTCCAGTTGCGAGGTAGTATTTTTACCTCTGGCTGTTCTTATGGTCTTCCAGAAGAATTATAATTAATATTGTTTTGGAAATCGTCAGATAACCTTCTATCAAATTCATCTTTATCACTCTCCTTCTTTCTTGCCACACCTTTTAACCTTTTATACTCATACTTTGCCTTGTTTACTTCTTAATTAATAAAGCAAAATATACATTAATATAATTTATGATAAAAATCTGAACAGAACTGTGAACAACAACTAAACGTAGAGCTTTAATATATGAAGTTACTTTGTATTTACTATGACAAACTATTTGGTAATATTACAATTCAACATAAAGCTTAAATAGTTTACCAACCTCTAACAGATTCAATTAATTCGCTTAATTTATCTCTATTGTTAACTCCAAAAAGTGTATCAGTGACATAAGAGTCCAAATTTTCTTGAAGCTTTGAAGCTGCATGTAACACTGCAGCTAACGCTACTTGACTAGGCGAATATAACAAAATGGCATCTGTTAATAGCGTTCGTTCCAGAAAGTGTTCAGTACCAGATCTTAACCTTTCTGGATCATGAAGATTAGTTCTGGTCTAAAAAAATAATATCTTTAGAAGACTAGTTGGATATTTATAAAAAATATAAGCAAACATTTTAGGGTTAAATTACCTTAATATCAATTAACAATCCTTCTACAGGTCTAAATGGATTATGAATTGACAAATGAAAGTTTAGCTGCTCCATCAGCAATAATTCATTATTTAAAATGATATCTGTTGCTTTTTCTCTATCTCCTTTAATGTTAGCTACAAATTGCTGTATTGACACATTAAATTCTTCCACCTTGCAAGCTAAATATATGCAAGTTACCCTACAATAAACTTTAGTAGATATTTAGATTATATAATAAAAATATATTTTATTGTAAACTACACTAACATTACTTCTTTTGGATGGTAATTCATGACAGAGTTATGTATGTAGAATCTTTTAAAATAATGAAAAGCGGTTCCTATAACATATCTTGGCATGGGAGGCTGAAACCTCTTGCAAAAATCTCTTAGATGAAGTTCATACCGTTTTACCATGATTTTTTCTTCCTCTGGAGTAAGAAAGTACTCATGTTTTGGAACATCCTACGATTAAAAAATAAATTAGACACATATACATTCAAAATCATAATTAACTTTACAGGAGCTTGTCTTCCATAAATATGAATATGTTTTAAGTTCGCTTTTTCCCTTAATTTGTTGAGTTCTTCCTCACTACCAAACATCCAATGTTTACACTGCGAACTTGTAGGAAACATCTTAATAATTAAAAAGTAGCTATGTATATACAAACTTTAACAATATTTAATGTGAAATCGTTAGATGCATTATTTTTAAAAATTAGGATTAGGTATACTAACCTACAATTTAAATCCTCTAAAAATTGCATCCCCTATAATCCAGTCACCAAACTAAATTAAAAAAGTAGAAATCTGTAAAAGTAACTAAAAATAATTTAAAATTAAATTCTAGATGGCAGCGCCATGATTACTGTTTAAGTCTTGCGATTTTAATTTAATTTTATTGACAGCAATGTTACAAAAAATATGAGTATTTAAAAAACAAAAAGCAACATAGTTTAAAAATATTTTATGATTGTAATCATAGTATAAAGACAATGATATAATGTTGTAATTGTCTAGATAAAACAGTGTTCTATGTTTACAATATAATTTAAAGTTTATATTTTCAGTCACTAGATAGCAGAAGTAGTAATGTAAGAAGTTTTTAAAATTAATTTAATTATTTATTGATCCAATAGATGTCACTAAAATAACCAAAAGAAGAAAAAACCATTAGATACAAATCGGGCAGTTTACAAGTTTTAATTAATTGGAATTAAAAATTTATTTATTGTTGAAATAAAATAAAATCTCTGTAGATCTGAATCAGAATGGTAAAACTCAGCGAAGGTATGATTATAAATAATGATTTGAAAGTTATATCGACTGCACCACTGAAGAAATAATACTGTAGAAAATTGAGTGAGAAATGTTCAAGAATAACTGCACAAGATATAACACTATAACAAATTGGATGATTTACTTGAAGATAGTAAAACGCGATAAAGTCGAGAGGAAGTTATTTCTTCAGCGCATTTTAAATTTATTGACGATAAAACTAAGGCATAACGAATTTTCAAACATAGTGACCATAAAAATACAATGTACTTATTTTTTATTTTTATATTGCTCTACTAGTGGGCGCTGAAACATATTATTTTTATCAGATCATTGTTACCAATATAACTGTATAACTCTGTAGATAATGTAATCTGAGACAACCTGTATATAATAATCATATATTTAGTCTTTTTATGATGGTTATAAAAAATATTAATAATATTTTTAAATATTAAAAACATTAAAAATGGGAACGAATAATGAGTTTTCTTGGTAATTGTGTTTTCGTGTCAAATGTACAACATATATTCATAAGATCATTCCAAATGATATCCTTGTAATCGTAAAAATCGAGCGGATACCAGGCTACTATTAAAATCGTTAGACACATAGCAATACACTTTTGTAAGATAAGTAGATAGTTGCACTAGAAACTAGAATTAGAATAATAATTTATTGTAATTAAAATGCAAGTATACAGGAAACGATGACAATTTTTATATCGCGTTTTATTTTAAAAACTAGTAGTTCTTTTTTTTATTACAAGCCAGGGTTGGTATGTCAGAAAGTATCGAGTTTCTCAACCTTCAAAAATGTTTGTTAGTCTAAAAGTGTTGAAATTTCCGAGAGTATAAATAGCAACCCTTGTATAGTAAGGGTTATTTTTTTTCCTCCTCCTCTGTCCTGTATCCTTTGTAAGGATGTGGTATGTTATTCGATTTATGGTTATTGTCCATTGGTCTCTTTCCTGGGCGTGATGTGCTGCTTCAGAAAGAGTGTACCCGGTGATACTTGTTATTTGATCTGCCCATTGCAGTGGCGATCTTCCTCGAGTTCTTTTACCCTCTACTTTGCATTCAACTACTAATCTTTCCATACCTTCCCTTCGTCTAGTTACCTATTTGTCCAAAATATCTCAATATGCTTTGGTTAATAGTTGTGGTAAGTTTAGTGGTGATGTTGAGTTCTGTTCATATTGAGATATTTGTGCGGTGTGCTGTCCAGAGTATGCGCATCATTCTTTTTTTTTTATATGTTCTGGTTCCCACGAGAAGGGATATCCTGTAATGTCCAGAGAACATCGTGGGAACCAAGGGAAAGAAGGTAGGAGTTGGTGTTCTTCTTAAATTTCTGGAGGTTGTATGCCTCGGGGAACACCTCCCTAGGCAATGAGTTCCAAAGCCTCGCAATTCGTTGGATTAATGAGTCTTTGGAAAGTGATGTTCTGCAGATCTCCAAAGTGACCACGAAGGGGTGTGAAGAATGAACTTGACGGGTTAATCTCGAAGAGACTGCCAAAGGAGGAACGATTGTTGATATTTCAGAAGAGCATCGCCCATGAAAATATCTATAAAATAGAGACAAATCGCCAACTTTTCTACGGTGTTCCAGACAAGTGATACACCCGATCTGCGATACACCCACATTTCAAAAGCCATTATACGTTGTGAATCGGACTTTTTGATGGTCCAAGTTTCTGCCGCGTAAGTGGAAATAGGAAAGACAAGTGATCGTGCCAGGCGTAGTTTGGTATTCTTAGTTATGTCATTATCTTTTCAGAATTTAGTGAGCTTGGCCGTTGCTGATCTGGCCATTATAAGGCGTCTGCGTACTTATTTCTTCTTCGCACCCTCCGCTGTTTGTAACAACAGAGCCCAAGTAGTTGAAACGACTCATCAGTTCATATCCTGCTACATTTCGTTTCTCCGATTGGTTATTTCTGCTTCTGTCGATGTTCATCACTTTAGTTTTTTGTGCATTAATTTAGAGCCCATATTCTCTACTAACAGTATCTAGTAATCATAATATGTTCGAGTTCTTCTGTTGAGGACACTAGGTATTAAGGTATCGTCCGCATAGCGGAGGTTACCAATTTTTCGCCCACCAGCTGTTATTTCTCCTTGTCATTCATCGAAGACAGTGCGCATAATGTGTTCGCTATATGTAATGAACAGTATGGGGGAAACAATGCATCCCTGACGGACGCCGGCCTTTAGTGTGAAGGTATCGGAGTATTTGTTGTTGACTCTTACGTTTGCTGTGTTGTTGACATAATTATAGTTGTCTTAATAGCTGTATTAGATGCTCTGGAATACCCATTTCTTTTAGTATGCGCCACATTTTATTCCACTTTACATTGTCGAAAGTCTTTGAGTAGTCCACGAAGCATAAATGTTTCTATATAAAATTCTCTAGATTTCTCTATTATTTGCCTAAGGTTAAAAACATGTTCTCGTGTGCCTCTTCCAGTGACAAATCCGCATTGTTCTTGCGGGATCTGTGGTAAGAGTATCTCGTTAATGATAGTAAGGAGAACTTTACTTGTGTGGGATATTAGAGCTATCGTACGGTAGTTATTGCAGTTTGATGGTGATCCTTTTTTGTAAATAGGAATAAAAGTAAACTTGCACCAGTCATATGGCCATTTTCCTGTGTTCCAGATATCCAGATTTTTTTTACCCCATCGTAAAATATTTTATTTTATTTATACTAAATAAAAAATAATAAATTAATAATATTATTTTTTCGTCTACAAGTTAATAAACTGTCAACACTTCCTTGTGAACTACGTCACTGGAAGTTTCCCATCTAATTTTCCACGACGTTTCTTTCAACAGCTCGTATTTTTCCTTCATACCATGAGTCTGATTAATTAAGGGGATAATAAGTTTGCTTTATTGACCGAAGATAATTGTTCGTTCACTAAGTTTTTATTTTAATTGTAGTTGTTGCATTAACTGCAGTCTTTACAAGAATATTTTAAGTCTATACAGGGCGATTCATTAAGAATGACCAATCTCTGGACTGTATATTCTAGATCTCAAAATATAGTGATTTTGTCCAACATGCCTCATTCAAATATTACTAGTTTCCGAGATACCAGGAGTTTAAAGTTTTAATATGTATTTTGATTTTCGCTATTATTTTTCATGTTTTTATAATTTCTATTTGAAAATTGGCAATTTCACGTTTTTATTACACAATGATTTCCAATTTGGACTCTTATTTAGCATTGCTAATAGAGGGCGCTGGTTACACTTGGTTGTGTTTAGTAAATCAAAGCCATTTTATTTTCGGCTGAACTATGGGTAAAATAATAAAAAATATATCAAATATCAGTGGTGTGGGTGCGACCCGAGAGGTCCACACGACTAACTTCCCAGTGGAAAGAATGAAAAAATACCATATGTTTACCATATAAAAAAAAAATTAAAATTGTTTATAACAAATTATAATTGTCATTAACAATATTCTGTTTATGTCAACCGTATTCTTTCAAACTTTATCTTATCATTTCATAAGCGGGAGCTATTTTCAATTGTTTATAACGATAGAATTATTTTTTTTAATTATGATCAATAATTATTTGTAAGTAACAATATTTAATTGTTATAAACAATGACTGATTATTACTAACAATAATTTTTTGAAGTTATAGCGTCTTCAATGCTATTCTCTCAATAATGACACAAGTTTAAAATTCTCCAATTCCTATTTTTGTTTTCTAAAACTATTTCTTTTTATGCAATATTGTCATCAATATTTTTCATACAAGTATTCCTAACATGCAATATTTATATTATTCAAAAGATCTTAACATCCAGTATTAAAAAAAGGTATAATTTATAAATTGCAAAATTCAGTTAGTTTACCAATTTTTTAGTTTTTTAATTCTCCATAAAAAATAGCTTGACCGATTTGGCTGAAAATCTAATTAGTTCTAAGTTGCTTAATTTTGCGTCGAATGCAATTGGTCCCACGTCGATATCATATAATTTGTTGTTCTCGAGATAATCAAGAAGAAAAATAATTCCGAACGCACATACGAACATACGTACAGACGTCCACTTAAACTCTTGTATTCGACTCTGGTGATCTTTAAATGTGGAGATATGTCAAAATTGGGGATTCGCAAAATCGGACCAATTACTATAACTTCCACTGGGAAGTTAAAAATATTAAAAAGCATTAAATTCTTCAAAAAATTTACTCTTATTTGATTCATGTGACTCGATCGGTTATCGAAGTATTTGCTTCTAAAAAGTTCAATGAATTGTAATTTTAACAAAAAAAATTATTCTCTTAATGTGTAACAATAACAAATTAAAAAACTTCAAAATAAATGTTCAAGTACCCAATACACTCTAGATCCGCTTTCGCAAAGATCTATTAATGTGTATTATTTTTAATGAGATTCGTGGCTTCTTCTATTTTCGGTCGCAATTCTGGAAAAGAATTAATGTTTTCTCTTTTGCCTTTATTTGCGACCAAATTGAAAAATCCAAAGGATTAAAATCAATCAATAACAGCAGTTTTCCTAACTATGTCCAAATTCCGATAACTTTGGAGTTCGTAATAATACCTACGGTTAAAGATTATTTCCAAAAGATTCAGAATACGATAGATGTTATTTATATATAACTAACAGAATTTGGCAGACGTTGTCCTGCCAGTTATAGCAAAATGGATTCTACGTGTTTAAATATATATGTACCAATTTTCATGGCGGTCTGTTGAACGGCATAGAAGTATGTGCTGCAGTGCCATCTATAAGCGAGTTAAAGTAAAATAAATTGAAAAAAAAAACTTTTTCCCTAAAAAACACTTAAACATACCAAGTTTCGCAATGATTAGTTAAACGGTGTTGGAGTTTAGCGATCTAATACAAACATACATACATATATACCAACATCCATAACAAAGAGAAGGATGATAGAGAGAGAAAGTAGTCGACAACGTTAGAAATATGCACAACCACTGAAGTAATGCGAGAGCGGTTCCAGTGGGAGATACGAATGGAGATGTTTTAGCCGGTAAGAATCCGAATATTCCGGAAGGACCGGCATCTTATGCAAGATTTCCTCTCCTCAGACAAAAAAAGCTATCTGCAGAAAAACATTACGAAAAGTATTAAGAATTACAATTTTTTATAGCACTTTTTTCAAATCAACTTTTTCCAAATCTACATAATATTTCCAATCTTAACATCCTAGCGTAGATTCATTATGACCATAGATAGTACGATAAAAAGAAATTTCTCTTGAATTTTCATTTGAAGGTATAAGTATAACAATATCTGAAGAATTAATACTGGAATTAATTATTTTTTGGATAACTGTAAGATCGGATTTTAATCTACCATGAGCTTAAGTACCTATTTGAGTTAAGAATATACAATATAAGTTTTTAGGCATATTCACCAATATGACATCTAAGTTTGTGTGCAGAATAATTTAAAAACTTATTTTGGACACTTTGAAGCAAATCAATATCCATAATCTATGAAGAACACCAAAATATGAAGTTGTATTCAAAAGTTGACCTAACAGACACAAATTCATTTACTTGTTCCACTCTTTCTCTCTTAATCAGAACTTTATACTTTGTCATGCTTTCTTCTTTTTTAAAAACCATTACTTTCGTTTTGCTTACATTTACTTTCATCCCTTTGATTTTCAGGGCATCATGCATAACATTAACCATCGTCTGCAACTCCTCTTCAGATGACGCTAATATGATCATCGGCGTAAAGAAGGCATTTGACGATCAAATCATTCATTTTCAATCCATCCGCACGCTCTTTCAAATCTTGTATACAATCATCTATATATAAGTTATATGAAATGGATCGTTAGGAGAGGTCTTGTGAAGCAGCCACCGATGTCACCAGATTTCACTTGAAGGTCGAATATAAAAATAAATTAGGGAAAATGTTTCGAGTTTCATGTGCATGCAGTTGAACAAAAAACACTCGGTATATATATACAATGACACATCGAAGGTCATGGGAAGCAGCTTTTTCTCATGTTATTGAAACACGAAAAACCGTGGAGCATTCACATTCCGATAAAACCAGAGGTAGTAACGACTGTTTTTTTGTTTCGTGTTTTTTTTAGTAAATATAAAGCGTAATACGTAGGAGACCGGTTGGTCGCCCCCGGGGCTCCACGAAAATGGCCGTCTGAGTCTCAGCGCCTCCGGCTTGGGTGTTACCTCGCTTGGAATTGCTGATAGTGCCCTTTAAATTCCCAAACGAGATTGTACGACGACAATTTCAGCTAAAGTAACATATCTTACTAATAAATAATTCTTTTAATTGTCAAAAATACTTTCTTTTATCTTATAAACATTGTGGCAATATTTTTTTCGGGATATACAGGGTGTTACAAAAAAGTTGATCCCGTCTATAGGATAGGTCTTCTTCTTTGTGTGCCATGCTTATTTTCAAACGTTGGCTACCATCAAGCGTTCAGGCGTTGGCTATCTTGATCGGTAGCTTCATGAAACAATTCTTCGACTGTTTGACCCGTCCAATGTCTAATATTACGAAGCCAAGAAAGCCAATCCATCGCTTTCCTTCTATCTTACCCTGGATAATTAATCGGAGCATGTGATATTTATGCCCCCTCATCATATGTCCAAAGTATTCGACTTTTCTTATTTTGATGGTGTTTGTCAATTCTCGCTCTTTATGTAGGGATTATAACACATGTTCGTTAGTTACGTGTGCTGTCCACGGAATCTTTAGCATACGGCGATAGCACCATAACTCAAACGCTTTCAATTTATTTAGATGCTTTACTTTCAGTGTCCAGGTTTCACATCCATAAAGCAAAACAGACCAAACGTAGCACTTTAATACTCTTAGACGGATGTTCATCGAAAGACTTCTATTATATAGTACAGAACGCCAACTAGTGAATCTTTTACGTGCCAGTTCTATTCTGGTTGAGATTTCTTCATCGCTTCATCGCAACTCTACAGTCCATCCAGCTACCCAAATACCTAACGTGTTGTACTATGTCCAGAATTTTACCATCCAATTTTAATTTTGGATACTCGATATTAATTTTACCGACAACCATCCACTTCGTTTTCTTTGTGTTGACACTTAAATCTTTTTCCTTGCATGCATTGTTTACTGCATTTAGTAGTGTTTGGAGGTCTTCGAGGCTTTCTGCCATTATAGCAATATCATCAGCGTACCTAATGTTGTTAATTACTTCTCCACCAATTTTAACACATTTATGGCGATATTTCAGCGCTTCTTTAAAGACAGCTTCCGAATAGACATTAAAAAGC
The DNA here is from genome assembly GCA_950111635.1 of Agelastica alni. Classification (NCBI taxonomy): domain Eukaryota; kingdom Metazoa; phylum Arthropoda; class Insecta; order Coleoptera; family Chrysomelidae; genus Agelastica; species Agelastica alni. Next base: position 58,774,106 of record OX467711.1, on the reverse strand, counting down.
ATTGGTGACTTGACACATCCATGCCTAATTTAATAGGAACTTTTTCTGAAACCTCTTGTTCCACTTTTTTTCTAGCAGTCTGGTTATAGTAAAGGTTTTTGAGCAGTCTTACATCATATGAGTCAAGACCAATTAGATCTAAGCATTGAAACAGTGGTGTGTACGGTAAGTTGTCAAAGGCTTTCTCGAAATCGATGAAACATACGTAAATGTTTCTACGAAATTTAACACTCTTTTGCAAAAGTGTTCGCATGCAGAACAACGCCTCATGGGTACCCATACCACCCCGAAAACCAAACTGCTCATTACTGATTCTATCCTCACAAAGTCGATATATACGATGGTGTAGTATCTTCAAAAATATTTTAAGTGTGTGACTCATCAAGCTTATAAGTCGGTAGTCACCACATTATTTTGGGCTACACTTTTTCGGGATAGTATCAAATAAGGATTCTGACCAGTCGTCTGGTATTTTACCAGTGCTATATATTTTGTTAAATAAGGATGTGATGATCCCAACGCTCTCGTCGTCTAATAATTTTAGCAGTTCTGCAGGTACCTCGTCTGGTCCAGGGGTCTTTCTTCGCTTCGCTTGATCTATTGCTTTTTGTACTTCGGAAACTAGGATCGGTGGGCCTTTGTCCCTGTTTGATGTTGTTTGTTGGTATTCTCTTTGGTCGTCTTTGAATAATTCTTTTATATAATTATTCCATTCGGTACAGCGCTCCTCTACCTCACTTAATATTCTTCCACTAGAGTCTCGGATGATTCTTGTCTTGTAAGTTTTACACGTACCTGTTAATTATTTTAGTTTTTTATTAAGTGGAAACTGTCATGCTGTTGTTCCAGTTTTTCAATTACTAAGCAAGATTCCTTTAGCTATCGTTCTTTTGCTGCTTTAATTCTTTTCCGTATTTCCTTATAAATTTTATTATACTTTTCTCTATTTTTGGTTTTGTGTTGTCTTCTTATGTCCATTAGGTCTAAAATATCCTTTGTCAACCACTCCTTTTTAGCCTTACGTTTTTTTGATAAATTCTTTTGAGCTGTAGTCATTATTGAGGTTTTTATTTGTTTCCAGTAATCATTCCCAGTGCTAGGGTCTTCAAATTGAATTTCATGCATTTTAGTGTTGATTTCTTGAGAGACCTTATTTAGTATGTAAGGTTCATGGAGTGCATCTAGGGCTATCGTAGGGGTTTTCTGGGTTTTATTGACTGTTTTTAACTTGATTTTAATTATAGAACACAATAAAGTATGGTATGAATGGATATCTGCACTTGGGTAGGTCTTAACCGACATTATGCAATTTTTAAATCTCTCATTAATTATTATGTAATCAATCTGATTTCTTATAACGTTGCCTTCTCTATCACTTGGTGCCTTCCAGGTGTACAGTCTACGATTTGGCATGATTACAAATTTTTCTTCCTGGCAGAATTGTACCAAGCGTTTTTCTCTATTATTTCGATTTCCTAATCCAAACTTACTAGTAATATTAAGAGTGTTTTCTGATCCAACCTTAGCATTAAAATCACCCATTATAATAGTAATTTCATGTTTTTTCGTCATACCTAATGCTTTTGATATAAGTTGATAAAGAGATTCAACAACTGTGTCATCTTTGTCAGCAGTGGGTGCATATATTTGTATTATATTTATATTAACTGGATATGCAGCTAACTGTACTAACATTACTCGATATGATAATGGGACAAATTTTTTTACAGATTTTGCCAGTGATTTCTTTAGAATTACCGCTACACCGTTTTGATGTGATTGATTCCCGAGTAGTATATTTGATAATCTTGTGAAGTATAGTGCCCGTTGTTTGGCCATCTTGTTTCGCAGACTCCTAGGACAAAAATATCGAGTCCGTTCATTTCTTCCAACAGGTTTCTTAGTTTTCCTGCTTCGTATAGTGTTTTCACGTTCCATGTGCACTTTTTAAGCTTTTGGTTTTTGTTTAACTTTATTGATTTTTTACAGGGTTTTCGCATGTTAACGACTGGGGAAGCCCTGAAATCTTCTCCTGCCGGATCTTGGGTTGCGATTCCATAAACAGTAACATTTATTTTGTCGCCATTACTTGCCATGATGACTTTTCTTGGAATATCCATCAGGATCTTTAATATAGTGGTTTTCCGATGTCTACTATATCTCCATGCCGTTGGCCGTTTGTTGGCTCATTCGCTTTTTGGAACAATTTCTCATTCCAAGGACAAGAAGGTGCCCTAGTCTCTTGTCAGTTCTTCCACCCTCAGCTGTTGACTGACAAAAGAGGAACTGCTTATCCCGGCAGTAACTCGGTCGACAGAGCCTCGTTAGTTATCTAGCAGGGTGCACCACGTGCAGGTGAGGTTGTCATTTGGGTTGGTATCATCTTTACTGAAAAATAATTGGGGTTTGCTTAGTAAAAAATTTCCTGTAACACCATCTGTATTCAAGATAAAGGGCGTTTTTCAGTTTTCTACCTATCCAAGAGACGGGGTCACCTCTTTTTAAAACACCCTATACATATAAGTATTAAATACATGTTTAATTGGATAAAAAATTTATTGTCATGGCAAACAATCGAGAATGAAAGGAGTGAAAAAATGGCGAGAGCTTGCTTAACCGATTTTTTCTACTTCCATATATTCGAGATTTTTTGCCAAATGACAATAAAATTTAAATACGATTTGAAATGTATTTAACTATAAAAATATGTAACGAATGTATTTTTGGGGTATTAATACACAACTACATTATAGAGACAATTTGGTTTAAAAAAGACAATTCAATTGAAAAGTAATAATTTCAAATTAACAATAAACATTTCAAATTAATAGAAAACATATTAAAATATTCACAAATTATTTAGAGTTTGACTGATCTTTAGTAACATACATATTAACATTGAATGTGCAATAGTTGTATGTTATATTAAGACCAGATTTTTTTTGGATATTATTGTTTTCCGTAGTAGAATTTTCTTGTATAATGTTTATATCTCTAGTAGTTTGAATCCCAGAAGGTTTAGGTCTCAGGTTGTTGATTACATTAGCATGATGTTCCTCGTCTGTAAATAGGGGCCTTATGACTTAGAATTTGCACGTCCGGTCATTTTGATGAGCTGATCTTTCAGAACACCTGACTAAGCAAGATTTAATACATCAGTTGATCGATTTGAGTGATTCGTGATCTTGTTCGTAACAGTATCAAGCCTTATTCTTTCCGCAAATTGTTTGGTCCATTTTTCAATCTTATTAATCTCAATAGACATATTTTTGTACCATCCAGAATTGGTTTTAATCCAGTAAGTATTTACAGTCATAAATAAACAGTCTGACGTTATTCTAGTATTAAGTTTAGACATAAGATTTTTTAATAACCTTACAGGACCACGTTATCCCCAAAACTATTCACTGCGGTCCTGGAACATGTTTTCAAAACTCTGAATTGGGAAAATAAGGGAATTATGATAGATGGGGAAAGACTGAGCCATCTAAGATTTGCGGATGACATAGTTCTAATGGCAGATGACATGCAGGAAGCCAGGGAAATGCTAAAAGATCTACAATGGGCAACACAAAGAGCAGGTTTGGAAATAAATTATAACAAAACAAAAATGTTAACCAACCTAGTACCAAGTGAACTTGTAAAAATAGAAAACAAAATCATCGAAATCACAGAAAAATACACCTACCTTGGCCATGAAATCCGGATCGGCAGGGACAACCAGACGTGCGAACTGTCCAGACGAATATCTCTGGGATGGGCAGCGTACGGAAAGCTTAGGGACATATTTAAATCAGAAATTCCCGTAAGTATAAAAAGGAAGACCTTCAATCAGTGTGTTCTCCCAGTTATGACATACGGGGCTGAAACCCTAACCTTAACAAAAACAATAGTTAAAAAACTACAAGTAGCGCAACGGAAAATGGAGAGATCCATGTTAGGACTTTCCCTTAACGACCGAGTCAGAAACGAGGATATAAGGAGAAAAACGGGGGTAGAGGACATAATAGAGAGAATTACAAAGCAGAAATGGAGATGGGCAGGACACGTGGCTAGAATGAAGGACGGAAGGTGGACAAAGAAAGTTCTGGAGTGGCGACCGAGATCGGATAAGCGAAGCAGGGGTAGACCACCGACACGATGGACAGATGACCTCAAAAGGATAACCACGAACTGGATCGCAGAGGTGCAAAATAGGGAAAGATGGAAATATTTCGAGGAGGCCTACGTTCAGCAGTGGACAAGAGAATAAGGCTGGATGATGATGATGATGATGATGATTACAGGGCCACACATGAAGATTATTGTTATAAGGCACTAACCACTTACTGTCTGATAATTTTTAAACTTCACCCTGGCATGTTTTGGAAAAAATCGGGTTGTATTTAATTCTTCTAGTTGGATTATCATTCGATTTCTTTTCCTTTTTAAAAAAGTGAACTTTGCATCTTGCAGTTGTTCCCTTTCTCCAAGCTATTTCGAGTGCCATTATATAATAAAGATTTTTTTAAAGTCCTTTTGAACGATCTTCGTTCCACAAATTCATTATTTCATATATTTCTTCCTTACTTGGAGCAGTTAAACTTTCCTTTCTTTTATTGGGAATAAACTGAAGCTGCTTTAGTTTCGCATTTTTTGCATTCCTTGCTTCTTTGAATTCAATGTCTGCAAATGGATTACACATGTTCAGGCGTACTGTTTATAGTATTTTTCTTGAAGAAGTTTTGCAGTAACATTCCACATAGTCTTTATAACGCATTTTTTATAATATTTACCATTAGCTCTCTTCACATTAAAAGTCCAATCCTTTATGACTACTCCAAGCTCTTGATTTGAAGTAGTTTTTATAGGTTCATAATATGTCTCTTTTAAAACTAATTAAAAAAAGTGAATGGGGCAGTGCATAGCTTTATGAACAGCCAGAAAGTGTCAAAAAAGGCACGTCTGGCTGTGCATAGAGGTGTGTTGGTTTCTACACTTATGTAAGGTAGTGAATGTTGGGTTTGGCAGAAGCATGAAAATAGGATAAATGCTGCGGAGATGAGTAGTCTGAGAAGTATAGCCGGAGTGACTCGGTTGGATAAAGTAAAGAATAGTGAGATAAGAGAACTCTGAGGTGTAAAAGATGTGGTTACAAAGATAGATAAAGGAATGCTTAGATTTTGGACACATAGAAAGGATGGATTTAGGAAGATTGACGAAACAAATTTATAAGGCGAGTGTGGATAGACAAGTTGGTAAAGGTCGACCTCGGCAAACATATCTCGATCAGATCAACATTGTTTTGAAGAAAGGGCAGGTCAAGAGTACCAACAACCGACGAGCATGTATAAGAGAACTGATGAAAGTAGAGGAAACAAAATATGTGAGTAAGAACTGTAGCAAGTGGAAGAAAGTGGTTTTTCCCTACCACTATGGGAAAAAGGCGTGACTATATGTATGCATGATAAACTATTTCCAAATTGACTTTTGGTTATTAACTGTACTTTTCGGAATAACATTCTGTACAGTTTTAGTATAATTTATAAATTGCAAAATTGAGATAGTTTACCATTTTTTTCAGTTTTTTAATTGTCCATAAAAAAAAGCTCGACCAATTTTGCCGAAAATCTAATCAGTTCTAAGTTGCGTAATTATGCGTCGAATGCAATTGGTCCTACGTCAATATCATTTTTTGTTCACGAGATAATCTAGACGAAAAATAATTCCGAACGCACATACGAACATACGCACATACGTACATACACACACAGACGTTTACTTAAAAACTATTGTATTCGACTCTGGGGACCTTAAAATGAGGAGATATAACAAAATTCGGGATTCGCAAAATTGGACCCATTACTATAACTTCCACTGGAAAGTTAAAAAAACCTTTTATTTGAACAAGAAACTTATGAAAAGAAATAAAAACATTTAAAACTGTGAATAAGTATCGCACAATTTTCACAATTTGACACGTTTATTTGCGAAGAAGCTATTCCTGGTTTTGTTGTTACTTTTAAAACGTTATTATTACAACTATTACCAAGACCAAATTGGCTGGTCGTCAAGTGGTTGTCAAGGTTATAAACATATTTCGTTGATCTCAAGGCAATTGATTTTAACTTGGATATTTTCAGATTTTGGACACATAGAAAGGATGGATAAAGGAAGATTGACGAAACAAATTTATAAGGCGAGTGTGAATAAACAAGTCGGTAAAGGTCGACCTCGGCAAACATATCTTGATCAGATCAACATTGTTTTGAAGAAAGGGCAGGTCAAGAGTACCAACGGGAAAAAGGCGTAACTATATGTATGTATGTTTAAACTATTTCCAAATTGATTTTTGGTTATTTACTGTACTTTTCGGAATAACATTTTGTACAGTTTTTTCAATATTTTTTAAAGATAATTTGATTGGTTTATTTTAAGAAATTAAAGAAATCTCATTGGTTATTAAAAGAGGCGTGTATTAATCAACAGTAAAAACACAAGAGCTTTTTTTTTATCGGATGAATTACTCTTTTTAACAAAATAATTTTGCTAATCAGTAATTTTACGAGAAACACTAACATGGTAAAATCGCTCGACCCACCTTATGCCGTCTTTGAAAATATTGAATTGTATTGAAATCTCCCTGCAGGAGTTCCATCTTGATTTTTTTTTCTAAAAAATGGTAAATTTTACAGTTTACAGCTTCTCCTACCCTCCAAGATAATTTATAAGAAGGTATATGAAAGAATTTTTCCGTTTACTATTTTTCGAATCACAAGTTTCCTAAAAAGTTATGTCAGCAAAAGGATCAAATCTAATATTGTACTCACTGAAATATTTTTCTTGAATTATCTTCGCAGTTAAATTCCAAATTGATTTAACTGCATATTCTTTATAATCTGCTCCATTCCTCTTTTTCATAATATAGGCCCAATTCTTATATATATCTGCTACTTCTTGTAACGAAGTTATTTCTGACTGTTCGTAATTTCGGACACGACAAAATTGTCTACATATTGACGCTTTAGTGCTTTTTGTGGATTGCGGAATTGATTTTTAACACACTTATATTAGTTTCACCTGTATCTTGTTTGTGCTTGTATGTATGTTTGTAACTGACTCTTTGGCCTCGATTTTGCCCTACTTTAAGCGATCAGATATCCGATTATCCTGATAACTTTTGCCAGGATTCAAAAATTTCTTCAGGGTTCATTTGCATGAGAGTAAGAGAGATGGAACTAGTGCGTGAACTACGCATGCGCGCAAAACAAATAACACAGTTCATCGCATCGGTAGTAGTTCAGTGGTAGAATGCTGGCCTGCCACGCGGATGGCCCGTATTCGATTCCCCGATTCCCCTATGCATTCTTT